>OZ010670.1:55202576-55587576 GCA_963932185.1 Troglohyphantes excavatus
TCGATTCGAACTTGCAACGGCAGCGACTCCAGAAGCGCCCTACAGAAACGAAAGCGACCGGTACCTGCGGCGCCATGACGTACGGAGCCAGCTCCCGGCTTGCCCTGAACCGCCGACTCGTGTGTTTTTCAACCTGCTGAGAAATTAAACTCCTCATCTTCAAAATAAAGTGTCTTCGAAACAGTGAGTACTCTGCCCATCGCGAAATCAAAGTGATCAGTGAAACTGAAACACCAAGAAACGAATGTGCTCGTTAGTTTCGATTCTCATGTTGTGTTCATTTCTACAATTTGTGTGCTGTTTCGATACGAATCAAAATATTCACCAGTATCAATGTTCGTGAAATCAAAGTTCTGCAAGTTACATAAATCTCCGTGATCAGTGTGAAAGACCAAGAAATGAATGTTCTCGACGAAAGTTAGTTTCGATTTTCCTTTTGTGTGCATTTCTACGATGTGTGTGCTGCGTCGATTACGGTCAAAACATTGACCAGTGCCAATGCTTCGAAACGAAACCATGTGTATTTTTGATAATGTTTGAAATATTTTTAAAACTTAATAGTTTTCAAATTTAAGCAATATTGATTTTTTTTTAAATTTAAATTGTAGAAGTTTAAATTGAATTTTATTTGAATACTTCACTATTTAATTAATTAATGTTAAATGCTTACTAATTAACTGATGTTAGTTTTTCATATTAATTATTTTTAAGTGTTTCCAATTAAATTTATTTTTTGTAAACAAAGATTTTTTTTTATACAAGAGTTAGCAGTTTGTAATGTTGAATAGTTTCAAAGAATTAATTAAACTTGATAGTTTATTTCAAAAACTGTTTTGAATATAATCATTAATGAGCTATTGTGTAAAATGTTGTGATCATGAAATTGATTTTGAATTTTAATTATTCTAATTATTATTATCCATTATCTAATTTGCTATATTGGTACAACGTCAAGTTAAAATGTCAGTAAACAAAGACACACCGAGTAGTCAAGCTACTTTAATTTCAACTGACAATACTAACTCTAATTCTGCCATGAACCAACAATCCTCTGTAAA
The DNA here is from genome assembly GCA_963932185.1 of Troglohyphantes excavatus. NCBI lineage: Eukaryota > Metazoa > Arthropoda > Arachnida > Araneae > Linyphiidae > Troglohyphantes > Troglohyphantes excavatus. The sequence continues at coordinate 55,203,635 of OZ010670.1, forward strand.
TGAAACTGAAGCTAGTTCATCGAATTTAACTCAGGCTACGAATTTAATTTTCCCCAATTATCTTCCGTCTTTAGTATGTTTTGATGAAGGTATGTCCATCACTTCTTGGTTGTGTTATTTTAATACTCATGCACCTAAAGATGAACAATGGAAGTTGGAAAATATTAGTTCCTTCTTAAAAGGAAATGCTCTTAAGACCTATATCAATGATGGATTACACTTAAATGATTGGAACTCTTTGCAAGAATTACTTATTGAGACTTTCCTCGAACCCAAATCAATTTCGTTTAATACTTTCACAAATCTAAGATTCTATGCGAGAGATGATATTTCTTTGTACTTCCATCGTAAAGTTCAAGCAGGTAGGCATTTAGGTCTTTCGACCGAGTTGATCATTCAAGGATTGACGGATGGTTGTCCAAATTTTATGCAAACTGCTCTTGTTGGACATACCATACCTTCCACCAGTGATTGGCTAAATTTAGCAAATAAAGTACACAAAATCAATCCACCCCCTTCACACCAAACTTCTTATGAACCTCGCAATATTGGCAACAGACCTTTTGGACGTTTCCAATATCCCCAAGGTAATCGATATCAACAAAATTTTCGCCCTTTTCAACCTCGAGAGCCATATTATTCTAATCACCGCCCTCAGGCGTTCCAAAATAATCGGCCCTCAGTTGTCCCCTCGCAGGATATTAAACGCCCATTGAACCAAAATCATACCAACACCTCTCATACCAACACCTCTCATTACCTTCCTCCTACTCCTTGTAGGTTATGTGAACAAAATGGGATATATAATGCTTATCACTGGATGTCCACATGTCAATTTAGACATGTCAAAATTCCATCAAACACAGAACATGTGCGACATCCACAAGATATCACTAAAAGGGAAGATCCCGATGATATGCAAGAAGATGACCCCGATTTATGACTATTTTCAGTATCCGGACGCATAAAAACCAAACATGTGGAATGCGTCATTGACACGGCATCAACTTTATCGATAATTCCCCTGTACATAGCTAAGCGTTTAAATGTAAAAATTTTACCCACCATTCCTATCAAAGTACAGCAAGCAGATGGACACTTTCAAATCACACAGCTTGCTCATGTACCTTTGCAAATCGGAAAAATTACCAAAACAGTTAAATTGCATATTGTAGATAATAAGTTGGATTACATTATTTTGGGACTCCATGAATGCTCCAAATTTCAACTTATTATTAATTGTTATGAACATACAGTATCCCAATTAGGTAACAACCTTAAATTAATGCAGCCAAAATGTCGTAGTAAACAATCATTGTATGTTGTCAGGACTGTTGATTACTGTCAAGTTCCTTCGACCTCTGCAGAAGGCGCAGATACTCTGCAGATTGTCCACGAGAACCATGAAATCAAGTGTCTGTTGGCAGGATATAGTAATGTTTTTTCTGCGCATAAATATGATATCGGTAAAATTAACATTGAACCCCAGCGCATTAGGTTATCGTCAGATTTGCCCATAAGTTTAAGACCGTATAGAGCTTCCCCTGCTGATGAACAAGAGATCAAAAAACAAATAGAAGAACTTTTAAATCATGGAATTATTAAAGAATCTTGTGGCCCCTATGCTGCCCCTGTCACGCTCGTTGCTAAGAAAGGCGAGAATGCTCGAACGCGTTTTTGTATAGATTATCGTAAGCTTAATGATTTTTGCGTGACAGATAGTATGCCCCTTCCCAGAATTGATTCCCTTTTAGATAAGTTAGGACATGCAAAACTTTTTTCAACTTTAGATTTGACTTCAGGTTATTGGCATATTCCCATTCACCCACAGGATACTGAGAAATTAGCTTTTACAACTAATTTTGGCCTTTATGAGTGGACAAGATTACCATTTGGTCTAAAAAATGCCCCAGCTATTTTCAACCGCATACTCAAACAAATCCTAAATAAATATAAAATTAACTTTGTAGCTCAATATTTTGACGATTTAGTCGTGTATTCCAAATCTGAAGCTGAGCACATGCAACACTTAGAAGAAATTTTTAGCATATTTGCTCAAGAAAATATTAAACTTAATTTCAAAAAATGTGTTTTTGCAAAAGAAAAGATTAACTTTTTAGGCTATGAAATCCAAAATGGCACTATTACCCCAGCTAATTTAAATATTGAAAGTATTAAGAAACTTAGGCCTCCAACCAACGTTAAAGAATTACAAAGATTTCTGGGAGCCATAAATGTCTATAATAAGTTCATTAATAATTATGCCCACATCAGATATCCTCTCAATAAATTGTTAAAGAAAGACACCCCTTGGGTTTGGACAGAGGATTGCCAGAAAAACTTTGAACTCTTAAAATCTTTGTTAATTTCTAAACCTATCTTAAGATTGTTTAATCCAAATTTGCCTTGCCATGTTTTTGTTGATGCTTCCCTCACTTCTGTTGGAGCTGTACTTAAACAGCCAGATGAAAATAATGTTTTGCATCCAATAGCCTTTCATTCCCGTACTTTGAGAAGTTATGAAAAAAATTATGCCATAACTGAATTAGAATGTCTCGCCATAATAGATTCCATTGACAAATTTCATTATTACCTTCATGGACAAAAATTTACTATTCATACTGATCATGCTGCTTTGGTTTGGCTTAAAAAAATCAAAAATCCGATAGGTAGACTATTTAGATGGTCTCTTAAACTTTCAATGTTTGATTATGATATAGTTTATGATAGGGGTTCTCTCAACTTTGAAGCAGACATGCTTTCAAGAATTCCTGTTGTACATCATAATCAGCATCAAACCCTCCTATTAGACTTAGACGAAATTAAAACTCAACAATTAAATGACAATCTTTCTGGCAATAAGTTTAAAAATATTAATGATGTAATTGTAGTCAAAAAGAAACATTTGTATAAAGTAGTTATTCCTTTTTCATTAAGACGAAAGCTGTTAGAGGAAGCTCATTCTAAATTTGGTCACCCTGGTATACAAAAGATGATCAATCTGATAACACCTCATTACTATTGGCCTTATATTAATGAGGATATTGCAAAATTTCTCAAACACTGTCACACCTGTCAAATAAACAAAAAACCCCGACAGAAAAAATTTGGATTACTTCAAACTTTGCCTCAACCAGAGCAACCTTTTGAGCTAGTTTCCATTGATACTGTAGGTGGTTTTAACTATTACAATTCGACAAAAAAATTCTTGCATGTGGTCATTGATCATGCAACACGTTACATTTGGGCTTTTCCTTCCAAAAACGAAACCGCAGAAACCTATGTTAACTGTTTACAACAGATATTTCAAATTCAACAACCTGTAAGCTTGTTGAGTGATAGAAATCCTGCTTTCACCTCTACTAAACTTAAGCATTTTCTCAGAAATTATAATGTCAAGCATTTATTCACATCATCCCATAGACCGGAAACTAATGGAACCTCCGAACGTTGCCAACAATCTCTGGTAACCATGCTAAAGTGCAAAGTCAATTCCTCCTCATCCAAAATTCCTTGGACCAAGTTATTAGATCAAGTTGTAAACGAATATAACAATTCTCCTCACACTGTGACAAAATTCCCTCCAAACTACCTCCTCTTTGGCATACCGCCTTTTGAATCTCCCTTGAATCAAAACAATATTTACCCTCCAATAGACGAAGCCCGAAAGTTAGCAAAACAAAGAACCGTTGCATATCATGCCCGCAATAAAAGATATTATGATGCTCGATTTGTGTATAAAACTTTTAGTGAGGGAGATACAGTAATTTATGAAGAGTTCCAATATCCTAACACTCGAAAGCTTACTTCCCCCTTTTCTGGCCCTTATACAATATTAAAGAAAAGATCAGATGTGAACTATGAAATTGATTTTATCAACAATGTAACAAAATTACCTGAAATAGTTCACATCTCCAAATTAAGACCATACTACCCCCCTGATCAATTGCGTTTAAGGCATGAATAATTGTTAATAGTACTTAGATTTTTTATTACCATGTATTTTATTATTTTAAGTTGTTCATTTTATTTGTATAATTATTTTCAAATGTACCCAAAGTGTTATAGTATGTCAGTGCACTTATTTTCCACTATTCCATGGAATAATACAGAACTTTGGAACAATCAACCTAACATAGGTTCACGAGGATCCTCATCACTCAACATTCACTCACTAAAAGTGAACTGTTTTCAGAAAGTTCAAACTTTCTTCAATGGCCATCTTTATTTTTCAACACCTTTGATGTAAAAGGTCCTTCAACAAATGGCGGCCAAAACAACATCTTTCATAAAACATGCAATTTTGATACAAAACTCGTATTAAAATTTGTAAAAAAATTTGTTTTTTCGTTTTCAGGTACTTTTGGCGACAACTCGAACTGATGAAGTTGAGTTAGTCTTTCATTTAAAGTTCAAGACAAAAATTGAATTTTCAAAAAGAAGGATATTTTGAATAACGTTATACATGAAGATGTTTGTTGAAGCCTACCATTTTCATTTTTTTTTTCTTTTTTCAACATGTGTGAAACATCACGCAAATGTTTCCTTCGATTTTATTTTTGTCGACATGTCATTTTGTATATCATATCTATTGCGCGTGCATTTCTTTTGAAATATTGTGTATGGAAATACTTTTGATGTTTTGAAATGTTTGATGATATAATTTTTTCTCTGTGTTTTGTGTCTCCAGCAGTCAATGTTTGTTTTTGATAACAATTTTTATGTTCTTGTGAATCGAACCGGGGCACCGTCGTTTACACACCGTATGTCCATGAATATTCAAAATTTTCACTCCACCTCCGTCATTAATATGTCTTTTCTCCTTTTCCACTTTCAGATTCTTCATGTTGAGCTTGTGGTCTGATCAACCATTTGGTTAACATTCTCTTCATTTCTTGCATGTCTTTTCTCGCATTTGTGCTCATCGCTGGCCGATGTGTATGATTTTGCGGGAGGGAGATGAAAGAAAATTCCTATAACCACCCCCTTTTCTAATCCTGACCCCTTGTAAAACCCCTCTTAAAATCCCTTAACATCTATCCCTTAAATTAACTAAGCACAATCTGTGCCTTTTCTCTCTTATTCCAAGAACTCACTTTTTCCCTAAAGGATTATCCCTACCAATCAACGACTGTGCTTCCGAACCGATACGAATTCCCCATTTTCCCTCTTGGTAATATGAAAAATCCCCATCTCACGACACTTGGTGTTCGGCTGCCGACACGAAAGGATGTAAGCTAATTCTCTGAATAAACATGTTTCTGTGAAATCTACTCGGCCCAATCATGGATTAATTTAGTCACGACTGCAATTAAACTAATGAAATGACCACCCAGTGGAACATTTCATATATATATATATATATATATATATATATATATATATATATATATATATATATATATATATATATATATATATATATATATATATATATATATATTTATATTAAGATTATAGAATTGAAGTTCAAGTGGTTAAACAGGTCCGGAATATGAGCAATATCCTTATACGTGGTACAAAGGTCAGATAAGGGAAGGGGATTAATGGGTAAACTGGACGACTAGGCCGACATTCTTCTACATGATAGTATGTCGCTTGTCTTTATAGTATGTTTTTCTCTGGTGTTTTCTATGTTGTGTAGGTTTATGCCAATGACCGCTGCCGTGTTCCGGAACGATTTTAACGAGGTGTTCATGTAAAAAAAAAAATCACGTCACCGGAGGCGTTCCATTCCACTCACAAACGCATCTCGCTTAGCAGTGACATATAGGTCATGTTTTGGAAGATAACCCGAAACAAACAACGCGTTATTTATCTCGTACTTTCTAATTTTGTCCCGAGCAGGTAAGGATCGCAGATTCCTCTGCAATTTGTGAGACTGTAAATGGAAGACAAAGAACCTCTACTTCCTTCTCCAGACTGCCCAAAATAGGTGTTTGTTGAATTCTAATTTCAATGGAAGGGCAAACTTTCATTCGCATTCGCAAAACTTTGTTTATCTATTGATAAGTGAGAGATAATTGCTTTCGCTTCCAAATCGATCGTTCCTGTAAGTCAAAAGAACGAACTTATCGCCATTTAAGGGCAGTAGGGTAGCTTTTAAAGTTCGTTTTTAAATTGTGAAATTGTTATTACGCGGTGATCACACACTGGGGCATGAACTGTTAAAAATAGGTACTAAAAAATAAGTAAAATATATTATTTTTGGTTACAATCGATGGTAGCTCCGAATGCATAAGTTTAATTTTTGAAAAAAGACATGTACTTAAAATTGAGTACAATGAATAAAAAGAGCAGATGCTAGCCTACATAGGCTGCTTTCATAAATCACTTTCAATAAATATCGACAATTACAATCAGGACGACTTACCAGGAATCGAATCTATATCCTCAGGTACCTCAGTCCAATATATTATACGTTGTACTACTAGGGCGATGTAAAGAAGTTATAAGCAGAAAAAATGTTAAAAAGGTGTGACAAAAGAATGGGAAGCAATATAATTGAGTTATAATACAATTAAGAAGAAAGGCTGAGAAAACATTCGTCCTCGAGTATGTGGGATTCTCACGTGACGTCACAGAAATGTTTAAAACTGTTTTTTTCCCGGCGTTTTACAGGTGTTCTTAAACATTTCACAAACGCAGCGGTTTTGCTGAAGTTTACCCCATGACTCCAAGCATACACAATCCCCCCACGTCCAAAGAGCCCAGGTCCGTTAAATTACGTATTTTACTTAGATTCGTTAAAACCAAACGTTTCTACTAAAGTTGTAATCAAGCGCTCTTTTTTTTTAAATACTTCTTTCGCCCTGTGTTGGAAACAGTGTGCTGTCATAGCTTATTTAATTGCAACGTCAGGTATTCATAACAGTTTGGCCATTCAGTGTACTTTGTGGCTACAACTCATCTTCTAATGAAGAAATTGACTTTAAAACCTACTTCTGATTGAATACTATGATTTTCTTGTCTCGTCTAATTTAAATCTGAATTAGATCTTTCATCTAAATTGGATCATAAATTTCCGAGATGCGAAAGAACAAACGAAGACCTCCCTTGCATTTTTATTAGAATGGAATAGATAGGATAGAATAAAAATAAATAGAATAGAATACTTTTATTAGAAATAGAATATAGAATAGATAGAGTGAAATATTTTTATTAGATAGAATAGAATATTTTGATTAGAACTAGAATATAGAATAGAATATTTTATTAGAACTAGAATATAGAATAGAATATTTTATTAGAACTAGAATATAGAATAGAATATTTTATTAGAACTAGAATATAGAATAGAATATTTTATTAGAACTAGAATATAGAATATAATATTTTTATATGAATAGAATAGACTATTTTTATTAGAATAGAATAGACTATTTTTATTAGAATAGAATAGACTATTTTTATTAGAATAGAATAGACTATTTTTATTAGAATAGAATAGACTATTTTTATTAGAATAGAATAGACTATTTTTATTAGAATAGAATATTTTTATTAGCATAGAATAGAATATTTTTATTAGAATAGAATAGAATATTTTAATTAGAATAGAATAGAATATTTTTCTTATAATAGAATAGATGGAATAGAATATTTTTATTAGAATATAATAGAATATTTTTATTAGAATAGAATATAATATATTTATTAGAATAGAATAGCATATTTTTATTAGAATATAATAGAATATTTTTATTAGAATAGAATAGAATATATTTATTAGAATAGAATAGAATATTTTTATTAGAATAGATTATTTTTATTAGAATAAATGGAGAATTTATTAAACTCACATAAACTCTTTTGTAAACTTTCGTCACACAAAACTTTTTTTACTTTTAATTAAGTAGTAAATGGATGTCTATTCTAAAATTTTTACATGAAATACATTTTTCAGACATTAAAAACTACAGCTTTTTACAGTTAGTTCGTTTATTTCAATAAATATATATCAGTGCAATTTCATGCTTAATTAACTTTTTATAATTATGTAGGAACAACTAATTAACTGTCTTCAAATAAATTAATTTATGATATTCTGAATTAATTAACATTTAATAAATCAAAATTAATATTACATCATTATCATCTTTAATGACCAAAATTCACGCGACACAAGATGTCTATTTCTGCTCTAATTCGAACCTAACGACCAACATTCTCCCAAACCAACAGGCAACCCTAAAACCAGCGGAGCGATCGCAATATTCGGTTACAAAACATTCCAAACACTAAATAAACTTTTAATTGGGCCCCATTTAAACAGAAAACACCTATTAAAAACGCCTTCATCATTGTTATTATCCACAGAGAATATCTTTTTCACTTTCTTTAAGAAGGAAAAGTAGCCATTTAATTGTTGTTCTCGGCCTATTTCTCTCTGCTATTTGGCGGCCATTCTTTTAGATCGCACAGGTGTGAAAATGGGATAGCTGTCATTAGCAGGGCGATTTCAGTGGAAGAAAGCGGCGTTGAGCGAGGGGATTAGAGTGTGGTAATTGATACTGGATGCATTGGGGAAGTGTGCGTTATTGTCGATAGATGGAGTTGGCGAGATGTCTTGATTTCGGAACATACTCCCTCCCGAACAATTGAGGAAGGACAAAGGATTTTTTTCTATTAACTTCCTTTGCAATTTGATGGAAATCAGATAACTTTTAAGTATTATTGTGGGGATTAAATTCATTCATACTTGTGGAAAATATTGTTCTAAGTCCCAGAAATAGAAATTGTGATAACCCTAAACGGATTTTCATTTGTTAATTCTAAATGTTTTGTAGGAGTACAGTGGAACTCCAATTATCCGGATCAATTGGGAGCAGACCCCATCCGGATAATCGAATTTCCGGATAATTGAATAATTCACGAAAAAAAGGTTATTTCTCGGTAAAAAAAGAATTTTGCTTTAAAAATGTAAGGTCATTTAATGACTATTAAAAACAATATAATTCACTAATAAGAAGCAAAGTGATCCGGTAAGATTAAAATTTTCGCAAAATCATATTCTTTAAATTTTTCTTAAATTCTTAAAGCAATACATCACTTAGAAAAGCGGTATTGACCAAAAGTGTCGGAAACCGGTCTAAAAAATTATAACTTGTCGTGGTTTTAGATCCAAAAGTACGTGGCTATCAATCGTTTTTGCGTTTGTTGTAAAATTTATGAAAATGGATCTATTTGGTTTTGAAACAAGGCAGTTTCAGTCTTTGTAATAAAAAGATATAATCCGCCATTTTGAAAAATCGATATTTTATTATTTATTATCTTCTAAAAAGATAGTCTGCTACAATAATTTGTCGTTTATTTTGATTCAAAAATCTATGCTTATTTATGTTATTTTTAATTTGTAAAGGCAGACGATTTTTTATTTCATTTAAAACATTCTGTTTATTTCTAACGTGCGAATTTCCTATTATTTTTCATTAATAACTCGATTACTCACCCACTTTGCAAATCATTGAGGGAAAAAAAGCTAAATAAACTAGAATGAATTTTTACTAATTTTCTCATTGGAATATATTAAAAGGTTTATATTATATACAAAACACATGAATATTGCTAAATAATTCGATTTTTCCAGTTTACCCCATCTTACCCTATTCTTTCAGGACTTCCATTTGAAAGTGTATAGCGTCATTAAAAATACGGGAAAAACAATCGCCAGATATTTCTGCCAATTACAATAATTGCTTTTCACTTTTCACCTAATAAGACCTTATAAAGATTACAATTTGAGGTTTCAAATAAGATCTTAGTCAACTTATCACAAACTGTGTATTTTTTCATAGAAATCTATAATAATAAAAGATGGAGTCTGTCTGTGTCAGTGGCTCGAAAAACACCATCTTCCGCTGCTCCGACGTGTCTAAAAATGAATATATACCGTATATACTCGCGTATAAGCCGATCCACGTATAAGCCGACTCCCTAATTTTAGGCCGATTTTTTGTCCAAAATCGGAAACTCGCGTATAAGCCGAGTTGTATTTTCGGACATGAAAAATTCCGATTAAAATCGGCAAATCCTCGACAAAAGAGTAAAATTTTAATTAGAAAAATAAATATTTAAGCCTAGAAATTAAAAGTTTAAAAAAAAGTGGCTGGAGAAACGGCCTTCCTCGAAGTTCGTGACGATTCATCGGGCTTAAAAGTATGTACCACTCGCGATGTTCTGGTGTCTTTCAAACCAATTAAATATTTATCAAAATATATACTTTTTATTAAGTTAAACTGATTATTTATGTGAGTAGTCAAATTTTGCGTTACGATTACGCCGCGATGAGCAGAACGGTCTCCAGTCAGCACGTGACGCACATTCTCGATCTCGGAAATGTGTCGGCGCGATTTCAGAAGAATCCGCTAATTTCAACTTCTCTCCTTTTCCCATTTTTAGCAAATTATATTAGAAATTTTAAACTCAACGCCATGTTTGAACATTTATCGTCATATAGGAGGTAAAAGGGGCTTCGCCCCTACGGTACTCCGTACGCTACGCTCAACTATATATTAGAAATTTTAATGACCCGCGTATAAGCCGACCCCCCCCTACTTTTTGATGAAAATTTCGACTTACATTTCTCGGCTTATACGCCAGTATGTACGGCAGATACTATTCAATCTCTAATTGTCTAACTGCGGCTTGAAATTTTAAAATTCCATTTAGTTTTCCATTTATCGGTTTGAAACTATTGTTTTAAATGGTCATTTAAAAAAATAGTTCAACGTTGTTATAAAATCATAATATCTTGACAAAAAAAATACTTTAAAATAAATTCATTATTATTTTGAACAATTGAAAGTTGGCGACGAAAAATTGCTTTGGCGAAATAACTCCTTCTGACAATTACGCTTCAACGGAAAAAACTAACGGGAAAGCTAACATTCGGAGATGTCTGAACAATAGATCAGTAAATTTACCTTCGAGAAAATGAAAGATGAGGAATAAACGGGTAGAACAAACCAATGGGGTAAAACAAAATTAACGCGTGTGAAACCGCGGGTAACAGCTAGTAACCCAGCAAAAAAAGTCAGCATAAAACCTTTATCGAAATTCTGAAATTGAAGGTTTTATGCAAAAAAAACTGCAGTTTTTTGAAAATCTATAAAATTAAAGCTTTTTGTTTCAATATCCTTCATAAAAACTGTAAAAAAAAACCTTCATAAAAACTGTAAAAAAAACTTCATAAAAACTGTAAAAAACCTTCATAAAACTGTAAAAAACCTTCATAAAAACTGTAAAGTAAAAAAAAACTTTCATAAAAACTGTAAAAAAAAAAACATTTATAAAAACTATAAAAAAAACCTTCATAAAAACCTGCAAAAAAGCTTCATTTTTTAATCATGAAGGTAAAATGCAGATATTTTAAAGGTTTTATGCAGGAAAATTAAAAACTTTAAAAAAAACGGCAGTTTTTTTGTTTCAATATCCTTTATAAAACTTTCAAAAAAACCTTCAATATGACAATTATGATGAAGGTTTTATGCTGACTTTTTTTTTGCTGGGAAAGAATAAAAATTAAATTAAAAGATACGGTCAAAAGTTAAATCAATAACTTTACACCAAAAACAAAAGTCAGAAAAATATTCAGAGGGAGACAGACGATTAAAAGAAAATACACAATTTTCAAAAGATATTTGGCAACAGGGTCATTCCATGTCAAATCAACAAAAAAAAAGAGGTTTTGACACCCATGATCACAGATTTTGATGAAATCTGGCATGTTTGTTCCTTTTATAGATGTAAGTAAGAATATATAATGTTTTTGCTCTGTCTCAAGCGGTTTAGGTTTTACAGCCTGTTAAAGTTTTCGGAATTTCTCGGATTTCATCGATCAGATAGAAAAAACGCAATTCGCGTTTTTATAGAATATAAATTATATCTTCTTTGTTTACCGACTAATGTTGATGAAATTTTTTATGAGTATATATTAATATGTAAGTAATCCAGAAAAAAATAAATCAAACCAGCAAGTATATACATATGGTCAGAAAAAAATCTTAAAGTTTTATTTATAGATATTTTTAAACAAAATATTGAGTTCTACGCTAAGCGGAATATCTTCAAAAGGGAAAAGGATAATCAAATTTTTTAAAAAAAATTCTTATTCTAAAAGATATGCTCTACCACATGGAAAAATAAAAATAATGGGTAATTCACTCCTTCATTATGTTTTTACACTTCAAAGATAAAAATTACTTTACTCACTCATTTTCTTGAAATCTTTAAATTAAAATATATTTATAATGTTCATTAGAATGGAACTATCCTTCTTTTTTTTGGCGATGACTCCAGAAACTATCATGCCGAAATAAACCATCAACATGATTTGTCGACTCTCCAAATACTGGGAACAGCAACCTCTCTTTTGCCATTAAACCATTGTGAAATATTTCAGCACAAGTGGGCCAACATATGTGTGGGGCCCAGTCTTTGATCTGTTTTTGCAACCAAAACACAAAATTATATGCTTTCTTAACTATTGCGCTGATGGTCTTTTACTGTGTAGAGCAAATGTCACTGCTCCTCAAATATAACAGAAGTTATTAGCACTATTAACACAAGTATGTGGTATTACACTGTTGATTTTACACTGTAACAATCATGTGTATGTTACAGCTTCGATAAGTATGGACGAAATGAGAGGAACTTATGACAGTTTATGGTATGACAGCTGGCTTCTCAGCATCAATAATTCAGGATTGGTTTCTATCATCTAAGAAGCAATTTCACTGTGGACCAGTGTTATTTCAAAACTTACCATTAAAATATTTCATGTATCTAAATTCTATGTATTCTTTAATATTCTCCAGTTTTTTCATAAGCTAGATTGAACATGTGTCATGCATTCATGAGAGAATTTTAAGTTCTTCCGGTCGTTGTGTTTGGAGGTTCCACAATTGCAATGGCATGAGGGATGGGTAGAACACATTCACCTTCCCTTTTGGGCCAGAAAAATGATGGTGAAGGTCCATGAGGATGTAAAAATTTAACAGTGACATCTTCTTCTTCTGTATTCACCTCACTCACCATACCAAAATACCATAAGCTGTTGCTATGTTCACTAAGTGCATGTAATTTCATTGGAGAACATCCAATTTCATGGAACGAAGAATTTAGTCATCCACCACACTTTTTTTTTTGTAACTGGAGTTGTTCGTCAGAGGCTAATCCCACATCAGCAATACCTTCACCTTGTACATTTAAGCTACTTTTTCTTTCCACAATACTCTCATCAATTTGTTCGTCTTTAAGTAGATTCTTCCTGAAAAAAGCACAAAGTTTTTGTCCTGGTTTCACTTTGTAACCCTTTGATAAAATTATCCTACTCTGCTCTACAGTTACAACTAAAAGACTTTTTTTAATTGAAGTTTTATGTGTTTTAAAAGGGTCACAACACACCTTCTGTAAAAATTCATACTTGCTCAAAAACACACTTTGATGATGAAGACAAATAGTCTTGAACTCATAACTTGATGCCGTTCTCAATTTTAAAAGGGTTAAATCAGTTTCAGACAGTTTTTCAATACTTTGTATGGATTTATTCTGGATATAGTTTAATAAATGGCAATCACTATGAGTAACTTCCCCCACACTGCACTTCTCCATTTTTCCAAGACACAGTTAAAAAATACTTAAATATTCTTTTTACAATAGCATTAATATTAGATACTAATCAAAATTGAACATGTTTAGCTGTACTCTTTCTTGTTAACCAACCAGGCATTAAAAGAATCCAACAAAGTTAGGCAGATTACACAAAGGAACAGGTGACATTGGATAGATTTTTGGATAGATGCCAAGTTCTGTCTACTGAGCAATCTGGAAAGTTAAGTCTAAACAAGTTTAGACAGATGTTCCATATTTAAAACAATAATCCAGTTTAATAGATAGAGCACCATTTAATGATTTTATCACAGCTTGAAATGAATGATTGGATTGCTTGTAAGATTTTGTGAAATTAGTTACTGTTAGTGAGTTGACTAGTTTAGACTAGCTTTTAAAATTAAATTGTAATGTAATTTGCTTTTATTTAATTAGGCCCAATTGTTAAAAATAAGGAAATCAATTACAATCTTATTTCTAAATAATCTCAAAATATAATTATGGATAGCCTATTTTATAACGTTTTTTTTTTTTTTTTTGGTAAGGGCTGATTAACAATTTTGAATTTACTATATTATTTTAATCATATGCCAAAACCACTTCTTCTTTTAAATTTATGTAAATTTTGAATTCTTTGTTTTATTTTTAACTGTTTGATATGTGAAATTTTTAATATAATTTTACTAAAATTGTAATTTTAATTTAATGATTTCAAGGAAATGAGTGAGTCAAGTGATTTTTATCTTTGAAGTGTAAAAAAATGATGAAGGAGTGAATTACCCATTATTTTTATTTTTCCATGTGGTAGAGCATATCTTTTAGAATAAGAATTTTTTTTAAAAAATTTGATTATCCTTTTCCCTTTTGAAGATATTCCGCTTAGCGTAGAACTCACTATTTTGTTTAAAAATATCTATAAATAAAACTTTAAGATTTTTTTCTGACCATATGTATATACTTGCTGGTTTGATTTATTTTTTTCCGGATTACTTACATATTAATATATACTCATAAAAAATTTCATCAACATTACTCGGTAAACAAAGAAGATATAATTTATATTCTATAAAAACGCGAATTGCGTTTTTTCTATCCGATCGATGAAATCCGAGAAATTCCGAAAACTTTAACAGGCTGTAAAACCTAAACCGCTTGAGACAGAGCAAATTTTTTTTATATTCTTACTTAAATCTATAAAAGGAACAAACATGCCAAATTTCATCAAAATCTAAGACCATGGGTGTCGGACCCTGGTTGATTTGACATGGAATGACCCAACAGTGTCTTCCCCCTTTTAAAGGGGAAATAACAGGAAATATACGCGAATAAAACTGAACAAAAGTCGATTCACAATGATATTTTAGGCAATCATTTCGCTTTAAATGAATACAAATTTCCGTCTGAATCCAATCTTATCTTACTAGGCAGGGCGAATGAAGAAACCTTTTGTATTTAAAGAAACGAACCTGATTTTAGAGAGAGAGAGAAAAAAAATATTAAATTGCGTTAACGAAAGTTTTCCTGTCCGGTAACAGGAAGGCGCATGAACAGTTTTGAAAAGTAGATAAATCTTTTTGTGAAAACGAGAAAGGAAGCAGAAGTGTTTTGTTTAGTTGGAAATCGTGATTTGTTTTGTAGAATTTGTGCGCGCTGTAGTGTAGATCGATGATATAAATGCGTGGTTTTCTACCTATAGAAATCCATTGACTTCCGAGGGAAAAATTACAGATACACTCAAACTTTTTTTGTGCGGTCTTTTTTTTTGTGCGATTTTTTATTTGTGCGATTTTTTTGTTGTGCGGTATATGAAAATTTCAAACAAATTGGAACATAATTGACGAAGTTATGAATAAAAAAAATTAGTAGGTGTGATTGGCCATTTAGTTTTCACCGACTACATGGTAACTGAAAAAAAGTCAATTCTAAATGAGTGCGAGGTAGTATCTTGAAGTGACGAAAGCAATTTTGAACCAGTTTACCACAAGAAAGTTCGGGTATTGTCAGTAGTACATATGTAAATAAAATATTTAAAAATGTTCGCATGTGTATTTTCTAAATCAGATTCCAAAAGGTTTGGCGAGATTCCAAGTACCTGCTAAGCCTCATGTCTTGATTTCGTTTTCATGTCTTGATTTCGTTTTTATTTCGTAAGGTTTTGAGTTATTTTCTATGAGACTTTTTTAATGCGGTCTCGAATAACCGCATAAAAAAAAATTTTAATTGTGTTGCGAATACTATTTTTTGTAGCTACTCGTGAAGTTTTGTGCAATTTTTTTTATGCGTTTTCTTTTATGCAGTCCCTATCCATCGCACAAAAACAGGTTTGAGTGTAGAGTGGAAAACATCCTTTTAATATCATTACCGTAAACGCTGGTTAGTTTATCCAACGTTTTTTATAAAACTTTTTTTTTAATATTATACTAGAAAATAACAAATAATAGATACTGAGCTTTTAAGGCGATTTTGTGATAGTTCTAACATGGTTCAAACCTTTCTCAAAAAAGCTGGCATTTTTAAGTAACATAGGCTTTTTATTCATATATCACTTTCAATAAAATATCAACAATTGCAACCAAGATTTACCGGGAATCGTACCCATGTGCTAAGCACCGTAGACCAGTGTCTTATCCGTTGTACTACCAGGGCGACGTGAAAAAGTTATAAAAAAGAAGAAATGTTAAACAAGGTGTGCCAGCTTTACTACAAAAATACTAGAAAATCGTCCAGAACATGCAACAAATTATACTGGCGTTTCACCATAATATGGGGTAACAAATACGCAAATTTTGGTGCAACGTTTTACCATAAAATGGTGAAGTGAGAAAATATGAATTTAGATGCAACGTTTCACCACTAAATGGTTTCCGGGGTAGGGTAGCACCGTAAAGTAGTGAAACTAAGCACCAAATATTGGTTGCAGCTAAATGGGTACCAAATTTTGGTGCAAGACCGTAATAATTTTTAACAGCGTAAACATATAATTAACCAATATTGATAGTTAACAACTAATTGATCAAGTATTTATTTTTTCTAATAATGTATTAATATTTTCTAGTACCGTATATACTCGCGTAAAAGCTGAGAAATGTAAGTCAAAATTTTCATCAAAAAGTAGGGGGGTCGGCTTATACGAGGGTCAGTAAAATTTATAATATAATTTGCCTAAAATGGGAAAAGGAAAGAAGTTAAAATGAAGCATATTCTTCTAAAACGCGCCGATACATTTCCGAGATCGAGAATGTGCGTCACGTGCCGACTGAAGACCGTTCTGCGCATCGCGGCATAATCGTAACGCAAAATTGCACTACTCACATAAATAATCAGTTTAATTAAATAAAAAGTATATATTTTGATAAATATTTCATTTGTTTGTAGAATTTATGAAGTTAGTATACGTTACTTTAACAGAATTGTGGATGAAAGTCTAAGAAGTTGACATCGTGCGTAGCGAATATGACACCACTTTAAAGTCAATGTCTTTCTTGCTCGATTGCAATAATTAAACAAAATTTATTTCCCCAAAACATATTTTATTCCTTGATAATATTATGTACAGATATTAATAGTTGTTTTATTAGTATTTTGGATGGAATTGGCTTTAAAGCTGTAAAATCGGGACGTTGCTAAATTGGCAAATTCAAGTTCTACTTTCAAGTAATTTATTTCGTAATTAAAAATTAAATATTTTAATAAAAAGTATATATTCATCCATAAAATAGTAGTATTTCCTTCTGAGATGGATAAAAAAAATACTCAATCCGTATTTAATAGCGACAGTAGTCAACGATGTTGACAGAAAATAGTTGACGTTTTCTAAGTTTTTAAATCTTTACAAAACGATGTTGAGGATTAGAAATTGCACATTTTGGTATTTAAGTTTGTGGTTTAAAATATTTTATTTGATAATAAGGGAGATTTAATTTAAGAAGTCCGATGGAGGTTTGAAAGACACCAGAACATCGCGAGTGGTACATACTATTAAGCCCGATGAATCATCGCGAACTTCGAGGAAGGCCGTTTCTCCAGCCTCTTTCTTTAAACTTTTAATTTCTAGGCTTAAATATTTATTTTTCTAATTAAAATTTCACTCTTTTTTCGAGGATTTGCGCAATTTAATCCGAAATTTTCACGTGCGAAAATACAACTGGGCTTATACGCGAGTTTCCGATTTGGGACAAAAAATCGTTCTAACATTAGGGGGTCGGCTTATACGCGGATCGGTTTATACGCGAGTATATACAATGTAGTATTGAGCTAGTTGAACTCTACCATGTTTTTAATTGCTAAGTCTCTGGGCATAAATCCACCGAAAATAAATTAAAATTAATTTAAATAAACATAGTTAAAGTTTGACGAAGATTTCATAGGGTACTAAAAATAATAAAATTGAATAATACATTTTGTATTTTAACGCTCGTTTAATATTTTTAGTTTTCAGTGGTTTTTTTTTTTGCAAGTTAATTTAAATTGCTTTTAGTTTATATCAATGACAATTTTAATAAAATTGAAACTTACGTACCTGACTGCTACATAAATTGAAGAAGCATCGTCTATTAAAATTGAAGAAAGGTTGGGTGCTTGGATTGAGCCAAATCCTTTCCAGTAAAAAAAAACTTCTAATGAATATTGAAATATCTGAAATTGTAAATAATGTAATATATTAGAATCGTAAAAGTAAATTTTGTCGAAATATTTAACAATGACACCGAAAGTGAAAATAATTTATTTAAAAAAAAAAAAACAATAAAAGTAAAAGATAAAAATTCATCAATACAATTTTTTATTTAAAATTATTTTAAAATTGCTAAATTTGTATTGGTCCGATCGAAATAAAAAGTAAAAGTTATACAAAATTAGAATTTGCAAAATAAAATTGCTTAAAATTATAATATCATGTAATTTTAAGAAAAAGTTATTGAAAATTAAATTAAATTAAAATACAAAATTTGAATTATAAAAAAATGCTTAAAATTATTTTATAATGCAATATTAGAAAAGCATCAGAATTTATGTAAGAGTTATAAACAATTTAATAATAATTTCTGTAATTAAAAAACTAAATCATGCAACAACAAAACTTTGAAAAAAAAACTTTTCAAACATTCACTAAAAAATATTTTAATTTAAAAACTTTTATACGAGATTTCCTTGTGAATATTCTCTAAAATTAGAGATTTCCACCCTTTAAATTACACAAAATTTTCAATTAAAAATACTTCAAAATTTAAATATGACAATAGAAAAGAGCGCCATCCTTTGGCAAAAAGAGGAAGTAAAATTGGCAATCAAAAACGGAGAGTAGAAAACATTTAAAATACTATTTGTTGTTGAGAGATTTAAACATAGGTTTTAAATAGGAATTTATAACACTTTTGAATTTCTGATGGTATATTACGATTACTTAAATTTGAATACGTCATCGCTCATTGATGATGCAATTGTACTCAAAGAAAAACGGTTTGATTCCAGTGGCGGCCCGTGGTCGAAAATGTTAGTGCAGCCGAAATCATGGGAATCTCCCCCCAACTATTTTCCACAACCATACATAATCGGAAATTCTTTATTATTTACTACTCAAATCAAAGTTTCCTTTCAATTTTTACGAAATAATAACATGCAAAAAAAAAATAGTTACTTATTTTTTTTTAGTAAATTAAAGCAATCCGTCTTTCTATTAAACATGCGACTCGGTTAATTTTAATATTATAACTTAAATAACGAAACAGCACACAGTAAATTTATCACGAAAACTATTTCCGTTTGGAGAGATTCTTGGCAATTCTAGGTTCTCCCACCCACCCCCGCGATTCACGCACGTGCCAATCAGTTTTTTAAATACCAAGTGCAGCCCAAATCAGAAAATTCATTTCGGGCTGTACCCTTGATACACATGCAAAGTATCAGCAAGGGGCAGATTTAGAACAACAGACCTCGAAGCAACTGATTACCTTTATCACAATCATTTTTAAAAAGAAAAGGGACCTTGCGGCGGTTATGAGAACTAGGCATATGGTTCCCTATGTGACTATACTATAATAGTTAATATAAAACTCAATAGATGCAACTAGTGGTCATTTTAAAGTTGTGTAGCATATATGCTACACTATGCACTGGAGGGTTAAATAAATATTTTCACTAATACAAGATAGTAGACCTCATAATATCAATATCGAGGATTTTACGGAATGGATGGGACAGCCTGTATCCTTATTATTTTTGATCGACTGCCCAGCGCGCCCACCAAAACTCCAAAATTATACCGCCAGAAACTTTAAATTAAAACCGCCAACACGCGCCAAGTCGAGAGGTTATCAATTCGTCAGTTATGTTTTTTTTATGTATGTTCGCGCGGGATTCCAATTCTACTTCAGATATTTGGAAGAAAAAAAAATTATTGGATGGGGATAATGTTTCACTTGGGAGCAATTTGAAAAAAATATTCGGGTATCCGGCATTTAACTATCCGGAATTCTCAATTAACCGGACAGTTTGAAAAAAATATTATCCGATTTCGAAAAATCTTTTTTTTTGTCGGATAGAGAAAAATCTATTTAAACAAAATCTGTAAAAACGTAATCGGTTATCCGGCTGTTATATGTCGATTAACCAGAGTTTTTTTTTAAATTTATCCGTTTCAAAATGTTATTATTGTTTAACAGAAGTTGTACAACCATGACATTTCGTTTACCCAGCATTTATTGCCATGGATAGGGATTGTTTTACGATATACATTGTTAAGACAAAATATAAGCACAAGTTGTTACTTGAATTTTTTGGTGAATAATAGCAGGGGGGGGGGGGCGAAGCCCCTCGCTAAATTAAAAACTATAAAGGGAGAAATAAAATAATCTTTCTAAAAAAAAGGAAAACCGACTTTAAGGAAAATGTGCTAAAAAATAAAAAATAATTTTTTATTTTACGAACGAGTTGGAAAAAATTGAATTATTTAATATCAATTTCATACTTCTTAGAGCTTTTTGAAGTTGGCGCCAATTTACAAAAATCATACTTAAATTTTGGCGCCGATTTCAAAAAGTTTTAATAATTATAAAGTTGATATTAAGTAATTCAATTTTTTCCAACTCGTTGGTAAAATTAAAAAAAAAAATACTTTTTAGCACATTTTCCTTAAAGTCGTTTTTTGATCCGTTTTTTTAGAAAGATTATTTTATTTAAACAGAGAAGTATCCGGCTGAACTTCCATTTCAATTTTAAATAAAAGTGAATCTTAATCGTTATTCTTTCAGATTCTTCTTATCTTAAAAGGATTTTAAATGGATATATAGAAACGAATATGAACAACAATCCATTTTAGAAGACCAAACTGGTCGTCGCTTTCAGGATTTAGCTTACAAGGAGATTATTTATCCGAGATTTCATTTTCGTTTTTAATACTAGGGCGTTGGCAACGAAACGTCAATCTTGCGTTTCCTTTCTTCAAAGGTTTTGCATGTAATTAAATGTTAGTGCCTGGCGTTTAAAGTAACTGGGGGAAAATCACGATTCGAATGTAATTTCATGAAAGTGACATTTAATAGTTAACGGTGAGAATTTCTAGGTTATAGTTATTTTGCTTTTGTTGGTTCGATAGAATAAAATAAAAGTCGATTTAAGGTTGGGATATTGAAAATAATTATTTTTATTTTTTATGACCTACTTAAAATATGAATAGAAGTGTTGTATTCGGTGTCAAAAATTCGATTCGTCAAGTATTAATATTTTAATATGTTTTACAGCTCCCTGAGGCCAGTAAGTGCTTTTTAAAAGCGTAAAAAGTCCAGCAAGTGCTTTTTAAAAGTCTAAAAAGTCTAGTAAGTGCTTTTTAAAAGTGTAAACAGTCCAGTAAGTGTTTTTTAAAAGTGTAAAAAAGTCCAGTAAGTGTTTTTTAAAAGTGTAAAAAGTTCAGTAAGTGCTTTTCAAAAGTGTAAAAAAGTTCAGTAAATGCTTTTTAAGAATGTAAAAAGTCCAGTAAGTAAGTGCTTGTAAGTGATTTTTAAAAGTGTAAAAAAGTCCAGTACGTGCTTTTTAAAACTGTAAAAAGTCCAGTAAGTGATTTTTAAAAGTGTAAAAAAGTCCAATAAGTGCTTTTTAAAAGTGTGAAAAGTCCAGTAAGGAAGTGCTTTTTAAAAGTGTAAAAAAGTCCAGTAAGTGCTTTTTAAAAGTGTAAAAAAGTTAAGTAAATGCTTTTTAAGAATGTAAAAAGTTCAGTAAGTAAGTGCTTTTTAAAACTGTAAAAAGTCCAGTAAGTAATTTTTAAAAGTGTAAAAAAGTCTAGTAAGTGCTTTTTAAAAGTGAAAAGTCCAATAAATGCTTTTTAAAAGTGTAAAAAGTCCAGTAAGTGCTTTATTGCTTTTGGTACTCTTTTTTGGTCCGGAACCTTTAACGCTCACAAAATAACCCCTGTCTGGCAATCGTACCGAACGCTGCATAACAACGAAATTTAGGCGATTCACTTCTAAATGTGGAATTGGGAGAATAGAAGCAAATTGCTTGAATTTAGTAGCTAAGCAGCGTTCGCTACGGTTGCTGAATACCAGCTCGGAATACGTTTACTTTTGAAAATAATCTTCCTAAATGTCACTTTCGTGAAGCCTACTTCACTTGGTAATTTTAGCAAGTTTTTTGGATTTAGCAGGATTTAATTCATTTGGATTTAATTGAATTTGGAGTGAATTTAATTTAGATTAAATTGAATTTGGTTTAAATTAAATTTGGTTTAATTTAATTTGGTTATAATTTAATTAAGGTTTAATTTAATTAGGTTTTAATTTAAATTGAATTTAACCCTATGAGCTGTTAAAAAAAAGGGAAATATTGTAAAGTTGTTTTCTTAGCAAAAATATTTAGTTTATATTTCCAATACTTTTGTATGTATGATATTTTTATTTTTTATTATTTTAATAGATATGGCTTCCAAGCAACACCCCAGTGCATTAGATTTTAAAAATACTTCAACATCGAATATTTATACGATTTCTACGATACGAAGTTTAAGTGTATTGCAAGAAAAACTGGAAAATCCTTGGACGACTTGGGTTAATTTAATTTAATTTGAATTGAATTTCGTTTAAATTTAATTTATTTTGAATTTCATTTCATTTAAATTTAAATTTAATCGAATTTATATTTAATTTAATTTAAATTGATTTTTTAATTTAATTTAATTTGAATTTTTAATTTAATTAATTTGAATTTTTAATTTAATTTTTTATTTAATTTCATTTTATTTTTAATTTAATTTAATTTAATTTTTAATTTAATTTAATTTAATTTTTAATTTAATTTAATTTTTAATTTAATTTAATTTAATTTTTACTTTAATTTAATTTTTATTTTAATTTAATTTTTAATTTAATATGAATTGAATTGAATTTGAATTTAATTACATTACAAAATGGATTTAATGATATACATATAATATGGGTGTCAAAAATATGCTTGATAGTGCTGAAATTACTTCTAGAACCCTTCCTACAGAGTAAGCACATCACTATATAGTACATAAATCAACATGAATCGACACTCTCATGCAACAATTGCGGTAATTAAGCACACACTTCCAAATTATATTATCCACAGACTAGTAAAACTGATAGAACGACTGTCACATTCCATCACAAAAGAAACAAAGCAATCATCCTTCAGATTCCCAGGTTGGGTAAATACGCTCCTGCTAATTTCACGCAAATGAATGCAAACCAGGTGTTATGAGGCTGCTTCCACATTTGCCGCAGATCGACCTTCGGGCTATGAGTCACCGGTAGCACCAATCAAAATTAGAGAGGCGTGTATAACGGTTGGGTGGTTGCGGTAGCGGTGAATCACGTACGCAGATGAAACAAAAGACCGATTTGTTTCCGTGTATCGGGGAAATATTTTTATTCCAGGGGTGGCAACAACATGAGACGCGGCGCAGTAATTCAGAATTAGAGATTAGTATTCGTCAAGTTGGATCTTCGAGCATGAATGGACTGTAGTAGAGAGAATATGACGTCATCATCGTAATGCAAACATCTCAGACCTGATGGCACCAGACACGTGACTTTCTTTCAAAGTTTATGAATGAAAAAAAAGTTCGCGATTGACTTGTGATTTGGATATAATAGTAATTGTGTTATTTCATGAAGTACAGGATATTTTTATGAATGAACTAGAAACAAATTATGAATGGATGACGTAGTAAACACGTGTCTGAGGCCACACGTGTCTGTTGGCCTCACTTTGATGTTAGCGAGATTATAACCTTATGATTTCTCTACTATGAGGGATCCATGATCGAAGAGTTGGATGGTCTGGATGGACCACTGATCTCTTCTCTGTAACTTCTGGATTGGGCAAACATTTCGTTGAATTGAAGTCAATTGAAGGGATAACAACTGTACCCCACTTTCATCGCTACCGCAATATTTCGTATATTTTTCATGTTAAAATAAGCATACATGTATATATTTTGGCTGAGTTTTTTTTTTCTATTTTCTTTTCAAATGCAATCTGCTATTAAAATAAAAAGTCATTTGCAAGTCAAAGTCGAGGTAGTTCAAAAGAAAGAGCAAAACCTATTTGTTTGGCAATATAAAAATTAATTCTAAAAGAAGAAAATGTAATATTTATATACATTTAATATTTCTGCAATGCTATAATATTAAAAAACACCATTAAATCACTTTAAAAAAATTGGAGACACAGTATGGCTGCTTCCAAATTAGCTTCAACGCGCCCATAGAGGAAACATGTCTTGAACCATCCAGAAGTTACAGTTCAGTGGTTGAAGCCAATGTGGAAGCAACCATACTGTGCCCCAATTTTTTTTTTAAAAGTCATTCAGTTGTGTTTTTTAATACCAGTGCATTGCAGAAATATTAAATGTATATAAATATTATATTTTCTTCTTTTAGAATTAATTTTTATACTGCCAATCAAATAGTTTTTTTGCTCTTGCTTTTTAACCACTACGACTGTGACTTGCAAATGACTTTCTATTTTAATAGCAGATTGCATTTAAAATGGGTTTCAAAAGAAAATATAAAAAAATTAGCCAAAAGCAATACAAGTCGGCTGATTTTAACATGAAAAATATACGAGAAACGAAACGAAAAGTAACACTTTTCGAGGCTGAACTTCACTTTATACTATTGACCATAGCACCAGTCCCGCTTCCCATTTTCTATTCGACCTTGAGGCATATTTAAGGTGCACCAGCTCTTTCTACACGGGGAGTCTTCTGTTACCATACAGCGACAAATTCAAAGGCTAAAATGTTCCGTAAAATTCTAAGTTTACAAAATTTATTCTATAAACATTGCAGTCACCTGAACGATTTTGAAATCTAAAATTTTGAAACACAAATAGAGGTTATAAATTCAACATTTTATAACGCAAACAACAATTATTTTCTAACATCAATAAAATACTCCTATTAATTTTGATTAATTCACCCTTCTTCATTATTTGCACTACAGAAAAATACAAAATCCCGATTGGCGCAACTGCCATTAATTATTCTGAAATTTACTGGAAATTCCTATTTAAGTAGACGTTTTAACCAAAGATTAATAGCTTCCATTGCTATTGCAGAAGAAATTTGGTGCGTAAAGTAACCTGAACAGAATAGTTTAGCAGCTTAATTTATTATTTGAATCAACCGTCCTTTTCCTTGTTCCGTTGCGGTTTTCAATTGAACTTCTAGAAGACAAGCATGATAAATAAAAAAGATGCAATTACCGATTACGTTTCCTTGAATTTTTCTATTTTTAATAAGCATTACGCGGGAATTTTAAATTGGAGGGATATTTAAATCCAAACAATCAGTGAAAGTTGGCGCCAAGGTAGAAAAACATTTCATACGATGCTTATCATAGTTTCAAATACGTCAGTTTCATTTTTGAAAAAGACATGTACTCAAAATCGAGAAAAATGAATAAAAAGAGCAGTTGCTTGCCTACATATGCTGTCATTATAAATCACCTTCAATAAATTTCAACAATTACAAAACTTAACGGGGACTTAACAATCAGGACTTAACTGGAATCTTATCCGTGAATGATATTGTGTTTTACAGTCATTAAATTACATTACATACTAAAGCAAAATTCGTTTTTTTACTACGAAATAACTTTTTTTTTAATATTTATCATTCTATACTATATAACTAAATTAGCTTATCCAAAACTACACATATCTGAATATTTTATAATTTTTTTTTTAATTTATTCGATTTGACGAACTATTAATTTGTTTATACTATTAATTTACAATGTTATCTGTGAAGTCGAAGACGTATTTTTATAGCACACCTGATCAGAGCATTAAACTGATAACACAGTTACGAATTTCCTGAAGTTCAATTTTCCAAAATACACAATGAAACTCTATTTAATTAGTATTAATTATTAATTTCTATTTAATGTGAATAAACTACATTCGGAGCTACAAAAGTACGCTAAGTTTCAAGTTGGTCAGACATTCGTGTAATTTAATTTAATGCATTTAAATTAAATTGCAAAATTTAATACAACTACAGCACATTGATTTATATAAGATACACTGTATAAAAAAAATTTGCTTAAAATTGAGTACATGGCCATACTCGTTTTTCTTTGAGTACAATTGTATCGTAAAAAAAGCGATGACGTACTCACATTTCAGTAATCGTACTTTCGCGAAAATGAGCAGTTTAATATTACAAATATCATCTTCTGTTCAAGCCATCTTAACAAAGCGATCTGGAACACTTAAAATATTTGTTCAGAAGACGGTTTTTCCGCATCATTTGATGTCGATTGCTTAACTGGAAACTGAGGTATTACAACTCAATTATCTTACTTCTCATTCTTTTGGCACACCTTTATAACATTACTTCAGTTTATAACTTTTTCCCGTCGCCCTGATAGCTTAACGGGATAAGGCTCTGGACAGCAGTGCCTGAAGGTCTGTCCCGGTAAGTCTAGGCTGTAATTTTTGATATTTATTGAAAGTGATTTATGAATGCAACCTATGTAAACTAGTTTGGTTTGGTTTTGTTAATTAACGTCGCACTAGAGCTGCACAGTGGGCTATTGGCGACGGTTCAGGGTCAATCTCGAAGGAAAGACCCGGGAACACATAAACATTCACACACACATTCATACATGCACCTCGTTATTTTAGAACCATGGTCAGATGACGAGGAAACACCTGAACTGGCACCCAACGCTTTCAATGGACGTTGGGACTTTGGACCCCGATCAGATTTATCGTGCACCAGTCCCTTATATACGCCACTATAATTTGTTGGATATTCTGGACGACTTTCTAGTAATTTTGTAGCGAAGCTGGCAACCCTCAGATCGCAAGATCACTACTTTTCTATGTCAAGTCCATTTCACGGATTCGAACCACCAATCCTCGGATTAGTAGCTGAACGCCTTACCAACTGAGGCTCCTATGTAAACTAGCATCTGCTCTTTTTATTCATTTTCACCCATTGTACTCATTTTTAAGTACATGTCTTTTTTTAAATTGAAACTTATGTATTCGGAGTTATGATAAGCATCGAATGTATTCAAGAATGAGTACATTTTACTTATTTTTGAATACCTATTTTTAACAGTGTAGCAGGCGTCTGTTTCGTCAAAAACGACAAAAATTTCTTCAAAAAACGCGCAAGCATTTTTAACAGTCTGAGTTTATGTCTATAAAGATCAAATCCCAAGCAACGGCGATGTTCTTTTACCAGTTGCATACGAAATGACTTGAATACAAAACACTGTCTGTCTTTCTTTCCCCTCGTTATATTCCGCATTGGCTCTTACCAGATTTTCACACTCCGTTCACGTAATGATAGAAAGTGTGAATTCTCTAATGAGCTGCATAAATATAATGGGGAGGTTAGGGGGTAACAAACGGCGAACCTGTTTGCATTCAAAGACCTTTGTCAGACCGGATCATAATTGCATACATTCATTTTGATACAAATTCTGAGCTCGGAATTGAAGAAGTGGAGAAACAAGTCGAGGTACTTGGACTTAATCTTCGAGCGTGGAACCTTCATAGTATGTTATAATCTCGCTAACATAAAAGTGAGGCCAACATGTATGGCCTCAGACACGTGGTTAGTTACGTCAATCCAATCATAAATTTTAACTGTTACACATTTCCCAATTCATCAGCCAATCGCGAGTATGTTTTAATTCATAATTTTGGAAAGAAGTCACGTGTCTGAGTCCATTCGGTATGAGATGTTGGTTTCACAATTATGACGTCATATTCGCTCTACTACAGTCCATTCATGCTCGAAGGACTTAATAGACAGTTAAAGAACTTTTTTTAATCAGAGAAACAATAAATTTTGTTTTTTTTCGTATGATTATTTTATTGAACCCTAAAGAAATTTAATGGAATATTTAAGTCACGGTATTTACTTTTGTCCAATACTTTAGCAGCTAAATTATTATGATTACTGAGCTAAATAAGAACTGGGGAGTAGACTAAACTTGAGCGTTTTACTCACTTGACTCAAAAAGACAAAGTGGTAAAAAGACAAGAAGATTTTGACTTTAAAAAGTAACTGATACGAGTAATTTACAATTGTATATCTCACAAATATAATATCGAAACTGGAGAACATGTATGCACTGTTAAAAATAAGCAAAATGTACTCATTTTTGAGTACATTCGATGCTCACCATGTCTCCGAATACATAAGTTTCAATTTTGAAAGAGACATGTACTCAAAAATGAGTCCGCAGTGGAAAGTGTGCTGTTGGTAAGTGGTGTAAACAGAGGATAGATTTTGTTTTGTTTTTAGAAAAGAAAACAATTATGTTAAAATAACTAGTACTAATTAATTAATTAGTAATAACTGATTTCTTACACTGTTAAAAATAGGCACTCAAAAGTAAGTCCAATTTACTCATTTTTGAGTACCTTCGATGCTTATTATGGTTTCGAATACATAAGTTTCATTTTTAAAAAAGACATGTACTCAAAAATGAGTTCAATGAATAAAAAGAGTATATGTTAGCCTACATTTTCTGCCTTTATAAATCTTTTTCAATAAATACGACGCTTACAACCAAGACTTACCGGGAATCGAACCCAGATACTCAGTCACAGGCGTCCAGAGCCTTATCCGTTAAACTATCAGGGCGACGAGAAGAAGTTACAAACAGAAGAAATGTTAAAATATTGTGTCAAAAGAATGGGAAGTAAGATAATTGAGTTGTAATAACTCAGTTTCCATTTAAGCAATCGATATAAAATAGTATGGAATCTCAACAATCTCATCAATAAAAATCTCAACAATCTCTCTTTCCATGTGAAATCTATAAACTAAAATTAAAAAATGTCTAACATAACAAACGATGGGGTAATTAGTATTCATATCTAACTATCATCAGACTACAGGCTAACCAAATATCACACCATCTTCATGTTAAAATACACTACTATATGCAAGCATATCACAGAGGTGAAAAGTCAGAAACAGGTAAAAAATAATCTCTTCCATGTACATTCCACAACTCATCATCAGCATATTGTTATGCGACACTAAGTCAGAACAACAAATCATTGTCCAAAGCGGTACCGATACGAAACACACCAATATCAATATCAAAGGGTACATTTTAAGTGAGAAAGTCATTCACCATTATAAACCATCAGACGATTGGTAAAGGACAAATTACCAATCTCCAGCACTGGTAGAACAAACGTCCCACCATCTCCATACTAAAACATCCCACTATATATTCTGGGCACATCGCAAAGGTGAAAGATCTTAAACCAATAAAAAATAATCTCCCATCTCCATTCAACAAACCATGATCACATTGTTATAAGACATACAATCCGAAAAACAAATCAGTACCCAAAGCTGTACCATTTCTACCAATACAAAATAAATCAATATCAATATCAAAAGGTAAATTTTAAATGAAAAAGTCATTTACCAGTATAAACCATCGGACAATTGGTAAATGATCAATCCCCAGAGCACTGGTAGAACAAACATCCCACCATCTCCATACTAAAACATCTCACTATATTCAGCGCACATCACAAAGGTGAAAGATCTTAAACCAATAAAAATAATCTCCATTCAAGTAATCATCATCACATTGTTATACGATACACAATCCGAACAACAAATCAGTATCCAAAGCTGTACCACTACTACCAATACGAAACAAACCACTATCAATATCAAAAAGTTCATTTTAAGTGAAAAAACCATTTACCAGTATAAACCATCGGACAATTGGTAAATGACAAATGACCAAACCCCAGAGCACTGGTAGAACATACGTCCCACCATCTCCATACTAAAACATCCCACTATATTCAGCGCACATCACAAAGGTGAAAGATTTTAAACCAATAAAAATAATCTCCCTTCAACAAATCATCATCACATTGTTATACGATACACAATCCGAACAACAAATCAGTATCCGAAGCTGTACCATTACTACCAATAAGAAACAAACCACTATCAATATCAAAAAGTTCATTTTAAATGAAAAAGTTATTTACCAGAGTAAACCATCGGACAATTGGTAAATGACAAATGACCAAACCCCAGAGCACAGATAGAACAAGCGTCCCACCATCTCCATACTGAAACATCCCACTATATTCAGCGCACGTCGCAAAGGTGAAAGATCTTAAACCAATAAAAATAATCTCCCTTCAACAAATCATCGTCACATTGTTATACGATAGACAATCCGAACAGCAAAACCAGTGTCCAAGAGCGGCATCTTTACTTCCAGCAAAACACTCAACGGCACCCACGCTCACCGGATACGTAGGCGGACCCCACCCACACAAGCGACCCCGGAGGGTTAACAGTAATATTAAGTAAATTACCAGAAAACGGTCCTCTGGTAGAGTCCGGAACCCAGCCACCTCGGGGTATCGTCGTCGGTGTCCATTGTTTTCCCTACAGCTGTCGGTTGGTGTGTTGAAGAGAAATGCAAGAGGCGGAACCGTTTCCGTTGTGCATAGACATCCTGACATGTGAGGGGGGGGGGACTCCCACATGGAGGTATGCACGCGATGCGGAGAAAGTTGCTGGTGTGGCTGCACCAGGTGGTGTCGGAAGACACTGTCAAAGTTCGTGGGGATCGGTTCGAGTAGATTGTAGAAGATAGAAACTCTCAGTGCAGCAGTTCCCAATGAAGATTAAGGGGACCCAAGCACCAAAATCCGGAAAAATTGCTAATTTTTTCTTCTTCATAAAACGATGCTAAACGACGTTAAGAAGGTGTGTACAAAATTTCAAAGCAGTAGAAGATACAGAACATATATTTTTTTTAGATGTTTATATCGTCTGTCTACATACTTTTCGTCTGCAACAATCGTCATTTACTCAAAATATTTTTTTAAAATTTTGGTCACGTTTAAAATGCTAAGGCTTTGTAAATAGCCGAGCCCCAAAATCGGAAAAATTGCGAATTTTTTTTTCTTCATAAAACGATGCTAAACGACGTTAAGAAGGTGTGTACAAAATTTCAAAACAGTAGAAGAAACAGAACATATCTTTTTTTAGATGTTTATATACCATTTATCTTCTGTCTACTTTTCGTCTGCAACAATCGTCATTTACTCAAAATATTTTTTTTTTAATTTTGGTCACGTTTAAATTGCTAAGGCTTTGTAAATAATTAACTTTAAACTAAGCAGTTAATAGTTTTTGAAGCTCAATATTTGTTTAATAAACGTATGTATAGCTTTTTTAAATTAAGTTATAAAATATTTTTTTACAAATTATTAAACTTAAAAATTTGAATATATTTTGGATTGTGGACTTAAAATAAGTTTTTGAAGACAATTAAAACACAAATCTGCAAAAGTCGATTCATACGTATGTAGTATATACATTTACGTTATTTAATCAATTAAAAAAAAAATTTAAACATTAAAAATTGAAAGAGGAGTAGTGTTTTTAAAAAAAAGTCTTTTTAAACTTAAAAAACGCAAAATAATAACAAAAATAATTTTTTTAAATATAATTTTGTTTTTGATTACTGTTTAGAAAAAGATGTTCTAATAATATAAAAAAAAAATGGTATTTCTGAAATCATTAATAAACTAATTAGGATTTGGCCCCTTAAGCCACGAACCCTTCACTAAAACTTAAACAGGACCGGGGACCCTTTTTTCAAATATGCTCCTTGCTTTCCCATATACACATAATAGTAATACTTTAGTTGGATTCAAAAATGGGTTACTGCAATTTAATTATTAAATTAATATATATTATTAATTATTAGGCATGTTAATAATATCATGATTCTTTTTCAAATATTTAAGTTTATTTTTTTATTAACAAAGCTTTGCGTAGGCCCCCTTCGAAACTAGGTCTTGGGGAGGTAACTTGCAGTACGCAATAACTAGGCACTTCACTGTCATAGTGCGTCTCAAAGGACTGAAACAATAAAATGTCATCCTAAAGTTGATTAAAACAAAATCATGCTAAAGTGGACATTTTTTTTTTTTTTTTCAGAATCACCGAATTCCTGACCACCTTTAGTTTGCTTTTCAGACCCCAAATCCTAATTAGTACTGTTACACAAAAAATATTTTGGGGGGGTTGAAACAAGAAATTTTCCAACTTAACGATTCGAAATTTTCAACTCAACTATTCGAAATTCCCAACTCAACACTGCTGAAAATTCCTAGTTCCAACTTATCGACATTTTTCATCTTTTGTTATATGTATTTTAGGTAATATTAAACAGTTGTCTCACAAGCATTGATTTGTTGCACCCATATTCCAATGCAGTGCCCGTTCTGAGGTCTAATTTAAATGTAATCTTACAAAAAGGGCGATTTCTAATCTTCCCTAGCTTTCATTTGTTAATCATATTAATTTTCTTCGTGTGTGAATTTTCCCAACTCGCGGTTTTTAGAAGTTGAAATTCCCGACTTTCAGGGTTTCCAGATTATTGTGGGGGTAGAACTCTCCTCAACCCCCCCCCCCCCCGGTGCGACGGGCCTGATGGACAGTTTTTTTTTCATAATCACCAAATTCCTCACCACTTTTAGTTTGCTTTTCAGACCCCAAATCCCAATACATGTCAAGAATTTGGTTTGTGACACCATATTGGTACAGATTAGGGCATGCAAATCACTTTTCTTTCTTTGTCATAGAACAGCGGTTCCCAATTAGCACTAATCAATGAACCCTTCGCTATAAATACAATAGGACAGGGGACCTTCCATATATGCTCATGGAAGTTCTTCGCTTTCTTTGCATGTAAAGGTTACAATTTTGTTTGAAAAAGTAAATGAAGTGTGGAAAATACTGCATTTAATTTTATAATTTCTTTTAATTCTTCACAGCTTTCACTTAGAATCTGAATACCAATTTACCCAACAAATACATAGAAAATACAACACAACGATCAGAAGTTTAATTACTTTTAGTCTCTTACTTGTGCATTTACACTCATGAAAACATTGTAATAGCTTAAGTCAGTTACTGCACTGATTTTCAAACTCCATGGGATAAGTGAAATATATATATAATTAAAATTAGGTACTCAAAAATTAGTAAAATATACTAATTTTTCAGTACATTCGATGCTTATCATGGCTGCCTCCGAATACATGTTTCATTTTTGAAGTGTATTTAAGCATTGTAATTTGATAATAATGCAATTTTGCTAAAATCATTCTGGAAGGTTATTGAGGCCATTTCTATTTAAAGGATGGAACCATTTGAAATGAGTTAAATGCTTTTTGGCTTTAAAAAACGAAACTCTGACTCTGAAGAAAAGAAGAAATTCAACTAAATATTTAAAGAAAAAAGAAATCCAACTAAATAGTTAAAGAAAATAGAAATTCAACTAAATATTAAAAAAAAAAAATTCAACTAAATATTTAAAGAAAAAAGAAATTCTGCTAAATATTTAAAAAAAAAGAAATTCAACTAAATATTTAAAGAAAAAAGAAATTCAACTAAATATTTAACCTTTATTTTCGACAAAATAAAGAATGAATGGAAAATATCGAAATACTTTTCTCAAAGATGAGCAAGTACTTCTTCGACTTTAAACAAATTAGAAACTTTGAAAACCTCTCATGTACCTGTATGTATTCACAGTACGTTTTAAAACTTCATAATGGTTATTCAATAATTAAAATCGATTACACACGGAATCAACCATATTAGTAAACAATAGAACAAATATTCGAGAGTTATTTAGAGGAAACTAAGAAAAAGGATTGCAAACCATAACAAGCTTTTAATAGAACTTCCCAAATTCTCCCTCCCCATTAGGACACAGCCATGGCATCTCTTCCAAATCAAAACACATTCATTACCACACATTATTTATCGATACATAGTTTCACTGCAGGAAACATTACTATTTACATATTCATTTCAACGCGCCAATGCCCTTTGGCGACCTATAAAATATGCGCCAAGGATCTCTTCACTTTCTCCGATTATTAACCTCCGTGTTGCCATCCCAGGTAAACAAATAAAGGTGAGAGAAAGGAGAACGTCTTGACCCCCCCACCGGATCGTCTGCTATCGTTTCACAGGCCCTTTCTGCAGTTCGCTGACCGACCCTTCCCCACAGCGCCACTTTCCAGTATGTCTAACTTGGTCGTTCTGACATGATTTCCACGTATCCAGTGATGGCTAATTAACGGTGGAACAAGTTCTCGTGGTTTCCGCTGGTAATTGGATGGGCATTGTGATGGTGCAGATGGTTTTGGGGTTGTCCGCAGTGGAAAGTGTGCTGTTGGTCAGTGGGTGTAAAAGGGGAGTAGATTTTGCTTTGTTTTGTAGAAAAAAAACCTATTATGTTAAAAAAACTTGTAATAATGAATTAATTTAGTATTTTAATTGATTATTAATAACTGATTTCGTGCACTGTTAAAAATAGGTACTCAAAAGTAAGTCAAATGTTCTGATTTTTGAGTACATTCGATGCTTATTATGGTTTCGAATACATAAGTTTCATTTTTGAAAAAGACATGTACTCAAAAATGAGTTCAATTAATAAAAAGAGCAGATGCTTACCTACATAGGCTGCCTTCATAAATCACTTTCAATAAATATCAACAATTATAACCAAGACTTACCGGGAATCGAACCCAGTTTCTTAAGGCACAGCAATCCAATGCCTCATCCGTTAAACTACCAGAGCGACTTGAAGAAAGTAAGAAACAGAAGATATATTAAACAAGTTGTGCCAAAAGAATGGGAAGTGAGATAATTAACTTGTAATAACTCAGTTTCTATTTAAGCAACCGGCATCAAATAATGTGGAAAACTATCTTCTGAGTAACTATTTTAAGTGTGTCAGGTCGCTTTGTTAAAATGGCTTGAACAGAATCTGAGATTAGCTATATTAAATCACACTGCTCATTTTTGAAAAAGTACAATTACTTAAATTTGATAACGCCATCGCTCATTTACGATGCAATTGTACTCAAACAAAAACGAGTAGGTTCATGTACTCATTTTTAAATACCTTTTTTTTGCACTGTATCATTTGATTGGAGGAAATGTCATTAAACTCGGTATGTACAATATTTATTATATCAATGGTTAACCTATAGATTAACCTATAGATTAACCTATAGATAACCATGGACCACTATTTCGAAAATTCGGATAGTCGCGAAACGCCATCTTCTAATAACATCAGAAAAATACTTAAATACTAAAATGTAATTTAGGTACTTAATATAGGGGGTCGAAATTAACTTTTCAAAGCAGTGGAACCAAGTTCCAAACTTATGTGTACTCAATATTATTTGGGAGTACAAAAAATTCACAAAGCAACCGAAATTTCGAGCATGAATGGACTGTAGTAGAGCGAATATGACGTCATAATCGTGAAACCAACATCTCAGATCGAATGGCCTCAAACACGTGACTTCTTTTCAAAATTATGAATTAAAAAATACTCGCGATTGGCTGATGAATTGGGAAATGTGTTCCAGTGAAAATTTATGAATGGAATGACGTAATTAACCACGTGTCCTAGGCCATACATGTTGGCCTCACTTTGATGTTAGCGAGATTATAACATTATGTTTTCTCTACTATGAAGGATCCACGCTCGAAGAACCGAAACAAGATCGGCGCGTTTTAACTCGAATCCATTCTCATTTTAGGCATCTTACATTCTAAATCTTAAGAAGTCGCTTAAGCAGACGCTCTCCCGACTTTTGATGAAATGTTTGACTTACATTACATTATCGGGTTAAACTGAATTTCTAAACATTGCCATTGAAATAGTAATCGGAAGTTTGTGTAATTTCTTTTTTTTAATCAATAATTTAATACTTAATAAATAAAAATATGAATAATAAACAGTTAATTATCTGTATCGTTATACTATAATTTTGTTAATTAAAAAAATCAAATAAAATTAGTCATTAATGCCTATTTTGATAATATATTTCCTTCAATGTACATTAAAATTTAATTTAAATTGACCTTGCTTCTAATAACAAAAGCAACGCACGCAGTAGGAAATTGAAACCGTGTCATGAATTCTAAATTTTCATTTCTAATTGATTTTTTTAAAGATTTCTCAGCCTTTACCTATTTATCTAAAAATTCAGATATTGTAGAACGATACTCATTATTTCCAAAATATATAAAAACTACGTATAACTCGTGGTTACACGTTTGTTGGCTATTTTGGGTTAATTCGAATTGTTATAACCTTCAAATGGATGTAGGGCAAAATGTAAGGCACTGACTGTCATATGGGAATAAATTAAAGAGATATTTTGTACGATTAGATCTGAATTGATATCAAACGTTTCTAATTCACATTTCACTTTCGGGTTCTTTTTCTGTTATTCCACTTTCTTGCTTTTAAAAAAATCTATTTTTTTTTAATTTAACTTATTTACCATATTTAAATTTATAATTCGAACAATAAGAAATTAAATACGAATTTTAAACATGGCCTTTCGTTGATAGTATTATTTACTCATTTAATAAAATGTATTTTTGCAGTACCACAGGTTAATCTTTCTTTAGTATTCTCCCTTGGTACTCACTTTTAAAATTACATGCTCATATTTGAAGGACTTTCTTAATTTTTGACGAAAGAGATGCCTTCTGTATGGGGCCTCCGTGGCCGAGCGCTTAAGGCTTCAGCTGCGAATACGAAAATTCCTGGTTCGATCCTAAGCGATGGACTTGACAAATAAAATTTAAAAAAGTAGTGATCTTGTGATCGGAGAATTGCCAGCTTCGCTACAAAATACTAGAAAAGTCGTCCAGAACATCCGCAAAAATTAACAGCGTGTATACGAGACTGGTGAACGATAAATCTGATCGGGGTCCAAAGTCCCGACGTCTATTGAAGGCGTTGGGTGCCAGTTCAGGTGTTTCCTCGTCCTCTGACCATGGTTCTAAAATAACGAGGTGCATGTATGAATGTGTATGTGTTCCCGGGTCTTTCCTTTGAGATAGACTCCGAACCGTCGCCAATATCCCACTGTGCAGCTCTAGTGCGACGTTAATTAACTAAACCTTCTATGTGATCCCTTTGAATATTTTGTAAAGCTGAGGAAATTCATTTTGCGTTTTTTTAACAAAATTTATTTCATCAAAAGTGAGGACGATTTTCAACAAATATCGACGGGCGGACTCGAACCGCGGACCTCTCTGTCCAGAGGCCAATGTTTTACCGACCATGCCAGAACAGGCTGATTGCATTTTTTAATATACGTATGTGAACCAAACAAGATTTGATGGCCTCGAAAAGGGACGATTATCAATCTGAGTAAATTACTTTCGATAAGAATTTCAGGATTCTTGTTTCGTCAAAAATCACGTGATTCAATGACGAAACGATTGTCAAACATGACGAAAGTAGCCTTGACGATCGCAAAAATACCGGTCTGCTCACAGATGGCAGCATTATGAAAGGCTTGTTTAAAAAATCTCCGTTAAAATGAATCATTTTAAACGCATTTAATATAAACCCGTTGATATTTATTAGATAAAAGTACGATTCTTCATTGGTCCATGAAATTCTCTTTCTTTTTTACCTCCTCATGTGTTAATATTCGTTGCGTCTAAGGAGCATAAAAGAGATCTTTACTACAGAAATAATATATACGGTAGTTATATCCAAAATATATTTCGCTTTATCTGATTAAATATAAATGATTACCACCAACGACAGACTCATAGAAGTCTGAAAAGCATAACAAAACTATTTTTTGTTCAACTACCTCGCTTATATTTTAAATAAGTCGCTTATCTTTAGTACCAACAAACAAAGTAGTTACAGCATAGCAACAAAAAAAATGTAGCAGTTACAAACTTTCAAAAATTCTAAATTTCAGTTTATATGTTATGGGGTTTATAATGTCATTACCTATAATTTGATACTAAGTTGTGTTTATGTCAAATAAAATTCGATTTCTTTTTTAAAGTGGACACGCCCCCTTTTAAAAGCAGCCACTACTTGAACATTTTAAATTCTAATTGCTTAAAATAAAGACAATATTTCTTGGACTCAATAATTGTAATTGCTTAAAATAAAGACAATATTTCTTGGACTCAATAATTGTAATTGCTTAAAATAAAGACAATATTTCTTGGACTCAATAATTGTAATTGCTTAAAATAAAGACAATATTTCTTGGACTCAATAATTGTAATTGCTTAAAATAAAGACAATATTTCTTGGACTCAATAATTGTAATTGCTTAAAATAAAGACAATATTTCTTGGACTCAATAATTGTAATTGCTTAAAATAAAGACAATATTTCTTGGACTCAATAATTGTAATTGCTTAAAATAAAGACAATATTTCTTGGACTGAATAATTGTAATTGCTTAAAATAAAGACAATATTTCTTGGACTCAATAATTGTAATTGCTTAAAATAAAGACAATATTTCTTGGACTCAATAATTGTAATTGCTTAAAATAAAGACAATATTTCTTGGACTCAATAATTGTAATTGCTTAAAATAAAGACAATATTTCTTGGACTCAATAATTGTAATTGCTTAAAATAAAGACAATATTTCTTGGACTCAATAATTGTAATTGCTTAAAATAAAGACAATATTTCTTGGACTCAATAATTGTAATTGCTTAAAATAAAGACAATATTTCTTGGACTCAATAATTGTAATTGCTTAAAATAAAGACAATATTTCTTGGACTCAATAATTCTAAATACTTGAGAAGTATTTGGCACAGAAAACCAAAAATAAATTTAGAATTACCAGAGATTTTACGTTTTACATTTTTTCAATAAATGTTCTTTTTCACGTTTAGGTACACTTTTCTAAAAAAGTATATTACCAACCGCAACGAAATTTTATGTACATTTAGTTTAGTCTAAAAACTACAAATTAAACCTAAATTTTAGTTGTTTTACTAGAATGGAAAATAATTGTTTACGAAAATTAGTCAAAAAGTAAACAAAAACTCTATTTTCAAAAAGAAAGCATGGTAATTTGTTCTAGTCCAAAATTAAAATTAGGTTCAGTAGCTTAATTCCAATGTATTCTACACACAAAAAAAATTGATGATTGAGATTGATGGTGATGTTAGAGAAAATTCGACACAGGTATTTAGTATTAAAATGGTCTAATGGTTTCCACGCATGAATTATGAAGATAGATTAAGAAATTGGAATATGTATACTCTGGAAGAGAGAAGGGTTAGGGGAGATTTGATTCAACTGTTCAAATTTATCAAACAAGGGGATGTGGACGGTTTAGATTTTAATATGAGTGATAGAATATGAGAAGTTAAACAAATCCCATATTAATCGGGAAGGGAGAAAACACTATTTCTATAATTGGGTAATAGACAAATGGAACAACTTGCCAGTGAATATTGTTAATTGTAAAGGAGTAACGGATTTTAAGTAGAAGT
This sequence comes from Troglohyphantes excavatus, assembly GCA_963932185.1. Taxonomy (NCBI): domain Eukaryota; kingdom Metazoa; phylum Arthropoda; class Arachnida; order Araneae; family Linyphiidae; genus Troglohyphantes; species Troglohyphantes excavatus. The sequence continues at coordinate 55,243,121 of OZ010670.1, forward strand.
TATATATGCATTGGGGGATAGTTAGGAGGTACTAGATGGACCAACCTTGTTGGGCCTTGAGCCTGTTGTTGGTCGTCAATATTTGTATTTGTATTGAAAACTTTTTTAGAAAAGTGTACTCTACGAACTTATCATCCAAAAATCCTACAGTTACAAAAATACTTTTTTCTTAAAAACTATACTAAAAGCAGAATATATTGGGATTGAATCTTGTTAAATATTGTTTTCTCCACATGCATACAACATTTTATTCCGATTGAATTAATAATATTGTAGTTGTATTGCTTTTTATAAGCACAAATAATTCGCCATTTTTGCTCACCGCAAACTGCACGGTCGTCTTAAACAGCCATTTATGGCCACCCTGTAGATTGAGGATATACGGAGCATATTCCATGAATAGTCTCGAAACCTGGAATTGAGGTTTTGCGAGTTTAGAGTTAGCACGCAACTTAGTACGAGATTTATCCTTGTCTATTTTGACTTCGCGTGTGAGTTTTCACACCAAGCCTGTGATTTGTTTAAAAAAAAAATATAGATATTGTTGACAGATACAGAACATGTAAATTTCAAACAGTCCAAGTTTTCCAAAATCAGAATTTCTGGGTTACGTTAACGAAAGAAGGTTGTGAACAGTTACAATGCAAAAGAAGGTGCTTTAAACTGAGTATATGAGCGTACTTGTTTATCTTTGAGTACAATTGCATCGTAAATGAACGATGACGTCCTCAAATTTAAGTAATCGTACTTTCGCAGAAATGAGCAGTGCGATTTAATATTGATAATATCAGCTTCTGTTCAAGCCATCTTACCAAAGCGACCTGACGTACTTAAAATAGGTGTTCAGAAGATGGTTGTCCACCTTATTTGAAGTCGATTGCTTAAATGGAAACTGAGTTGTTACGACTCAATTATCTTATTTCCCATTCTCTTGTCACGCATTTTCAACATTTCTTCCGTTTATAACGTCTTCACATCGCTCTGGTAGTTTAATAGATAAAGTACTGGACTATGTTGCACTAGGATCTGGGTTTGATTCCCGGTAAGTCTTGGTTGAAATTGTTGATATTTTTTTAATGTGATTTATGAAGGCAGCCTGTGTCAGAAAGCATCTGCTCTTTTTATTTATATTTACTCACTCTACTCATTTTTGAGTACATGTCTTTTTCAAAATTGAAACTTATGTATTTCAGAGCCATGATAAGCATCGAATGTACTCAAAAATGAGTGAATTTTTAATTATTTCTGAGTACATATTTTTTTTAATTGTATCGTTCGAGCTAAATTAATTTCCCGAGTATCGGGTATATGAGATTACTAAAAAAGAATGTACGAGTCACTTTGCAATTCCACTAATAGTTTATCGTACGTCATGGAGTGGTATTATTTAAAAAAAAAAATAATAAAATAATAATAATAAAATAATAATAATAAAATATTATGATGATAAAATAATAATAATAAAATGATAAAATAATAATAATAAAATATTATAATAATAATAATAAAATATTATAATAATAATAATAAAATATTATAATAATAATAATAAAATATTATAATAATAATAATAATAAAATATTATAATAATAAAAATAAAATATTATAATAATAATAATAAAATATTATAATAATAATAATAAAATATTAAAATAATAATAATGAAATATTAAAATTATAATCATAATAATGAAATATTATAATAATAATAAAATATTATAATAATAATAATAATAAAATATTATAATAATAATAATAATAAAATATTATAATAATAATAATAATAAAATATAATAATAATAATAAAATATTATAATAATAATAATAATAAAATATTATAATAATAATAAAATATTATAATAATAATAATAAAATATTATAATAATAATAATAAAATATTATAATAATAATAATAAAATATTATAATAATAATAATAAAATATTATAATAATAATAATAATAAAATATTATAATAATAATAATAATAAAATATTATAATAATAATAATAATAATAAAATATTATAATAATAATAATAATAATAAAATATTATAATAATAATAATAAAATATTATAATAATAATAATAATAAAATATTATAATAATAATAAAATATTATAATAATAATAATAATAAAATATTATAATAATAATAATAATAAAATATTATAATAATAATAATAATAAAATATTATAATAATAATAATAATAAAATATTATAATAATAATAATAAAATATAATAATAATAATAATAAAATATAATAATAATAAAATATTATAATAATAATAATAAAATATAATAATAATAATAATAATACAATAAAAATAAAATAATAATACAATAAAAATAAAATAATAATACAATAAAAATAAAATAATAATACAATAAAAATAAAATAATAATACAATAAAAATAAAATAATAATACAATACTAATAAAATAATAATAATACAATAATAGTAATACAATACTAATAAAACAGTAATAATAAAATAATAATAATACAATAATAGTAAAAAAAAACAATAATAAAATAATAATAATACAATAATAGTAAAAACAACAATAGTAAAATAATAATAATACAATAATAGTAAAAAGAAATAATAATAAAATTATAATAATAAAATTATAATAATATATATATATATATATATATATATATATATATATATATATATATATATATATATATGCAAATTAAATAAAAATTACTGTTCGTTAAATTCATAGTCTCTGTGCTCTCAACCATAGCAAGAGGAATTCGCAAAATCGTCTGGAAATTTTCAAAAGGCAAAGCAAAAAAGATTTTTGGGGGAGTAAATTTCTGCTGTTGGGGGGTTCAGAGGATGTGAAGGGGCAACAGGTTCATCAAAGTATATGCCGACTTTTATCTTGAGTTGAACAAAAAAAAAAAACCGGTCGAAAGTCTGGAGCAGCCGAAGAATTAAAACTAAAGAAATAGTCCGCACCCTGCAATTATGGTAAGGAACGCTTGGAAGAGGTTTTATGTTACGCATGAGTGGTTCGAAGACAACAAAGGCCTTCAAAGGAATTGGGAGGTACTCTAGAGGGGAGAAAAAGCTATTGTCTACAAACATACTCCCCCACTGGGAAAAAAAATGGTTGAATTTCCGAAAAATATGTGTTTAAATTATATAATTCGCGAGTGAAGGGTTCAGGGAGATGACGATGACCGTCCACATAGAGATAATTTGTAGAAAAAAAAAATATGATTCGTAAACGTATGTTGGTGTTATCCAATACCCGATATTTTCACTCTGACTTGAGCAATTGTTTTAGCTCGACGGTTAAAGTATCGGCGAAACATACACATCGCCCAAGGTTTGATTCAATACTGTGAAAAAAGGTACTTAAAAACAATAACCCGAACATGCTCGTGTTTTTTTAGTACAATTGCATTGTAATTGAGAGATGACGTACTCAAATTTAAGTAATCGTACTTTCTCAAAATGAGCAGTGTGATTTAATATTGCTATTCTCAGCTTCTGTTTACGCCATCTTAACAAAGCGACCTGACACATTTAAAATAGTTGTTCAGAAGATGGTTTTCCACCTTCTTTGATGTCGATTGCTTAAATAAAAACTGAGTTTTTGCAACTCAATTATCTTACTTCCCATTCTTTTGGAACACATTTTTAACATTTATTCTGATCATAACTTATTCACGTCGCCCTGCTAGTACAACGGATAAGGCACAGGGCTGTGGTACCTTAAGATCTGGGATCGATTCCCGGTAAGCCGTGGTATTTGTTGATATTTATTGAAAGTGATTTATGAAGAAAGTCTTCGTAGGCAAGTAACTGCTCTTTTTATTCATTGTACTCATTTTTGAGTACATGTCATTTTCAAAATTGCAACTTATGCATTCGGCGCCATGATAAACATCGATTGTACTAAAAAATGAGTAAATTTTACTTGTTTTGAGTATTTATTTTTAATTGTATAGAACAAGGAAAGAACAATGACCATACAAATGGAGATAATTTGAAGAAAATGCAAAAAAATTATCATTCGTAAACGTGTGTTGGTTCATTGAAATACCCGATAATTTCTCTCGGGCTCTAGTAATTGCTTTAGCACGACATTTAAAGTATCGGCGTAGCATGCACAGCACTTCAGGTTTGGTTCCAGGTATCTGTCAAACGTACTACGTTACAACACAATCTTCACAGCGACCTAATTATCTTCCCTACGTGGTACGCTTCAAGAGTGCTACAAACATGCACAATATTTAATAAAAATACTTTTTGACAAATTGTTATCTTTCTTGCCATTTTTCACTACTTAGTGCAATGAAAGTAAAGCCATGTGACTAACATAAGTCCATATAAGTTTTATGAAAAAGTGGACCCTCATCTTTTTGCCCCTGGAACTTTCATGTGAACTCTAATCCAAAATTCGACGGCGCTAATTAAATATTGTTTTTATTTAAATTGGTTGATTAAATTCACGATGCACTTGAGCAACATAATGGATATCGGTGACGGCTCGGGGATAATATAAAAGGAAAGAACCGAGAATTGTGCCTCGTAGTGTCGAACGTATTTATAGAATAATTTGAATCTATTTCAAATGAAGAAAATAACCACAGTTGAGGTCCTTATTTCCAAAAGCGAAAATTTTCTTTGCTGAGATACTTTTTACGCTTCTAAATGTGGAATTGGGCCAATACGAGTGAATCGTCTGAATTTCGTCGCCAAGCAGCTTTACCTACTCATTCTGAATTCTATCCAGGAAAATATTCTCTTTTGGAAATAAGCTCCTCTTGTAATGGCAGGTAGTTGTTCAGGTTTAAAAATTTAATTAAACATTTATTGAATCGATGCGTTGAAAACATTGTTATTCTTGTACTTTTTTTGTCCCGTGATATATTTTCAATATAAGTTTAATAACCCCAAATTCAGCCATTGTTCTTCAAAAGCAAATGTTAGAAACACATATCTAACACAAAATGAACTAGTGGGTCTGCATTTCACGGTTCAAGTATAATTCCATTAATCCTTACCCTAAAGACACAATAAACTAAACAATTTATTTTTCAAAACTCTGGAAAAAAAAAGTGAAACTTCTTATTTTTTACTTACAAAAATAAAAGTTTTCCTGTGTTATCAAAACCAAGAAGAAGAAAAAAACTTTTTCGATTGTTTTCAACTGTCAGTGGGAATATTTCTCAATGAAAAGAAAATAATTGAAATTTGAAATTTCGGTTGTTTTCAGTGCACTCGTACTAAAAGCAACACTCTGAAAATGAAATAATTTAAAAGGGGGTCGCTGGTCTGAAATTTATGTCTTTTCATTTACAAATAAGGGGCCTGCAATGACCCAATTGATAAAGGCGTTCATCTGGTAATCAGAGAATTGCTAGTTCGAGCTCGTGCGATGAACTGGACAAAGAAAAGTAAAAACAGTAGTGCTTTTGCGATTGGCGTTTTGCCAGCTTCGCTCCAAAAATACTAGAAAGTCGTCCAGAACATCCAATAAATTATACTGATGTGTATACAGGACTGGTGCACGATAAATATGATCGGGGTCCAATGTCCTGACGCCTATTGAGGTTGCCAGTTCAGGTGTTGTCATTGTCATCTGACCATGGTTAAAAAATATGAGGCATCGTTCCATGTCCTTCCTACGAGATATCCTCCGAACCGTCGCCATTAGCCCACTGTGCAGCTTTAGTGCGACGTTAATTAAACAAACCAAACCTATCATTAAGAATTATAGTTGTGTCTACAGTCTTATCATTCGTTTTAATTTCAATTAAATGGCGGAGTGTGCACCTCATGTAATTAATTAATTTCTTACAAGTGGTTTTGAGTACTTTTTTAAAGGGGGGGGGGTGAAATTTAGTTGAAGAGTGTTTTATTATATAAGGATTTGTTTGTAATATGTAACTTTATATACTAGCATGCCCATGCAATAATTATCGCATAATAAAAAAAGTTTAACGTTTCTATCCATAGATGGCAGCACTACCAATGGCTCGTTTAAAAACTGCTTGGAAACTAATTATTTTTAAACGCATTTAAAAAAAACTTTAATATTCATGAGAAAAAAGTACGATTCGTCATTTCTTCGGAAAGTTCCCGTTTTTTGAAATATCAACGTTACACCTCATAAAACAATTTCAAATGTGAGATCCGCAAAAAAGGACCTTTAATACTGAAATAATAAATAGGATTATACATTAAATCTATTTAAAAAAAACGTTCTTGTTTTTTACTTAGAGTTGTTTTTAAATTTGTGAATTTTTTTTATACCATAGTATATATTATTAAACACTACAGTATATACTTTATTTAAATTAATTAAAAAATAGAAATATTTACTAACCATGTATATCTCTAAATATTTATTTAAGAAATAAAAACATATGTTATAAATTAAAAGTAAATATACGTCACATTTTAATAAATGGATGTAAAAAAAGTTTAAAATGCACCTTAAATTCTTAAATTTTAATAAAAATGAAAAACGAATTGAAAAAAAAAATGAAAAAAATTAATATGAATAAAAGGAGAGGGGGGGGGGGGGGGGATCCGATAATCTGGAAATCCTGAAAGTTGGGAATTTCAACTTTTAAAAACACAGAGTTGGGAAAATTTATGCCTGTAGAAAATTAATATTATTAACAAATGGAAGCTAGGGAAAGATTAGAAATTGCCCAACTTGTAAGATAACATTTAAATCAGACCTCAGAACGGACCCTGAATTGGAATATGGGTGCAACAAATCAACGATTGTGAGAGAACTGTTTAATATTACCTAAAATATATATTTAAAAAAAGATGAAAAATGTCGATAAGTTGGAACTGGGAATTTTCACAACTGTTGCGTTGAGAATTTTGAATCGTTAAATTGGGAAATTTCTTGTTTCAACCTCACAAAATATTTTTTGTGTAACGGCATTGGTCCTACCCAGGTTTTCCCTCAGGCAACTCAACAAGAAGTATTATACTAGAAATTGAAATTTTTCTAATTTTTTAAAGTATTTTTATGATTTTTACAGTATTTCGATTATTAATTTTTTTTCTTGACTATCTATGAAGGGTTTGAACCCCCTGAACCCCCCCCCCCCTTCTTATCTACGTGCCTGTGTCTTATATTTATTTCCTACACCCAAATATGTGTTCACACTTGATCTAAGGCTTACTATGATACCAGCTTGTGAAGCCTGTCGCGCCAAACCATGCAGAAATCCTCGCCAAATTTTTCAGCCCCAGTTTCCTGTGGATCAGTGGGCCGAAGAAATGCCTTTTATTCTTATGAGGGTTCGTTTTCTTTAATGATCTGTTTTCTATTTGTAATTCTAGGGATGTGTTTGTATCCATATATATTGATATTTTTATTCGGTTCGAAATTTAGGGTTCACAGCAGTAACGTACGCAGAAAATGCTTATGGGAGGGGTTGGGGGTTATTACACCTCACTCACTATTATTAGCATAAATTGAAGAAAAAAAATATCAAATATATGTTATGTACCCACGTTTCTTTCGACTCTTATTTTCTGGTCCTTTCTTAAATTTTCCTCTTTTTCAATATTACTATATAGTTTTCAACGTCGCATCAATCCCACGTATTTGTACATTCCATTCTTCTAAGTTATGTCTTCAAAATCCTAGTTTCATGTCCATATATGGTCATTAGAATCCGTGAGAATCGAAACTTTCTTCTTAAATTTCTTCTCTTTTTCAATATTACTATATAGTTTTCAACATCGAATCAATCACACGCATTTGTACCATTCCATTCTTAAAAACTTTTGTCTTCAAAACATCGGTTTCATGTCCATATATGGTCACTAGAATTCGTGAGAATCGAAATTTTCTTCTTAAATTTCTTCTCTTTTCCAATATTACTATATAGTTTTCAACATCGCATTAATCCCACGCATGTGTACATTCCATTCTTGTAAGTTATATCTTCCAAACCCCAGTTTTATGTCCATATATGGTCACTAGAGTCTGTGATAATCGAAACTTACTTCTTAAATCTCTTCTCTTTTTCAATATTACTATATAGTTTTCAACATCGCATTAATCCCACGCATTTGTACATTCCATTCTTCTAAGTTATGTCTTCCAAACCTCGGTTTCATGTCCATATATGGTAACTAAATTCTCTGAGAATCGAAACTTTCTTCATAAGTCTCTTCTCTTTTTCAATATTACTATATAGTTTTCAACATCGCATCAATCCCACGCATTTGTACCATTCCATTCTTCAAACTTTTGTCTTCAAAACCCCGGTTTCATGTCCATATATGGTCACTAAAATCTGTGAAAATCGAAACTTTCTTCTTAAATTTCTTCTATTTTTCAATATTTCTATATAGTTTTCAACGTCGCATCAATCTCACGCATTTGTACCATTCCATTCTTCTAAGTTATGTCTTCAAAATTCCAGTTTCATGTCCATATATGGTCATTAGAATCCGTGAGAATCGAAACTTTCTTACTATGGCAACTTTTTCTTGGCAGTCTGGGGACTTCGTTACATTCCTCACCTAACCAGTAATGATGTGGGATTTCTCTCTGTGTCCTCGGCGTTTTAGCTGGTAACCAGAACAGAAGTAGAATAAATTAATTTGAAAACTAATAATACGGAAATAAGTTTATTACAGCAGTCATTATTGTAATTTTCTTATAAAAAAATACTGAACCCCCTCAATTAAATAATTCATTTAAAATTATAAGAAAAATAGTTTGATTAACTGACATTCAATTAACCGGAATCTCAATTAACCGAACTCTGTCATTATTATCTATACAATTTATATTGAATTCGATTAATACAAAAAATATAGATGTTTACGACAAATAAAGTGTATATAGAATATAAAATTGCGAGATGTTTTGGATTTTTGTTCATATGCATATATCCATAAATATTCAGGACTCCATATAAAAAAATCATAAAAATTGGCCAATTAAAAGTCCATAAGTTTAGGCGAAACAAAAAAACTTATTTTGTTATGCATAACTTATTTTGAAAAAAAAAACTTATTTTGTTATACTTTTTAAACACAACATTCATAACTGTTACGAAATGATACAAGCGAGCAAAATATCGGGGACTGTTATATTTTAAAAATGTATACAAAATTTCCAACGGAATGTTTACTTATTTGTTATGAATACAAGGTAAACGAGTTCACAAAGATTATTTACCATATCTTGTCCTTTAAAAAAGATATTTCGCGTTAAATTAATTCTTGTTTCAATAACCAGTACACAATTCTGTAATGGACAATGGTAACTACAACTTGGTATAAGTTAATTAACTGAATAGTAAATAATACTAGTTTCACAAACAAATTTACTTTGAATTTAAAAAATTTCGAATGTCTAAAATTACCCACACTGTTAAAAATAAGTACTTAAAAATAAGTGAAATTAACTCATTTTTGAGTACATTCGATGCTTTTCATGGCTCCGAATACATAAGTTTCAATTCTAAAAAAGACGTACTCAACAAAATGGGAACCTTGATTGAAAAGAACAGATGCTGGCCTACATAGACTGCCTTCATAAATCACTTTCAATAAATATCAGCAATTACAACCAAGGCTTACCGGAATCGCACCCAGATCATCAGGCACCGCAGTCCAGATACTTATCCGTTAAACTACCAGAGTGATTTGAAGAGGTTATATACAGAAGAAATATTTAAAAGGTGTGATAAAAGAATGGGAAGTAAGATAATTTAGTTGTAATAACTCAGTTTAAATTTAAGCAAACGACATTATATAATGTAGAAAACCATCTTTTGAACACCTATTTTAAGTTTGACAGGTCGCTTTGTTAAGATGACGTGAACAGTGGCTGAAATTAACAATATTAAATCTCACTGCTCTTTTTTGAGAAAGTACGGTTACTTAAATTTGAGTAAAGGCCTCCGTGGCCGAGCGGTTAAAGGCGTCAGCTGGGCATACGAAGGTACCTGGTTCGATGCCAGGCGATGGACTTGAGAAAGAAAAGTAAAAAGTAGTGATCTTGTGATTGGAGGGTTGCCAGCTTCACTACAAAATACTAGAAAAGTCGTCCAGAACAACCGCAAAAATTAACGGTGTGTATACGGGACTGGTGCACGATAAATCTGATCGGAGTCCAAACTGCCGACGACTATTAAAGGAGTTGGGTGCCAGTTCAGGTGTTTCCTCGTCATCTGATCTTGGTTCAAAAATACGAGGCATCGTTCCAGGGTCTTTCCTTCGAGATAGGCTCTGAACCGTCGCCAATAGCCCACTGTGCAACTCTAGTGCGACGTTAATTAATAAAACAAAATCAAATTAAATTTGAGTACGTCATCGCTCATTTCAGACGCAATCGTACTCAAAGAAAAACGAGTAGTCTCAGGTACACATTTTTTAAGTACCCTTTTATTTACAGTGATTTTTTTTTACTCTTCGTAATAGGGACAGTAAAAAGTAGGTGTCACAATTCTAGAAAAAGCATAAGCAAATAAGTTTTGCAATCCAGCGTAAATGTAATATATTATTTTGCATGAAGAAAAAAACATGTCGCACAGCGAAAGTGGCACACACTTTTGTGGCCCAGACGCATTTAATGTTACCTAGAATTGAAGTTACCTCCATTATTTAAGTCTGCCTCGACACTTGCATGCAATTCTCTCCAAAAATTCACGTGCGTCAGAATTCTGCTCTTGTTTTAATAGCAACCAATACTGTATTTACTGAACATTCACAGGGCCCCCAGTTGCCCAGTGGATAAAGGCATTCAGCTAGTAATCAGAAGATTGCGAGTACATATTTCGTGTATTTTTCGTACTAAAATAAGCCGACATGTATTGCTTTTAGCTGAGTTTTTTCTATTTTCTTTTGAAACCCATTTTAAATGATATCTGCTATTAAAATATAAAGTCTTTAGCAAGTAAAAGTAGAAGTGGTTAAAATGCATAAGCAAAAACTGTTATGGCAATATAATAATTTATTCTACAAGAAGAAAAGAAAATATTTATATACATTTAATATAATGCTATGGTGAGGCCTCCGTGGCCGAGCGGTTAAGGCGTTCAGCTAGTAATCCGAGGATTGGTGGTTCGAACTCTTGCGATGGACTTGACAAAAGAAAAGTAAAAAAGTAGTGATCTAGTGATCGGAGAGTTGCCGGCTTCACTACAAAAATACTATAAAAGTCGTCCAGAACATCCACAAAAATTAACGGCGTGTATACGGGACTGGTGCACGATAAATTTGGTCGGGGTCCAAAGTCCCGACGTCTATTGAAGGCGTTGGGTGCCCGTTCAGGTGTTTCCTCGTCATCTGACCATGGTTCTAAAATAACGAGGTGCAGGAATGAATGAATGTGTGTGTGAATGTGTATGTGTTCCCGGGTCTTTCCTTCGAGATAAACCCCGAACCGTCGCCAATAGCCCACTGTGCAGCTCTAGTGCGACGTTAAATAACCAAAAAAAAAAAACGTATTTACTGAACATTCATAGGGCCCCCAGTTGCCCAGTGGATAAAGGCATTCAGTTAGTAATCAGAGGATTGCGAGTTCGAGCCACTGTAACTTATGGATTGAGCAAAACATTTTGTTGACTTAAAGCCAATTGAAGGGGTAACAAATGTACCCCACTTTCATCGCTATCGCAATATTTCGTGTATTTTTCGTACTAAAATAAGTCGACATGTATTGCTTTTAGCTGAGTTTTTCTAATTTTTTTTAAACCCGTTTAAATGCAATGTGCTATAAAAATAGAAAGTCTTTAGCAAGTCAAAGTCGAAGCGGTTGAAAAACAAGAGCAAAAACTGTTTGTGTTTCAATATGAAAATTTATTCTATGAGAAGAAAATAAAATATTTATATAGCGCATTTAATATTTCTATAATGCTAAAATATTAAAAAACACCACTAAATAACTTAAAAAAAAAAAAAAATTGGGCCCCAGTATGGCTGCTTTAAAATTGGCTTGAACGCGTCCATACAGGAAACAAGTTTTGAGCATTCCAGAAGTTACAGTTAGAGTTCAGTGGTTCGAGCCAAACTGATGAACTTGACAAAGAAAAGTAAAAATATAGGTTGAGTTAGGTTAGATTAATTAAAGTCGCACTAGAGATGAACAGTGGGTTATTGGCGACGGTTCGGGCCTATCGCGAAGGAAAGACCCGGGAACTTTGTTTCGTATTTTTGAACCATGGTCAGATAACGAGGAAGCACTAAACTGTCACCCGACGCCTTCAATAGATGTCGGGACTTTGAACCCCGATCAGATTTATCGTGCACCAGTCTCGTATACACGCCGATAATTTTTGTGGATGTTCTGGACGACATTCCTAGTATTTTGTAGCGAAGCTGGCAACCCTCCGATCACAAGATCACTACTTTTTTACTTTTCTTAGTGAAGTCCGTCGCACAGGATCGAACCGGGAACCCTTTGATCCCCAGCTGACGCCTTTATCCACTGGGCCCCCTTCTTATTTTTGAACCATGATTAAATGACGAGGACAACACCTGAACTAGCACCCGGCGCAACCTCAATAGGAGCCAGGATAATATCACATAAAATGTTTCATAAAAGTTAAAAAATTCAACTTTAATACATTCTTTTTAAATTAAGAAGCAAATATATCCTACTTAAATTTCAAAATAATTTGAGAGTTTTAGTTCTAACGCATCTTTTTTGATATAAACGCATCTTTTTTGATAATATAAACACATAATTTAAAATAGTTTTATTTAAAATACTTTCTGTATTCAGAGACAGAATCGTATAGCTGGCCCAAAATTAGAGACATCTGATCAACAAACAATTGTTTATTTGTTAAAATATCCGGTATCTATTTATTTTCCTGGTGTACTGACCCTATTAGGGAAATTTGTTTAGTTAATGAAGACAAAAGTGTTTGTAATGAGTGCTAAAAGAGTGAATCCGCAACAACAACAACAAATGGGTTGTGTTACGCTTTTAAGGTGATCCATTCCGACATTAGAGCTACGTAACAAAGCTTGTACGTTTTTGATGATCCGCGGCATCAGACGGAACACCTTGTTTATCTTTTTTCTGTTCGCGAGGTCCAGTTTGTACACTGTAAAGAAAATGTGCTTAATAATGAATACATGGACGTACTCGCTTTTAATTGAGTACAACTGCATCGTAAATGAGCGATGACGTACTAAAGATTAAGCAACCGTACTTTCGCAAAATGAGCAGTATGGTTTGATGTCGCTAATCCATGTTAACCATGCGACCTGGCAAACTTGAAATAGTAGTCCAGAAGATGGTTTTCCACATCATTTGATGTCGATTACCTCAATGGAAACTGAGTTATTACGACTCAATTATCGTGCTTCCCATTCTTTTGTCACGTCTTTTTAACATTACTTCTGTATATAACTTCTTAACGTCGCTCTGGTAGTATAACGGATAAGGCCGTGGACTTCGGTGCAGACGATAGACGGATCAGGTAGACGTATTGTGTTCTATTCCAGTAAGTCATCGTTGTAATTGTTGAAATTTATTGAAAGTGATTTATGAAGAAAGTCTATGTAGGCAAAATTTTTTTTTTTATTCATTTTACTCATTTTTGAATACATGTATTTTTCAAAAATGAAACTTATGTATTCGAAGCTATGACAAACATCGAGTGTAATAAAAAAATAGTGTTGTACATTTTATTTATTTTTAAGTACCTATTTTTAATAGTGTAATTCTATGATTTGCTAACATGACGTTTCATGTAAACGTTTCTGGCTATATACTCTAACAGCGTCACTTTTTTTAAGGCATGGCGATCGAAAATCTAACAAAAGTATATACGAAAATAAGTCATAAGACTTTGGTGCGATGGGAGAAATCGTTTAATAGTAAGTCCGGTTAATCGATATTTCCGGATATATAACAGCCAAATAACCAATTTTTTTTTAAATTTGCAAACGCGGATTTTCTTTTTATTTAATTCAAAAAAAAAATCGAAATTGGACAATATTTTTTTTAAAGAAAAAGGACCGGTTAATTGAGAATTTCGGATAGTAAAATACCGGATAACCGGAATTTTTTCTTCTTCAAAAGTGCCCAAGTGAGACATCCCCTATCCAAGAAAAAAATAATTTTCCAAATATCTGAATTAGAACAGAAACTTTGGGCGCACATACATAAAAAAAATACATAACAGTCGGACTTGATAACCTTTCTCTCCTTTCTTTTGGCGCGCTTTGGCGGTTTTGAATGGCGAGCTTTTCACCCGGTTAAAAAACACGCCATCTCGAGCCTACCTAATTTTTTTTATTTCAAGTCTTCGGAACGGAACAATTCACTTACAAAACCTTTCGCTTAAATTCATCCCAAAACCGAGAACCGTTCAAAGAAGCCGGATTAACGACCATGCGTCAATCAAACCGATTGTGTGTCCGTTCCCTATGGAAAGAGAAAGGGACAACTATGCTCCGGCTGCCTTTACAAAACCCAGCGGTAATTGCCCGGCCTAAGCCGATTAGCATTGAGCTATACGCTTTGAATGAAGGGGTATTTTTGGGGTAGAAACCAGGACCATGAGATTTTGGGACATGATACACTTCGTCGGGTGTCTGGAAGGATAGCGGATGCGGTATTCTTGAAAAGGGCGATTTTGTCTTCTGTTGTATAATTTTGGATGCTTCAGAAAGTCTCTTTTTCATTACGGATTACAGAAATAACTTTCCATGTTTGAGTAGCACAAACAGGCCCGTCGTACCATGGGGTTTGGGGGAGGGGGGGGGGGAGAGTGACCTCTTGAATAATTTGAAAACCTTAAACATTGGGAATTTCGAATTTTAAAAATCCCAGAGTTGGTAAACTTTATGCCCAAAGAAAATTAATATTATTAGCAAATGAAAGCGGGGGAAGGTTATAAATCGTCCAACTTGTAAGATTAAACTTAAATTTGACCTCGGAATGGACACTGCATAAGAACCTGCGTGCAACAAATTAGTACTTTCAAGAGAATTGTTTAATTGAACCTAACGTATAAAAAAAAAAGTTGAAAAATGTCGATAAGCTGGAACTGGGTGGGTTTGCTTAAAATAACGTCGCACTAGAGATGCACAGTGGGCTATTGGTGACGGTTCGGGGTCTATCTCAATATGGAAAGACCCGGGAACACATACACATTCACACACACACATTCATACATACAATGCACCTCGTTATTAGTTCAGTGGTCAGAAGTAAAAGTAGCTATATTTACAGTAATGACACACATTTATTAATATTCAGGAAACGTGAACGTGAGCGACGACAAACGTGATTTCTGGTTTGTTGAAATGTAGCTATAGCGGGTTTTTCTTCTTATCCAGCATTCATTGCCACCATTGCCGGTTATCCGGCATTTAACTGTTCGGAATTCTTAATTAACCAGACAGTTTTTTTTTTTAATATTTCCCGTCGAAATTTTTTTTTTTTTTTTTTTTTTTCAAAGTGAAAAATCTATTTTTGCAAGTTTTTTTAATGGGTTATCCAGCTGTTATATATCCGGAAATATCGATTAACTGGATTTTTTTGTACAATTAATCCGATTTCAAAATATTTTTATTGTTGAATAAAGGTTTACAACAATAACATTTAATTCACCTGGCATGTATTAGCATGGATAGGGATTGTTTTACAATATACATTGTTCAGACAATATAGTTTTGCTTACCCGTCATATATTAAACCGGATCCGGGGCGTGGAAAAATGTGAGCAACAACTTGACTTTCTTGGTGAATAATAGCAGGGAGCAAATCCCTCTCATAAATTAAAAAAAAAATCTTTAAAAAAAAAAAAAGACTAAGAAAAATGCGCTAAAAAGTATAAAATATTTTTTTATTTTACGAACGAGTTAAAAAAAATTTAATTATTTAAATCAATTTTATACTTATTACAACTCTTTGAAGATGGTGCCAATTTAAAAAAAAATCATACTTAAATTTGGTCGCCGATTAAAAAAAATTGAAATAAATATAAAATTAGTATTAAATAATTCAAATTGTTCGACTTTTTCGTAAAATTAAAAATTATTTTTTACTTTTTATCGCATTTTTCTTAAAATCGGTTTTTTTATTTTTTTAAAAATGAATATTTTATTAACTTTTTTAATTGAAAGCAAGCACAATTAAAAAAATTATAATTAATTTTTTTTTCCTCAGAGGAAGCACAAGTCATTTTCGAAAGTTGTTCTAAAAGATAATTAAGAAACTAGGTCAGTACTGCTGTAAAAAAATATTAGTTATTGTAATGCGAACTTTAATACATATGTTATTCGTTATTAACAATGTTACATTTACTTTATTAATTGTTCTATTTCAGTAGATATGACACGAATTTCCAGCTTGAATTAGTAACACTTGACAAGATCTTTATTCTCCTGTCTGACTAATAGGTCAAGGCGAATTACATAAGTTGCGGATAAACAACGTAAAATTAAGCAAAAGTTTACTTTTTTTTGTGTGTGTGTTTCGACTCAATTACTTTTACTACTAATTACCTGAGCGACAACAAGTTTCTCTTGCGTGCTGGCAGTCAAGCTTCAAGAAAAAACAGCTTAGGAAAATATTGAGAAATTCTGGAGTAGAAACAAAATGTCTGATTTTTTCTCGAATTGTTGGAAAATGACGTGGACAAAACTCCCACGCATGTGAAGCGTCCAATGAAATGGCCGGAGAATGCTGCGCAGAAAAGTTAGGATGACGCAGGAGGGTCGCCATTTTTAGGCAGAGACTAGATAACTATACTATGAGAAGGAAGTGCCAATCTCGTAGGCGCACTTTCGTTAAATTGTAAATAATATAAAATGTAACCACTCTTAAGCTAAATTAAACTTAGATTAGATACACTTGAAGAGTTGGTTTCTTTGAGTATGCTTGAAGTTGGATTAAGAGCCTTATTGGAGTGCCTGTAGTTTAAGGATAGCAGCATCTGCAATAACCGAGAATAATACATTCTTGGATACCCTATACGAATGACTTGGAACGTACAAATCACAATAAAGAATATAAAGGCGGGAAATTAAGATGCTATGTCAACCTTGGTAGAGTTATTATCCTAAAAACCCATATATTTCCCCAGCGAAATAAATTCTTATATCCAGAGCGTTTTAATTTCCTTTGTTAAAATCGAAACTCCAAACGGCTGCTCTAAGGGGGTATTGTTGTTTTTTGATCAGCAATGGTGTCGTTGCCCGGTTCCAAAATCGACTGCTCATAGAGATGAGATGTCCTTGACGATTGCTGCAAGGGGGTTATAGCTGTTTATGATCAACGTGACGGGTTGAAATGTGCCATTGCAAAGATTTTCTTATTTACCATCGATAGAAAACTAATGGAATTTTATTATTTTAACCTTTTTTTGTATTTCATCAAAATTCAGTTTCGCCTTTTAGCTAAAATTAATGTTACATAGTACACCAAAAGAAATATCACACAGTTGCTACTACTTGTTGGCGGCATTTAGCTTGTCAAGGTCACAACCCAAAATATTTTTTTACGCCGAATTCACATATATCGGTTAATTGCCATCGGCTGAATTAACATGTCAAAAGACGTAATTCACATTGACGCGAAATTATTTATACATGGTACCTAGGGCCGAAGGCCCTTTAACCCAAGTCATTAGTAACATCATAAATGGTTCATGATAGAATTTTCTTGAATGGACGACACAAGCACAAGCACAACACAAAACACACAAACGTACGTCAAAATCACATCTCGATTACCATCTGAACCGTCAGACGAGTGGAGGAAGGCATTAGAAAAGTCACTAAGTTTTAATCCTAAGTTTAGGCACCGAAAACAGGTCCGAGAGAGCACATCCAAAAAAGGTCCAAAATGATTGGCTGATCATAAGTTCATCTCCAACCTAATATTTTGTTATGTAAAAATAATGAAATTGACTCTAAAAGACTGGTAATTTATTGATTTTTTTAAATTAAAATCGCAACAATGGGCTATTGATGACGGTTCGAGGTCTATCTCGGAGGAATGCCTCGTATTTTGGAACTAGGGTCAAATGACGAGGATAAAACCTGAGCTGGCATCCGATGCAAACCTCAACATGCGTCAGGACATTGGACCATGATAAGATTTAACGTGCACCAGCTCCTTATACACGCCGTATAAATTGAAGAATAAGTTCGAACGACGTATTGTTACTTCACAGCGAATCTGGCAAATTTTTGATCACAAGTTCACTGCATTTTAACATTCTGTCAAGTCTCTTGGTATCAACCGTATTCGAACTCGCAACCCTCTGGTTGCTAGACGACGGATCCTCGGGGCTACGGACCCCTTCTGGAGAAGGGAGAAACACAACCTTCAAAGCTTCATTATTATTTTCATTTGGAGGCCGAATGGTGGAGGCGTCGGGTTCACCATTCTGTAGGCACGGGTTCGATCCTTAACAAGTATAGAGGAATGGTGCATGTTAAATCCATCATGTCCCAATATTCTCACATAAATTGAGGTGGCGTGGGGTGCCAGCTTAATTGTTGTCCTCCTCATATAGTCATGGTTTAAAATTGGGCCTCCCCCAGTGCATAAAGGCGTTCAGCTGATAATCAGAGGATTGCTTGTTCGAATCCGTGCGAGGGACTTGACAAAGAAAAGTAAAAAAGTAGTGATCTTGCGATCGGAGGGTTGCTACAAAACTACTAGAAAGTCGTCCAGAACATCCAACAAATTATACTGGCGTGTATATGGGACTAGTGTACAATAAATTTGATTGGGGTCCAATGACCTGACGCTTATTGAGGTTGCGTCGGATACCAGCTCAGTAGTTGACCTCGTCATCTGACAATAGTTCAAAAATACGAGGCATCGTTCCCGGGTCTATCCTTCGAGATAGGCCCCGAAATGTCGCCAATAGTCCACTGTGCAGCTCTAGTGCGACGTTAATTAATCAAACCAAACCCAAAACAAAAAATGGTTCAAAATTAAGAAACTGTGTTCCCCGTCTTTCCTTCGGGATAGGAACCGAATCGTCACCAATAGCCCATTGCGCCGCTTTAGTGTGACATTAATACCACCAACCAACTTTCATTTCGAATTCAAAGAACAATCATCAAAAGAAAATATATAAAAGTTTTCTTCTGATCATTATTGACAAAAATAGAACTACACATTAAAAATAACATAATTTCTTACTTCGCCGACGGAATCTTTAAAAATCGCATATTCATATTCCCTTAATATACGACGCTTTCCTCCATCGTAGAATTTATAAAAACAACTCCTCGTCACATCCAAAACCATAAATAAACACTTTTCTCGAAGAAAATACAGATCTGAATATTATGCAACCGAATATTCTGGTAGAGCGTTACGGCTTAAGGCTGTGGTCATTCATCCACAAGAATGAATGACAGACAAACGGTGTGTTGCCATCAAAAAATAAAAAAAAGAATGTTCGGATAAATTTTATTTTTTGGACAAGCGGATTACTTTTGGATCCGGAGACTTTTTGTCATTATTGAAGAGGAGGAAAATTAGAGGTCAAAAAACTAATTTTCTAGAGTTCTTCTTTGTGGAACTATTGATGTTTGTTGTCTTCATTTTGGAACAAATTAAAAAATGTTGGTGGATTTCAAATCGTTTGGTCGTGCGAATAAAAGCTCTATAGTAAGTGTTTACAACTGATCGAAAAAAAGTAGATTTTTAGAAAGTAGTGTTTACGCAACGTGTTCAATAAATAATTAAATTTTAAAATATATATATATATATATATATATATATATATATATATATATATATATATATATATATATATATATATATATATATATATATATATATATATATATATATATATATATATATATATCCTTTTCGGCCCTTTTTCTAGGTAATCAGTTCATGTTTTCTTCTTACACTTCTTAATTCAAAACAGCCTTCTTGGCCGAGGTAATATCTTCGAGCATGGATCTTCATAATAGAGAAAACATAATGTTATAATCTCGCTAACATCAAAGTGAGGCCAACATGTGTGGCCTCAAACACGTGGTTAATTACGTCATTCCATTCATAAATTTTGACTGTTACACATTTCCCAATTCATCAGCCAATCGCGAGAATTTTTTAATTCATAATTTCGAAAAGAAGTCACGTGTCTGAGGCCATTTGGTCTGAGATGTTGGTTTCAGGATTATGACGTCCTATTTGCTCTACTACAGTCCATTCATGCTCGAAGGGTAATATAGCGTTGGATACAATTTACTCAAAGAAAAACGAGTACGTCTATGTACTTATTTTTAAGCACATTTTTTTTACATTGTGAGAATTAGTTTTTAACAGTGCATATTGGTGTTTGAAAATCAGATAGATATTTTTGTTTCATTTTGGGGTCATCCAAATTCGTGCGGGCATTCGGTTACCCGAAGAAAAAAAATCTTCCCAATTAGTTTCTGATTCAATCGTGGTGACATTGTGAATGGATTGGCCAAGGACCACATCACCATGAGTCATTTACTTTCGCCTAGACCCAGTGATATTCAAATCGCTCTCTGCAATAGTAAATTACAAATTACATCGCTGGTCGCATGAGAGCTAATTGCCTGCATAAACGGACACGAAGTAATGTCTTTCGCGAATCCGTTAGATGAAGTTGGCATTCAAGCGACTAGACCTGATGGACTCGGTCCAGCATTTTCTAGGTTGAATAAGCAGTGGCGTTGTCCTAAAGTAAAATGTGTGGGAACGATCAGAGCGAATTTTCCCACTGCTCTTGATGACGTTGATTAGCAATGAAAGTATTGCATGAGTTGGTCTAATCGAAAAGTATAGACAACTAAGAGATATTTCACGCGGGTTGGTTGAGGTAACGTTCCGAACGCCCGCTTTCTAAACTTTAACACCACGATCAGCGTGAGGACATTTAAGGTCTGGAAAATGTCCCGGATGTTTTTATTCCGCTGTTCGTGATACGGGATTGGTTGGTTTCGCTGCGAGACACTGGATCCAACCAATCGGGTGTCGGAATTCTTAACGAACGTCAATGATGAAAAACTTGAATGAAAACGCGAAATTATGTTCCCAACCTTTAAAGTAATGAACATATACACGCTTTTTTCATCTGCAAACGCCGCGCTCGGCGTTCGACATGGATTCCGACACTGGATTGAGATTGTGACACAAACCAAGCAATTCAGTATCACGGACGTCCAGATGGAAAAAGCTTAAGAAGGAAACGAGGATATGTTCTACACCTTAAAGATGTGGAAGATGTTATCGCTTTTTTCTTCCCGGCGTCCGTGACACTGGATTGGTTAGTTTCCTTTTTAAACGCAAAATCCAACCAATCAATTTGTCAGAATTCTTAACGGACGTCGAGCGTGGCGTTTACAGATGAAAAAGACGCAGACATGTTTGCCACCTTCAAAATATGACATATTTAACGTACACCGGCATCGTCTACACTGCGAATGTTTGGATTATGAGTTCGGTTCTCTTTTAAACGACAATGGATATATAAAAAATATTATAAATCTACAATTATTAGCATCAAATAAAAGAACTTATTGATTTTTAAAGTCAAATGTCAATTGTTACGACTGAGCTTCTAGTAACGCAGCTTTGGTCTCCGCAAAGTCAAATTCGAATAAAACAATAATTTTCCAATTTTGTTTTCCTTCTGACCTCGGAGACCTAGAGTCTTATTTTTAGAGCTAAAATTCATTTTTAAACTCAGATCCTTTAACCACAAAGTAAATATTAAAATCATTTATAAATATAAATTAATTATCTTTAACAAATTGCCCCATCAGAAAATGTAGCACTTTTTAACAAAACTAACAATCACAAGCGCATTCAGAGTCCATATTTTCACTATGCAAAAAAATTACAAATAAATAAAAATAATAATACATTAGATAGAATAATTTTGAAGAAATTGAATGACAAAAAATAAGATATCAATAAACGGGAAAAAAGATTAGAGAATCAATTAGAAAAAATCAGAAAACCAATAAATAAAGATTTAGGAAGATCAATTAGAAAGTAAATTAAAATCAATTATGTAAATTAAATTGAAGACATTCAATTTCGTCAAAGGTTTCGATATAATTAATTATAATAAAGGAACAAGGAAAATAAAATGAAAAAACTTTTTAAATGAATAATTCAATAAATTCAATCAAGAAATCCACTTACTTGTATTCAAATAAAGTCTTGAAGCAATCAGCTGATCATCAGAGCCAATTCAAAAGTTCGAAATTAGAGAAAGTTGCATTCACAGTTAACTTTCCCTTCAAATGGAACAGTTCAACCGGAGCGAACTATTAAAAGCAAATAATCGGCGGTTCAGAAGCACAAAACTTTTTTTTGTCTTCTTATTTCTCGTAGCCTTCATTAAATTTAAAAAAGACCTTCTTTTGAGCGGTAAATCGAGTCAAGTTCTTTTCGTCAATTCATAGAATAGGTGTTAAAGAACAACAAAAAATGCACTAATAAACGGAGTGAAGCGGTGAAATCCCCGTCAAAGAAGTTTGGGCGCGGTTTTCTAATTCGAATCGGACTTTTTTCTTTGTTCGTTAAATAACAATGTGGTTATATCCATCGAATGCGAGGACTGGAATCGAACACACGGGATTTTTTCGAACATCATATCCTTGATCTGTTTTCGCTTGTAGCCCCCTCCGGTGTTTAGAACTGGGATGTTTTTGTTTTTTTCCTCCAAAAGAATTCATACGAATGTAGAACAATGCAAGGTAAAATTCTTCCAGCAGACGATTCGGCCTTTAAAAAAATTCCAAATGTAAATTAATTTTTGATAATAAATAAGAGAATTCGTCTTTTGAAAACAAAGATTATCCTCTAAATTGCGCAATAAAATATCTTCTATTGAAAAACAAAAATGGGAAAAAAAAAACATTCGTTCCAAATTAAAGTTCCAATAAATCTTTTTTCACAATGGATGAATTATTCAATTTAAATTATATTTTGACGGAATCGATATCTTTTCACTTCACAGTAATAGTTTTTCATAAATCCATTGAAAGTACACATCAAACGATAAATAAATATCGAATTCGATAAAGAAGACAACATAATTCAGCGAAGTGGCAACCACTTTTCAAAAAACACCTGACTGCAACTATTTACGATTTGGCAGCAATTGTTCGAAAGTCTTTCGAAAGAAGCGAACAGAACACGGTGATGTGGTTCCGCGAATTAAAAACAACAAGTCGTGTCTTCCTGTTATAACTTCACGAGACACAGCGATAAAACAACACACACAAAAAAAATTAAATGAACCATATTTTTCACTTTCCTCTCCAGGTGAAGTAGAACCGAAAAAGTAGGATAAAGAAGCAAAATTCGGACGACCTATGAACTGTTAGGATCAAAACCTCATTCGGAAAAAGCGTGCAGACGATTTTTAACCGAAGGCGAAAACCGCACAACTCATCTCACGCGGAGAGACGCGACCGGTGATGAGCTTTTTTGTTGCCAGAAGAGCCGGTTGACAACAAACACCCCAATCAGCCGACAAAAAAAATATAACTTTCACTGCTTCGAAATCCGGCGGTTTTTTTTTAGCACCTGCGATCATCCAGCATCGGTGCGCGCCATCTGTTAGGTAATTCTAAAAATACTTTTTTGATTTCGTCACTGGAATATTTGATGCAAGTGGGGTTAGACCGCGTGGCAGGGCTGTCAAAAAGATAAACAACTTTAAGGAAGGAAGATTGACTTCTCGGTAACAAAAATAAATTGTTTGTTGCAAAAGTTGCCTTGTGGCTTTAAATTTTTTTTTTTTTTTAAATGTCGTTAGTGAAATGTTTTTATAAATAATCTTCCGTATATTGTCATCCGTCTTGTTTAAAATAAACACAAGATTACAATAGGGTTTCTATTAAAATATACACGCAAATTTTCATGATCCCTTTTAAATCCGAGATTTACAAATGGGTTTTGTTTTGTTTTGTTAATTAACGTCGCACTAGAACTGCACAGTGGGCTATTGACGACGGTTCGGGGCTTATCTCGAAGGAAAGACCCGGGAACGATTTGAAGTGAAGCTGGCAAACCTCCGTTCACAAGATCACTACTTTTTTACTTTTCTTAGTCAAGTCAGGATCGAACCAGGAACCCTCTGATTCCCAGCTGACGCCTTTATCCACTCGACCACGGAGGCCCCGATTTACCAATGGATAAACCAGAACCCGCATGACCAAATATGGAAAAGAAAAGATCTCGTAATTAAGGGGACTCGGTACCCTTGGAATAATTTTTTTTATTAAATAATTTACATAGATATTTTACACATATTATTGAAGGTTATTATTATATAACCTGATTTTAGCAACAAAAAAAATATTTTTATGAGTATATTTTTCAAAATTTAATTTTTTTCTTAAAAATTTAACTTTTTTAAAAATGGTTTTTCTTTTTCAGTTTTTAATATTTTGTAAAGATTTTTTTTTCTTACATTCACTATACTATACTTTATAACTTTAAGGATCGAATTTGAAATAACTGTTTTAGTTCTTGAGAAAAAAAAAATGTCGATGTATATGCAAAAAAATGGAAAAAAACATGATTTAGTCTACTTTTTAATTTTTAATTATTTTTCTTTTCATTATTTTGCAAAACCCATCCTTGATTGTTTTAAATAGGTTATACAGGAATTTCAGAAAAAAAATAAAGTCATTTGAATAATATTTGAGAAAGTATTCTTATTTTAAATACCGTGGCATATGCAAAAAACACGAACTGAGATAAATCAGTTTAAACATTTCAAATCCAAATAACTCGATGAATACATTTGATATTTTCTTCACACATAATTAATTTTATAACTACTTGCATAGATATAAATCTCTGGTTTCTATTATTTAATTGGAGTACATTAAATCACTATTATGTACTCAGTTTTAAAATGATAACAAAACTAAATTTTTGGGAAAAATCTGTTAAAATCAAAATAATAATGTTTAAAATATTGTTTTACACTAATTTTGTGTTAGAAACCATACTAATACTACTGAATTCATTGAAAATACATATTCCATACCATAAAACACTTTAGAATGGGCTTTGACAATAGCAAAAACATGTATTACATATGTTAAATACGTCGCCTTTGGCAAATACGTCTCCTTGTACCTTCAAATTTAAAATTATATCAAACCACGGTAAAAAAAAGTAAACAAACACGTGATGTGATAGATACAGTCACAGATAAACACGTTCAACTTGTTCTTAGCTGATTTTTCTTTAAATAAATGACCAAAAGCTGTTGTGTCAAAAATGTAAACATCGAAATGGACGTAGCATTTTAAGTGCTGCGAAAAAAATGAAACGCATTTTTATTACATTTATAATTGTCAGATCGTTTCAAAACTTTGTAATAATGAACTTTAGGTATAAGAGCATATTTTAAGCAAAAAAAAGAAAAATTGATATTTTCATCGATTTTCTCAAATCAAAGGGTACCAAGTCCCCTTAAAGTGTTGTGCATGATCAGGTGACAAGGGTAACACCTGAGATGGCACCCCACTCTCCAAGCATACGTTCAACGTGAGATAGTTGAAGCACCATTGAATTAATGTACACAATTTTTTTTAGCGGGTGTTGATAATGAAACTCGTTATTCTCCGATTACGAGATGCAGACTCTTCCGGTATAAGGTCACGTAAGTCCAATAATTATCAGGTACCTTAATGAATTCCAAAACAATTTTTTTTAAATAGAACACCTGTGTGGGTCACTTTATATACCCGATACTCCCGCTTGGGCTCGAGTAATCATTTTAGCCTCACCGATCACGTGTACAGTCGGCGTATCATGCAGAAGGTCCTTGGTTCGATTCCGAGTAACACCCCAAAAGTGCATAGCGCAAGTTTAGTGACTTCTGGATTGCATATCAACGCAACCTTCGAACAAACACTTGAGCCACCACAACTTCAACCACTGTCCACGTGTTAACACTTAACGGGCATCTCAATCATTCGTTCCTCCGTCGGACACACTGAGGGGGAGGTACTGTAGGGGTCACTTCATATACGCGATACACCCAATTGGTGTATCATACAGAAGGTCATCGGTTCCAATACGAGTGACAGCTGAAAAGTGCATAACGCTACACACCTAATAATACAAAAATGTGTGATTCGTCAATATTTTACAAGTATTATTACACTAATAAAAACAGATCGTAAGTCATATTATTAAAAATAAAAATGTGAAAAAATATAAATAACTGATTTCCAAATAAAAGTAAAACTATGCCATTGTAATTATCACAAATTAAACATATTTCTTTTTTAAAGAACATAAAAGTATTAGAGTATATTTACATTGTTCAAATCCGTTTAAAAAATATAATATTTCCTAATCATAAAAATATTGTAGTTTTTTTTTATTACACTGTTAAAAATAGTTATTCAAATATAAGTAAACTGTACTCCTTTTGAATACATTCGATGCTTATCATGACTCAGAATACATAAGTTTCAATTTTGAAAAAGACATGTACTTAAAAATGAGTACAATAGCTAAAAATTAATAAAAAGAGCAGATGCTAGCCGACTGCCTTCATAAATCACTTTCAATAAACATCGACAATTACAACTAAGGTTTGGTTTGGTTAAAAACGTCGCACTAGAGCTGCACAGTGGTCTATTGACGACGGTTCGGGGTCTATTTCGAAGAAAAGACCCGGGAACACATACACATTCACACACACATTCATACCTGCACCTCGTTATTTTAGAACCATGGTCAGATGACGAGGAAACACCTGAACTGGCACCCAACGCCTTCAATAGACGTCGGGACTTTGGATCCCGATCAGATTTATCGTGCACCAGTCCCGTATACACGCCGTTAATTTTTGCGGATTTTCGGGACGACTTTTCTAGTATTTTGTAGCAAAGCTGGCAACCCTCCGATCACAATATCACTACTTTTTACTTTTCTTTGTCAAGTCCATCACCTAGCATCGAACCGGGAACCTTCGTATTCCTAGCTGACGCCTTTAACCGCTCGGCCACGGAGGCCCAATTACAACTAAGACTTACCGGGAATCGAACCCAAACCTGCAGGCAATGCAATCCAGAGTCTTATCCGTTAAGCAACTAGGGCGACGTGACAAAGTTATAAACAGAAGTAATTTTAAAAAGGTGTGCCAAAAAAATGGGAAGTAAGATAATTGAGATGTAATAACTCAGTTTCCATTTAAGCAATCGACATTAAATAATGTGGAAAACCATTTTCTGAACACCTATTTTAAGCTTGTCAGGTCGGTTTATTGAGATGGCTTGAACAGAAGCTGAGATGAGCAGTATTATTTCACACTGCTCCTTTTTGAGAAAGTACGATTACTTAAATTTGAATACGTCGTCGCTCATTTACGATGCAATTGCTCTAAAAAAAACAAGTATTCTCATGTATAAGATAAAAACTCGTCTTATAGAACATTGCGTTAAGAATATTAAGATACAAATGCAACGTTAAAAACGCAATTAAAATCCGTATAATCCGGACATGTTTCGGGAGATACATCACCCTTCATCAGCGGAAAATGATTTCGTCCTTCATTTTCCGCTGATGAAGGGTGATGTATCTCCCGAAACATGTCTGGATTAATACGGATTTTAATTGCGTATTTTAACGTTGTTTTTGTATTTTAATATACTCATGTATTCATTTTTAAGTACCTTTTTTTATAGTGTAGGATTTGGATTATCATCTTTCCATATAATTTTTTCCACAAGTTGACACTGTGTTTTTTTGGGTGTGGTGAAGGCCTATTGGCTGCAACCAATGTAGCCTATGCCTAAATCCGACCCTAGCAAGAAACGTACACTGTTTTTTGTCTTGCCTAAATAGTTTTGAAAACCGCAGCTGTCTGGTTCTTACACCCACACCGTCAATTGTGCTGATAACATTGATTCGGTACTTGCTAATATTAAACTTTAAAATATAAAATGATACTCGTTATTAAATAGGGTTGGGTTTTGTAAGATGGCACCAACTAACGTTTGTAATAAATATAAAATTAATATTAAATAATTCAATTTTTTTAATTTGTTTTTAAAATTAAGAATTATTTTTCACGTTTTAAAGCATTTTTTTTTTTTTTTTAGTTTAGTTTTTGAGTTAACAGGGCGGGCGCTTTACCCCTTGATATTAATATATTCACTTGGAAACTTAATTGTTGCTAACTTTTTCCCCAGTACCAGATAGTAACACTTTGAGATTATCCGGTTTCATCCGGTGAAGGAAATTTCATTGTTGGACAATCTTTAACTAACAATGCAAACAAACATTATGAAATCGGAGCAACTGTCAAAAATAGTCCGGTAAATCGATATTTCCGGATAACCAATTTTTTTATTAAATTTTTGAGCTAAGTGGATTTTTCTTTATCCAACAAAAAAAGAATTTATTCGAAATAACAATATTTTTTTCAAACGGTCCGGTTAATTGAGAATGCCGGATAACAGGATAGTTTTTCAAAGATGCCAAAATGAGACATCCAACAAAATAAAGAATTTTAAAATATCTGAATTAGAACAGAAATCTTATGTGAACATACATAAAAAAATACATAACAGTCGAATTGATAACCTCTCTCCTTGGCGCAATATTTGGCGGTTTTAATTTAAAGTTTCTGGCGGTTTTATTTTAAAGTTTTGGCTGGCGCGCTGTTTAGTCGTTTAAAAAAGAACATAACAGTCGAATTGATAACCGGTGTCCTATGGCGCTCTTTGGCGGCTGGTTGGCGGGTTTTAATTGAGTAAAAACACACATATTTTGTTAACACTGTGTAAACAAACTCTATCTCTAATAAAATATCGAACGAAAGTTAATTTCAATAAACCCGAATGGTTAACCTGAATAATAGTTAACCCGAATATGTCGGTTAAAAAGAGAAACGTTAGTAGACATGAAAGACCATCGACGGCATAAATTATGACGCGGAAACCATGGAAGCCTGAACTTCCGCAATAAATCGATCAATAAAGCAATAAAATCGGGAATATCGATAATACGTAGAACAAAGGAAATTAAGGCAAATATTACATCGATGCGTAATATTTTTAACCGACTGAAAAGCGCGCAACCAAAACTTTAAATTTAAACCACCAAAGCGCGCCAATAGAAGAGTGGTTATCAATTCGAATGTTATGTATTATTATTATTTTTTTGTATGTTCGCGCAAGATTTCTGTTTTAATTCAGATATTTAGAAAATTCTTTTTCTGTTGGATAAAGGATGTCTTACTTGGGAACCTTTTGAAATAAAAATATCCGGTTATCCGGCATTTAACCATCCGGTATTCTAAATTAATCGGACTGTTTGAAAAGAAATATTGTCCGATTTCGAAAATTCTTTTTTTTTGTTGAATAGAGAAAAATCCACTTAAGCAAAAACTGCAAAAAATAATCGTTTATCTGGCTGTTATATATCCGGAAATATCGATAAACCGGATTTTTTTAGCAGTTACTCATATTTCAATATGTTTTTATTGTTTCAAAGAAGTTGTACAACAACGACATTTTGTTTACCCAGCATTTAGTACCATGGATAGGGATTGTTTTACAATACACAGTGGCAAAATGTGAGAACAAGTTGTTATTTGAATTTCCTGGTGAATAATAGCAGGAGGCGATGCACCTTGCTAAATTAAAAACTAAAAATAGAAAATAAAATAAGTTTTGTAACAGATCATTTACTGGTTCCCGTCACACACCTTTAATGGTACCCCGTCACAGACCTGTTGCGAGTGCCCGTTAATTCTTAACTGTACCCGTAGCGATGCAGCGTACTCTACGCGTATTCGTCTGTAAACAATCAGTGATGCTCTTGCCTCTGGTATGTGCGGTTGAACCGTCACAAACCCCGAGATCTGTAATAGTCGTTAAACTTGTAACAAATAAATGTAGTGTTGTTTAATTCCTTATGGTTTTATTTAGAAAAGGAAACCCGCGCTACAAACTGGCGCCCAACGTTTAGGCCCGTGCATTACCAGCTAGCGAGAGCATGACTCCGTCATTTTTTTTCAGGTAACAAAGAAAACGGCGTTCGCCGGTTACTAAAATGATGAAAAAATAATTTGTTCGTAACCATCGAACGAGGTGTCTACAACAAGCTGTGTTTGGACAATATAAAGATAAGTGGAATTTCATTGTCGTTTTATGAAATCGAAATCGAAACTAGATCTGTGACGCACATCAGTGCAGTGGTTCACTGTCAATTTAAATTTGAAACAGTCAAATTTTTAAAAAACTAATCTTGTAGTTTGTGCTTATCTTTTAGTCTACGTAAATATTCATGTAATGATTTAATTGTTTAAATTCATTTTCTCTTAAGATTGAATATTTTGATAGTCCGGTTCGCCAGTAACCATTTTGCCATTTTCAAAAGTTTAAGGCATGGCCAGCGTCAGTGTAACTCGCCTTTGCACTTTGTAACCACACAGTTGGGAGTGGAACTTTCGAAGAGCGTTCGAATCTTTTGACTAGAATCAACTTTGTTTTGAAAATGTGTTAGTCATTCGCAAACGATAATTGTGAAAGGGTTTTGAGAGTCGATTCTGATCGATTTCGAATTTTTTTCTTTTTTTTCCTTCTTTCATCGTGATGTTTTTTTTATTATTTTGTTCTAGCAGAATATAATGGTATTTTATATATGAAAGTTAAAGTGTGTTCTTTCAAATGCTTTATGATTGCTTTTCGATCCCTGTTTTATCGCTAGTGTATCTTGAATTGAATATTATTTCGCAGTGCAAATAATCTTTTAATTTTGAATTAATATGAATGGTAGTATTTTAAAATTTAAACTAGGGTGCTGAAATTTAATTTTGAACATTTGTTAAAAATTATAAAAAACATAAAATATTTGCATACTAATTAATGAAAGTCGTTCATTAAGAGTTGATTGTTCATTATTTAATAAAAGTTGTTATGTCATTTTAATTAAAATTTTAAGTATACATTTTTCAAAGAGTGTTATATGTCTGATAATATAATTTATTGGAGTTGGTAGTGTGAATCTATTTCATAAACTTTAAATTGAGATATTTCAGGATTATTGTAATAATAATAATTTTTTTGAAGTTAGTAAATGTTATTTTATGAAAGTTTAAGGGTAATTCTCACTTACAGAAGAACAATAGTAACCTTTAGTTGAACTGATACTCCAAAGGTTTTAAGACTTTAGTTTCAGACTTTTAAAATTTTATGACTATATTTACTACCAGTGTTAAAAACATAGTTCAAGAACTCTAAGTGATTACATCGAAATGGCGTTCCTCGCTAAGGGAAAGAAAAAAGATCTTCAAGCACTGGCATTCGAGTTGGATGTGGATGGTGATGACAGCTTGAAAGTGATTCAACTCAAGACCAACATCCAAGAAAGCAAAGCCTATTCGGAAGATTTTGCATTTGTTCAAGCCAGATTTGAAGAAATCGTTGCAGAAAGAATAGCACAAGAAGAACTTCTAGAAAGTGAAAAGAAACGAAGGTTAGAGCTTGAATTTGAGGAGAAGAAACGAAGGGACGACTATGAACACGAACTTCAGAAGCTAAAGATACAGGGTGAGGCATCCCGTTCTCCCGTGCACCTTGGCCAGGACGCAGCGTTCACAGCATCCAAGCCAAAATGGGAATTTCAAAGTCTAATTCAGAAGTTCGACCCTGCTGCAAACGACATCAGTTTGTACTTGGTACTCTTCGAAAGGCAAGCTCGAAGGGCAGATATTCCTGCAGAATTCTGGGCCTCCCATTTGATCGGCTTACTGCCATACGATATAGCACAACTAATAGCTAGGGAAGCAGAAGAAGTCGCCCAAGACTTTGATAAAGTGAAACAGCTGTTACTCAAAAGATACAAGCTCACTGCTGAAAAATTTCGCCAGCTGTTTACAAAACATAACAAGTCGCCAGAAGCAACTTGGACAGATTTCGCGTACGAAATCCGAAATTATTTTCACGGTTGGGTTTCCGGACTAACGGTGACCAGTTTCGAAGAATTGACAGATTTGATGATATCTGATCAAATCAAGCGACGTGTCCCACCGGAAGTGAAGGAGCATTTCATCGATGAATGGACCACCATAAAGACAACTGAGGATCTGGTTCAGAAGCTTGACGACTACGAAGCAGTTAAGCCCAGTTTCAGAAGGGATGTCCCGTCCGCAAACAGAAAATGGACCACCATAAAGCCGAATGCGGGAAATTACCGAAAACCACCTCAGACTCATAGGCCAAAGCCAATGGAAAGAAGCAGCAACATGGAAACCAAACCCTCCATCTATTGCTACGGATGCTCCAGACCCGGATTCATCAAAGCCAAATGTCCGACTTGTTCTCCAACCGTAAGGAATGAAAATCTCTCAGCAAGTGCATTCACCATGTACACTTGTCAAACAGGACTATCTCCTTTGCCCCTGATAGACATAAGCCTTTTTGGAATACGCGCACGTGCCTGCGCAGACACAGGCGCTAGCAGAACCATTGCTGGAGAGATCTTGTACAACCGATTGAGGACTAAAGGAGTCAATTTCAGGAAAATAGATGTCACCATGACATTGGCGAATGGTCACCAGACCAAAGAAGAAGCATGCACCGCTCAGGTGACAATAGAAATTGAGAAGAGAGCAATTCTCTTAGACCTCATTGCGCTGCCAGAAGCCAGAGGAAACCGAACTTTACTCGGAACGGACTTCTTAGAGAAGTCAGGAATCGTACTGGATGTGCACAATAAAAGATGGAGCTTTCTTGACGATCCTCGTCGCAAGATTCCTTTCAAGAAGGATATTGCTGTGGCACATCTACAACAAGTAGAAAATGTTCCAGTACCGCCTCTACGACAAGTAGAAAATGTTCCAGTACCGCATCTACAACAAGTAAAAAACCTTCCGGAACCGTACCCACAACCTGTAGAAGACATTGCAGTGAAACCCCTACAACCTGTAGAAGGTATTCCAGTCACACCACAAGTAGGAACTATCTCAATCAACGAATGCAAACTCAGGGAAGATGAAGGTGTTCACCTGACTCAACAGCAACAACAAGAGTTGAATTTCCTGCTTCAACAGTATGAAAGATGCTTCCAGCCAGGGGGTGAACCGACACCGTACATCGAGCATAGGATTGATACTGGAGATCATCTGCCAATATCCATGCCTCCCTACAGAATGAATCCTGTGAAAAAGGAATTGCTGAAGACTGAGATAGACAGACTCCTGGAAGAGAAAATAATAGAAGAGTGCGAATCACCTTACGCCTCACCGGTGGTTCTTATACCGAAACCAAATGGAAAAGTAAGGGTCTGCATCGACTACCGAAAGCTCAATGCAGTTACGGTTGCAGATTCCTATCCCTTGCCACGAATGGATGATTTGCTGCATGAAGCCAAGTCAACTCCATATATGACCACCATTGATCTTCGATCTGGATATCATCAGGTAAGAGTCCACCCAGATGATCAGGACAAAACAGCCTTCGTGTGTCCTTTCGGCACGTATCGCTTCCTCAGAATGCCTTTCGGGTTGCGAAACGCTCCTGCCACTTTCCAGAGACTAATAGACCGGTTCCAGAATGGCCTTAAAGATGTCTTAACCCTCACCTACTTGGATGATATCATCATTCTGTCAGAGAATTTTGAGAGGCACCTATCGGATCTTCAAGCTGTCTTCGAAAGACTGTTAGTCTTCAACCTGCGAGCAAATAGAGAGAAGTGCCACTTCGCCTCTCCTCGAGTAAAATACCTCGGGTTTTGGATAACCCAGGATGGTATAGAGGTTGACACCGAAAAAGTCAATGCTATCCAGAGGATATCGCCTCCAAAGAATGTAAAGGAAGTGCAGTCCTTCCTGCAAACATGCTCCTGGTTCCGAAGACACATACCAAATTTTGCTGAAATTTCGCGACCCCTCAGCAACCTCACAAAGAAGAAGACACTGTGGACTTGGAACTCTGAACAACAAGAAGCGTTCACCTCGCTAAAGAACTCCTTGACAACACCTCCCGTGTTGAAACAGGCCGACGGAACGAAACCGTACGTGCTACGCACAGATGCAAGTAACTACGCCCTTGGAGCAGTCCTACTACAAGGAGAGGGACCCACTGAACATCCAATTGAGTACGCCAGTCGTTTGTTAACCCAAGCAGAAAGAAACTATTCAACGACGGAAAGAGAGGCTTTAGCTGTCATCTGGGCACTAAAGAAGTTCCGGGGTTACGTTGAAGGTACCGAAGTCACTGTGGCATCTGATCACCAGCCCTTGAAATGGCTACTTACTCTAAAATCTCCAACTGGACGTCTTGCACGATGGGCACTTGAAATTCAGTCATTCAACCTAAAGATACAATATATACCTGGGAAGGCGAATGTCATCGCTGACTTGCTATCGCGCCCATCCTGCCCACACGTAGAACCAAAGTGCGAAGTCTGCAATGTATATATGGATGTCCCCTCACAGTCATCAAAAGAAATTAGAGAGGAACAACTCAAGGATCCAGAAGTCTCAAAGATAATCCGCTGCTTCGAAAGCAACGAAAAAGACGTAAATTTTGCGAATTGGTCGGAACGAGGATACTTGATGAACCAAGGAGTATTATATCGTTATGCACCAAATTCTGAAAGCGAAGAAGCACAACTAGTCGTTCCTGCTCATGAAGTCAAAACTATTCTAAGAGATCATCATGATGCTCCCACAGCTGGACATTATGGAGCAGAAGGAACATTTGACCGAATAGCCAAACGCTATTACTGGACTGGTATGCGTAAATTCATTACAGATTATGTCAAAAACTGTATTGAATGCAACCGATATAAAGCCTCTAACCAAAAACCTGCTGGTTTACTCCAAACTCCTGTTCCTGCCCAAAGATTTGAAACCATTGCAATAGATCTTTTTGGTCCTCTACCAGAAAGCAATGAAGGTATGAAATGGATTTTCATCGTTGAAGATGTTGCAACCCGATGGGTCGAGATATTCGCTCTGCCAGAAGCTACAGCAAAGGAATGTGCTACTACTCTTGTGGAGGAGGTATTCTTGAGGTATGGCATACCTCGTCGTATAATCAGCGACAACGGAACCCAATTCGTCTCTGCAGTAATACAGCAACTCTGCTTTCTGTTAGACATAAAACAGTTCCTTACACCAGTTTACCACCCACAAGCTAATCCTGTTGAAAGAAAGAATCGCGATCTAAAACCTCGCCTTGCGATCTTGGTAGAAGACAAGCATGATTCCTGGTCACAGAGGCTTCCAGCCATACGTTTTGCCATGAATACCGCCAAGTGCCAATCAACTGGACAAACCGCAGCATTTTTCAATTTCGGTCGTGAACTTCGAACAGTCGACGATGTGACCAACGACTTAAGAAGCATTATAGAAAATGATAACTTCGTGCCCGAGATCACCCCATATCTCAAGAAATTCTCAAAATTCACGGCACAAATCAAAGAAGTCATCGAAACCCAACAAGATAAAAGAAAAATCTACGCAGACAAAAGGCGTAATCCGGTTCCACCATATGCTCCAGGTGATAAAGTGTATGTGACCCTGCATCCCGTCAGCAAAGCTGCCACTGGACGATCTAAAAAGTTCATGCCCAGAAGAGATGGACCCTATGTCATCCTTACACAAAGATCACCATCCACATTCGAAATTGCCAACCTGGACAATCCCCAAGTGCCCCTGGGCGTGTACCACACTTCTGCCCTGAAGGCCTACACCCAGGACCCCATCGAACGCCCTTGCAATCCGTTGCGAAAGCGAGGACGGCCACCAAACTCACCCAAAAGAACTGATTCTGGCCCCTCGTCGGGACGTCGTCGGAGCCAGAGGGGGAGGATGTAACAGATCATTTACTGGTTCCCGTCACACACCTTTAATGGTACCCCGTCACAGACCTGTTGCGAGTGCCCGTTAATTCTTAACTGTACCCGTAGCGATGCAGCGTACTCTACGCGTATTCGTCTGTAAACAATCAGTGATGCTCTTGCCTCTGGTATGTGCGGTTGAACCGTCACAAACCCCGAGATCTGTAATAGTCGTTAAACTTGTAACAAATAAATGTAGTGTTGTTTAATTCCTTATGGTTTTATTTAGAAAAGGAAACCCGCGCTACAGTTTTTTTTTTTTTTTTTTTTTTTTAGTACAAAAAAAAAAAGAAAAAAAGAAAAAAAAAAGGAAAAGAAAATTTAAAAAAAATAAAAGAGTAAAAAATAATAAGTTAAAAAAAAAAAAAAAAGTAAAAACAATTTTTACGAATGAGTTGAAAATATTGAATTATTCAATATCAATCTTATACTTAATTTAATTACAACTTTTTGAAGTTGGTGCCAATTTACAAAAATCATACATAAATTTTGGAGCAGATTTCAAACAGTGTTAATAAGTATAAAATTGATATTAAATAATTCAATATTTTCAACTCGTTCGTAAAATTAAAAACTAATTTCTACTTTTTAGCGCATTATTCTTAAAGCCGATTTCCTTTTTTCTATTCAAATTATTTTTGGGCGATATTTTGTCTGGGAATTTGAAGTATAATTAAGCAAATTTATTAATTTAAATTTAAAATGCTCAATTTATATGTTGGAGGGAGTCTGTGTTTACTTTCGGTAATCCAATGCCTTCTTTATAAGTAAACCAGTATTTAATATTTTTAAAAATTCGAATTTGATTCTTAATTTTTAGTCCTTGTCTCAATCAGTAGACACACATCAATTACTGTAGTACATTCTTAGTTTGGACCAAAACAATAGGGTGTGACTGTGTCAAAGGACGTATAGGAAGAATTGACGCAAAGCATTATTTCATAAGAAATAGGAATTGATCGCTAATAAAAAATCTGGCCAACAGAAGGAAACTAAACAAATTGTTCAGTCTGATGCTATACGTTTCTATGCATAAACAATGCATGTTTTATCGCAAGATTTTACTGTCATCGGTGCTAAAGGGAACAGGGCAGTTTGCGATGAACGAAATTGGGTAATTTTTTGAACTTATAAAAATCAGTGCAACTACAGTAATATTAATTAAAAGGAATAAAATTGTGTATATATATGTAGCAATAATACTTAACAAGATTCAATCACAATATTTTCTGCATTTAGTATACTTTTTATGATAAAATTAATTTTATATCTGTAGAATTTTTGGTTAATAAATTCGTAGGGTACACTTTTCTAAAACAGTTTTTAATACACAATCATTACATTTTATATTTATGTAGAATACATTGTAATTAAACAATTAAACCTAATTTTAATATTGGTTTTGGACTAAAAAAATTACCATAATTTATTTTAAAGTAGAGAATTTTTGTTTACTTTTTGACTCATATTTTCGCACGCACATATTTTATTATTCTAGTTAAACAACTAAAATTTAGGTTTAATGTGGAGATTTGACACTAAACTAAATGTACATAAAACTTCGTTTTGGTTGAAAATATACTTTTTGAGAAAAGTGTACCCCAAAAGATGGAAAGAGTCAATTTCATGAAAAATTATGAAACGTAAAATCACCGGAAATTCTATATTAATTTTTTGGTCTTCCAGTACAATTATTTCTCAACTATTTAAGATTAGTGAGTGTACGAAATATTGGCTTTATTTTAAGGAATTTAATTTGACATTTTTCAAATAGTGAATCGCCTATACTACTCTTTTATTACCTTTCGTAAAAGAAATAATTACATCTCTTTAACTGAAGAACAAACATTCAAAAGTGCTTCGTCAAATTTTATAAAAAATGGATCATTAAATTATATAATTCTCATTTGAATTTCTTACAGAACTAAACTACTAAATCGTACGCTCATCTCATCGATTGCAGCGGTTTGTTTATAAAATACGTTTAAAAGAATTATTTTATAAAGAAACATGTTTTTAAAAAAAAATACTCTGATCAAGTAAATTATTACAAAAATTAGATCATTAAATTATATAATTCTCATTTGAATTTCTTACAGAACTAAACTACTAAATCGTACGCTCATCTCATCGATTGCAGCGGTTTGTTTATAAAATACGTTTAAAAGAATTATTTTATAAAGAAACATGTTTTTAAAAAAAATACTCTGATCAAGTAAATTATTACAAAAATTAGATCATTAAATTATATAATTCTCATTTGAATTTCTTACAGAACTAAACTACTAAATCGTGCGCTCATCTCATCGATTGCAGCGGTTTGTTTATAAAATACATTTAAAAGAATTATTTTATAAAGAAACATGTTTTTAAAAAAAAATACTCTGATCAAGTAAATTATTACAAAAATTAGATCATTAAATTATATAATTCTCATTTGAATTTCTTACAGAACTAAACTACTAAATCGTACGCTCATCTCATCGATTGCAGCGGTTTGTTTATAAAATACGTTTAAAAGAATTATTTTATAAAGAAACATGTTTTTAAAAAAAAATACTCTGATCAAGTAAATTATTACAAAAATTAGATCATTAAATTATATAATTCTCATTTGAATTTCTTACAGAACTAAACTACTAAATCGTGCGCTCATCTCATCGATTGCAGCGGTTTGTTTATAAAATACATTTAAAAGAATTATTTTATAAAGAAACATGTTTTTAAAAAAAAATACTCTGATCAAGTAAATTATTACAAAAATTAGATCATTAAATTATATAATTCTCATTTGAATTTCTTACAGAACTAAACTACTAAATCGTACGCTCATCTCATCGATTTCAGCGGTTTGTTTATAAAATACGTTTAAAAGAATTATTTTATAAAGAAACATGTTTTTTAAAAAAAATACTCTGATCAAGTAAATTATTACAAAAATTAGATCATTAAATTATATAATTCTCATTTGAATTTCTTACAGAACTAAACTACTAAATCGTGCGCTCATCTCATCGATTGCAGCGGTTTGTTTATAAAATACATTTAAAAGAATTATTTTATAAAGAAACATGTTTTTTAAAAAAAATACTCTGATCAAGTAAATTATTACAAAAATTAGATCATTAAATTATATAATTCTCATTTGAATTTCTTACAGAACTAAACTACTAAATCGTACGCTCATCTCATCGATTTCAGCGGTTTGTTTATAAAATACGTTTAAAAGAATTATTTTATAAAGAAACATGTTTTTTAAAAAAAATACTCTGATCAAGTAAATTATTACAAAAATTAGATCATTAAATTATATAATTCTCATTTGAATTTCTTACAGAACTAAACTACTAAATCGTACGCTCATCTCATCGATTGCAGCGGTTTGTTTATAAAATGCGTTTAAAAGAATTATTTTATAAAGAAACATGTTTTTAAAAAAAAATACTCTGATCAAGTAAATTATTACAAAAATTAGATCATTAAATTATATAATTCTCATTTGAATTTCTTACAGAACTAAACTACTAAATCGTGCGCTCATCTCATCGATTGCAGCGGTTTGTTTATAAAATACATTTAAAAGAATTATTTTATAAAGAAACATGTTTTTTAAAAAAAATACTCTGATCAAGTAAATTATTACAAAAATTAGATCATTAAATTATATAATTCTCATTTGAATTTCTTACAGAACTAAACTACTAAATCGTACGCTCATCTCATCGATTGCAGCGGTTTGTTTATAAAATACATTTAAAAGAATTATTTTATAAAGAAACATGTTTCTAAAAAAAAATACTCTGATCAAGTAAATTATTACAAAAATTAGATCATTAAATTATATAATTCTCATTTGAATTTCTTACAGAACTAAACTACTAAATCGTACGCTCATCTCATCGATTTCAGCGGTTTGTTTATAAAATACGTTTAAAAGAATTATTTTATAAAGAAACATGTTTTTTAAAAAAAATACTCTGATCAAGTAAATTTTTACAAAAATTAGATCATTAAATTATATAATTCTCATTTGGAATTCTTACAGAACTAAACTACTAAATCGTACGCTCATCTCATCGATTTCAGCGGTTTGTTTATAAAATACGTTTAAAAGAATTATTTTATAAAGAAACATGTTTTAAAAAAGATATTACCAAGATCAAGTAAATGTTTACAAAAATTAGATCATTAAATTATATAATTCGCATTTGGATTTCTTACAGAACTAAACTACTAAATCGTACGCTCATCTCATCGATTTCAGCGCTTTTTGTTTATAAAATACGTTTAAAAGAATTATTTTATAAAGAAACATGTTTTAAAAAAGATATTAACAAGATCAAGTAAATTATTACAAAAATTAGATCCTTAAATTATATAATTCTCATTTGAATTTCTTACAGAACTAAACTACTAAATCGTACGCTCATCTATTTCAGCGGTTTGTTTATAAAATACGTTAAAAAGAATTATTTTATAAAGAAACATGTTTTAAAAAAGACATTACCAAGATCAAGTGAATTTTAACAAAAATTAGATCATTAAATTATATAATTCTCATTTGAATTTCTTACAGAACTAAACTACTAAATCCTGCGTTCACCTCATCAATTACAACAGTTTGCTTAAAAAATGCGTTTAAAATAATTCTTTTATAAAGTAACATCTTTAAAAAAGGTATTATCAATATCAATTAATTTATTATTGCCCACAACTAACTATATTTGTTTACAATCTCCAATTGCCGTTTGAATCAAAGATCATGGAGGGGGAAAGATAGGCCCTATTATATAAGCAGTGGCGTACAAAGGAAGTCCTCTGCGCTATGCATCATGGGATATAGTCAACAGTTTCGTTTTATGCGCAGAACTTAAAAACCTGTCGGAGCGCACAAAAAAAAACCTCATCGGCGCAATGGATACTGCGCAGAACCCGTCTGCAATATTTCACATTCTGCCGCTTACAGGGCTTCCGCTTTCCCGTGATTGGTTTGAATAGGTCATGGACCAACGCTCTATGAACTATATTTTTAACATATGGAAAAAACATTTTCCTTGCTAGAACTTCATCAAACGCTTTTTAACCTCATAAAGAAAGGGAAGAATATTATTATATAAATCAAAACGTGTAATAAAAAAGGTGGTAGTAATAACATAAAAAAAAATCATTATTAATTATTAATTTGGGATTAAAATAAAGAATTAAAATAAATAAATATTTATTCTTAGAAAATTCCTTGTTAAATATTTTTTCCTCGCTTTCTATAACGAATTTGTATAAAAACAATTCCTTGCCCTTCTGAAAACTAATTAGGTACACCATTATTTTAGTTATGGAGCAAACCTTTAGATTTTTGTTACTTTAGTCTTTAAAATAAAAACTTTTTCCAAGAATAGTTTTGTCGAAAAGGTTAGGTTAAATAACAGCCCTTTACAAGAAATCGGGTAGGCACAGGCCACATTGTACCATAAGGTTTGGTTCCTGTACGGTACGGAGGTGAGTGGGAAAAAACTCAGCCTGGTCGACTCGACCCACCTTCTTCTACACGACAGTATGTCATTTATTCCACTAGGATGATTACACGCGGAGTTATAAGGTCGGAAGCGACCTGACAAACTTAAAATAGTTGTGATTTGATGTTGATTGCTTAAATGGAAACTGAGTTATTGCAACACAATTTTCTTACTTTCCATTCCTTTGGCACATCTTTTTAACATTTCTTCTGTTTATAAAATCTTCAAGTCGTCCTGGTAGTTTAACGGATAAGGCCCTGGACTGCGGTGCCTAGGATCTGGGTTCGATTCCCGGTAAGTCTTGGTTTTAATTGTCGATATTTATTGAAAGTGATTTATGAAGACAGACTATGTAGGTAAGCAACTGCTCTTTTTATGAATATTTACGCATTTTTGAGTGCATGTCTTTTTTAAAATGAAACTTATGTATTCGGAGCTATGATAAGCATCGAATGTACTAAAAAATGAGTACCTTTGACTTAATTTGGTGTACCTATTTTTAACTGTGTGTACTGCAGTTTAAGACCCCACGGGGTACAAATGTAAGGCGGGTAGCGTGACATAGTAGCATTTTTTAAAGAATGACTTTTTAATATCTTTATTAAAAACGATCCTACAAAATACACTTTAAAAAGCAGACAGTAGTCACAAGTACATGACTTTTCCCTTACCAAATTCATGAGTTCAATAATTATTGGTTAAATAGTGTACATGTTGTGCATTAAACATCCCTATTCCTAAATCATAGTAACATAAACACCAGCTGACTGCAAAATTCATTTGAATTCATTCGACATCAATTCCATTCGAAATTCTTCGAAGGCTGCATATATTGAGATGGTCTTGCATTGAGTATAGCTCTTCGCAAGTCGTTTTAAATAAATGTTTACATATTTTTTTCTTCCATGATTGAATGTATTATAAGCTGTTTGTTACTTTTGGCAGAAATAGACATATCATTAAAATCAGTGAATGAACATATAACGGGGCAGCACATGCATTTTGTCACAGAAATAAAACAATGTTTAAGACCACACACTGAATTGTTTCGACTCCTTTCACTCTTTTCTCCAGTACCCTTATTAAAAATTTGAAGAAATTTTTTTTATTAGTTTTCTTGTTAACTATAGCATTCTATTTCAAGTATTATTTCAACCAAATTTTTGAAGATAATCGGAGCATTAATAAAAAATTTAGTAAATTTGTGCGAAAATACTTTTTTAATAATTTTGTAATAATCTCATGTGTGTTTTTTTTGTAACTTTTTAAATTATGGACCTAATTGTTTTTCGCAAACACTGCAATTTAAATTCAAAGGCTTATCTGACCGTGGTAGGTTTTTGGCCCATTTAGCCCGCAACTAATCTTTTAGGAACTTGGAACAATGATATATTTCCTCCTCTATTCCTCTTATTATTATATCCAGCAGTGGCGGCTCGTCCACTACAGCAAGTACAGCCGGGCTGCAACTAAATTCAGTATTTTAAAACTAAAATCAGATATTTTACTAATTTTCTTAAATGAAAATTATAATTGGAAATGAAATTTCTACGGTAGTAAACAAAATCTCCGATAAATAGCAAACCTGTTACCGTAATGTACAATTCAGTAGGGGGAAAAACTCCATTCAATCAAAACTGCAGCCAAAAAGCGAAATTCGAAATCGGCTGCATCGTTGCCATGGCAACCTCTACGTAGTATGGAGGTTCCTCCCCATGCTAATGTACTGCATTTGTGAGAAGGTTCAGCCGAAATGAATTTTCTTGTTTTAGCTGCACTTGAGATTCGATAAGCTGATTGCCTCGTCCGTGAAACGCTGGGATGGGTGGGTGAAACGATAACTTCCGAGAGAATATCTCCAAACGGAAATGGTTTTCGTAATAAATTTACTGTGTGCTGTTGTTTCAGGACATGGTCCTGCTGTTGTTTGGTTATTTAAGTTAATATTAAAATTGACCGATTCGCATGTTTAAAAAAAGGAGGATTGCTAAAATTTAAATATATAAGTAAGTGTTTTATATTTTTTTCGCATGTTACCATTTCGTAAAAATTGAAAGGAAACTTTGATTTGCGTAGTAAATAATAAAGAATTTCCGTTCATGTATATGGGTTGTGGAAAATAGGGGAAGGGTATACATGATTTCGGCTGCACTAACATTTTCGACCGCAGGCCGCCACTGATATCCAGTTGTACATGCCGGAACAAAACAGTGTCTTTGTTGGGACTTGGGAGGCATAATGGTTTTTTTAAATTATATAAAAAATAAACGCATTCTCAAACAGTGTTTAATGCCGAAGACAATGTAAACAAGATTGTAGAGAGACGAAAACAACCAACAGTGAAATCGCTAGCGCCCTCTAGTGGCATACCGCTTTTTAGAACCAGTTTTTGCCTGCGGTTCACACACTTCCTCTTTTTGTCACTATTCCTATACATATCCTTTTAAGATGTGGGAAAATATTTCCCTTGCTAGAAATTTACTGACTGCTTTGACAACTCAAAAAAAAAGAGAAAAATATTTTTATATAAATAAAAATGTGTAATAAAAAAGGTGGTAGTAATAACGTGATTTTTTTTTTTTAAATTAACTTTGGATTCAAATAAATATATTTTTAAATTTTTTTATTTATTCTTAGAAAATTCCTTGTTACATTTTTTTTTTTCGTTTTCTATAAAAGTTTTGTCATCTTACGGCAATTAGCACTTCCTCATATTATATTTAAATATGCAGCAAACGGTATGATTTTCGTTACTTTAGTATTTAAAATTAAAAAAAAATTCCAAGAATAGTTTTGTCGAAAAGAATAGGTTAAATAACAGTCCTTTACAAAATATCGAGTAGATACAGACCACACTGTACCATAAGGTTTGGTTAGTGAATACTTTTGGGCCGCACGCGGTACAGAGGCAAGTGGGATAAAACTCAGACTGGTCGACTCGACCCACCTTATTCTACACGACAGTATGTCATTTATCCTCCTAGGATGATTTCACGAGGAGTTATATGGGCGGAACCGTACACCTTAACAAAAAGTTACTTAGAAATGAGTACCGAAACATACTCCTTTTGTCTTAAAGTACAATTTGCATCGTAAATGAGCGATGACGTACTCAAATTTAAGTAATCGTACTTTCTCAAAAGTGAGAAGTGTGATTTAATATTGCTAATCTCAGTTTCTGTTCCAGTCATCTTAACAAAGCGACCTGACAATTTTAAAACAGGTGTTCAGAAGATGATTTTACACATGAATTGATGTCGATTGCTTATATGGAAACTGATTATTGCAACTCAATTATCTTACTTACCATTCTTTTGGAGCCCCTTTCTAACATTTCTTCTGTTCAAAACTTCTTCACG
The DNA here is from genome assembly GCA_963932185.1 of Troglohyphantes excavatus. Lineage (NCBI taxonomy): Eukaryota > Metazoa > Arthropoda > Arachnida > Araneae > Linyphiidae > Troglohyphantes > Troglohyphantes excavatus. The sequence goes on from OZ010670.1 coordinate 55,287,831, forward strand.
TCGCCCTGGTAGTACAACGAGTAAAGCACTGGACTGCGGTGCATGATGATCGATCTGGGTTCGATTCCAAGAAAGCCTTGGTTGTAATTGTCGATATTTATTGAAAGTGATTTATGGAGACAACCTATGTAGACAAGAACTGCTCTTTTAATGATTTTATTTTGAGAATGAATTTTTTATCATTTTTAAATCCTTTTTTTTTTCAGAAATAAAACATGTGATGCACATGTTTTATGTCCTGCCGGAGCCATGATAAGAATCGAATGTACTCAAAAATGAGTACATTTTACTTATTTTTGAGTAACTATTTTTAACAGTGCACACTGCAGTTCAAGAGTAGTCAAGGGTTTTTTTAACCGACTGAACAGCGCTTCAACCAAAACTCCAAAATAAAACCGCCAGAATTTTTAAATTAAAACCGCCAAATCGCGCGCCAAGGCGCGATGTTATAGATTTGATTGTTATGTATTTTTATTTTATGTATGTTCGCGCAGGATTTCGATTTTAATTAATATATTTGCAGAATTTTTTTTGTTGTTTTATAGGTGGTGTTTCATAGGGGAGCAATTTGAAAAAAATATCCGGTTATTCGGCATTCCCAATTAACCGGACCGTTTGAAAAAAAATATTGTCCGATTTCAAAAATTCTTTTTTTGTTGGATAATGAAAAATTCACTTAGGCAAAATCTGCAAAAAAATAATCGGTTATCCGGCTGTTATATACCCAGAAATGCCGATTAACCGGAGTTTTTTTTAAACAATTTATCCCATAAAAAATATTTTCATTGTTTAACAGAAGTTGTACAACAATGACATTTCGTTTAACCAGCATTTATAGACATTGATAGGGATTGTTTTACAATATACATTTTTGAGCACAAGTTGCTACTCGAATTTCTTGGAGAATAGTAATAGGGATCAAAGCCCCTGCTAAATTAAAAAGGAAAAAATAAAATAATCTTTCTAAAAAAAAAACTAAGAAAAATGCGCTAAAAAGTAAAAAATAATTTTTAATTTTACAAGCACATTGAAAAAATTGAATTATTTAAAGTCAATTTTATACTTGTTACAACTTTTTGAAGTTGGTGTCAATTTACAAAAATCATACCTAAATTTTGGCGCCGATTTCGAAAAGTTCTAATAAGTATAAAATTGATATTAAATAATTGAATTTTTTCAACTCGTTCGTAAAATTAAAAATTATTTTTTACTTTTTAGCGCATTTTATTAAAGTCAGATTTCCTTTTTTTTTAGATAGATTATTTTATTAATATATTTAATGAAAACGATCAGATAAATTACACTTTACAATACAGCCAGTAGTCCTGCATGTATTTAAAATCACATAGTACTAAATCAAATCTTCTTCTCCGGTCGTTCTCACAATTTCAAAAGTTCACAACTACATGTTGACATCTGCTTTCTGAAAACACGAGTTCAGAGATTTTTGTTGTACAGCTCCCGAGAGATTCTCCAATATCAGCTTTCGCCTAGATGAAAAGTTCCAGTCAATACAGGGGAACATAGGCGTAAAGTTGTCAAAATTTTTGGGGGGGCCCAAAATTTAACTTTTAACTGAAGAAAATTGCGTATTTTTGACGGGAGCAGGGGGGGGGGGGGGGGGGGTAAATATAATTCAAATCCGAAAATTTATGGTAATGTAATTTTTCCTTTGTCATGATTTTCTAGTTTGTCCATTCAATTAGATTTATGGCCAAATTCAGTGGCGTAGGAACTTCTTTTTTTCAGGGGGGCTGAATTTTTTTCTTCAATATATATATTGTTATACAATATAAAATAGTACGGAGTTGTGGGCTATTAAACAATTAAAAAACAATCAATGCTTAAAATTTTTACTTGTTAAATGTTTTAACTTGTATCCGTTTTTGTTTTGACAGCTTTAGAACACAAAGTAATCAGGAACAGGTAAATAGTAATTTCAAATGTCCGTATTGTACGCTAAATTGTGAATTTTTTCAGATTTGAGGAATTCGTCTCTATTTAACTTTCTTTAACAAAATGTAATTTTCTAAAAGAATAAATTTCAACTATACAAGCTGTTTAGGAAATAGCGCATGAATCTGATGGTTTATTATTTCAAAAGGAACAAATTATGGGAAATACGATTAAAATTTATGAAATGTCCAAAAATAATATTTTTTTTATTTAAAAACGTATTTTTTACATTATTCTAAAAATTACTCTTTAAAGCTTTAGCGTTGTAGACATTTATATAAATACTTGAAATTACGTTTATTTTAGCTGCTTAAATTGATAAATGTATAGGTAGTTTTCAAACTAAACTATTATATTTATGCTTTTCTGACATTTAAAAGAGACGTAATATAAAAAAAAAAAATGTACGTGAGCCAGAGTACTGAGTACAAAAAAATAATAAAATTAGATATTATATTGTGAAAACCTATAAATTTGTCATTTTAAATATTACTGAAATGAAATAAACCATAACAAGTATTCTATTGATGCAATAAAATAATTAGCAATTTAGACTTTATGTAAAAACACATTTTCCTTACACGAATTCTACAATAACATTTCATTTATTATATGTAATTCAAGATTAAAATGAACTTCAACTTGTTTTTAAACATAAGCATATGCTTAGTGTTATTCACTTAATAGTGTATAACAAAACTAGAGGTACTGCCAATTGATAAGCATAATTACAAAACATTTATCGTTAGAAAAAAGGGTATTACTTTTAATTGACTTTTAGAATACAGAAATAATTACTTAACTGACAAAACAGAGGAATAGGCTGACAGAAGAAATCTACTACCATTCGTTTGCAAAAAGAAATGCTTCCTAAGATTGCTGTCTTTTCATTAAAAAAAGAAACTGTAATGCGGTTGTAAGATCTCACCAGGGATTTCCTTTTTGTTGCTGTAGCCCTTCCATGACTTCGGCTCCTAGAGGCAAGTTTCAGAAAAGCGTACATACAAAAACTGTCTACACAAGCATACATGGGTCATTGTCATTCACAATGGGGGGATCATCAATCAGCTAAAATCGACTATAAGGGCGAGGGCCAGTAAATTACAAACAAATGGGGACGAACTATACAATTCACAGCTTTGGTGGCCATTCACATGCTTTGACGATGAGCGTACTACCCCCTGGTACTACCCGACATGGCTGGTCGAGTAACCGCAGATGGCGGTAGGAATTTTGTATGGTCCTGGGCATTTTGCAAACGAAGTACAGCTGTTGACGACAAACAGGTAATTTTCTGGTGTTTCTCACAAAAGGTGACATATGACTAATAATATGTACAAGTCGTCTTCGATTGGAAACAGTTGAGAAAGGAACCCATTGTCCTCGCCTGTACCTTTCAAAGCAAATTCCCCCCACTTTAAAACACGTTTAGAATAAATAAGGGGTGCTTCCTTTCAAATGCCTCTTTGTAGGAATTATCTATTCTACAATTGGTTTTTTAAGTATTTTAAAAAATAGTATAATATTAGGGGGGGGGAGAGAGCAGTGGCGGCTCGTGCACTACAGCAAGTACAGCCGGGCTGCACCTAATTTTATATTAGTGTATTTTATAACTAAAATTATATATTTTACTAATTTTCTTAAGTGAAGGTTAGAATTGGAAATGAAGATGTCATTTCAACGCTAAGTAAAAAAAATCTCCGATAAATAGTAAACATCTTTCAGTAATGCACAATTTCAGGAGAGGAAAGAACTCCATTCAATCAAAATTGCAGCTAAAAAGCGAAGTTCGAAATCGGCTGCATAGTTGCCATGGCAACCTTACGTAGTATGACTTCCCCTACACGCTAAAATGGAGGATGTGACGACACAAATATAGCGCAAAAGGATTTTTTCAAATTAGCTGTACAAAGGATTTCGATTAAATGATTGGTTCGTTGCTGAATCGGCGAGGCGGGGTGGAGGAAAACGATAATTTCGAAGAATTTCTCCAAACGGAAATATTTTTTTCGATAAGTTTGCACGTTATTTGTTGTTTCTTTACTTAAATTAATATTAAAATTGACCGATTCGCAAGTTTGATAGGAGGATTGATTTAGTTTTCAAAAAATAAGTAAGTGTTTTCTATTATTTTTAAATGTTATCTTTCATAAAATTTGAAAATAATCCTTGATTTGAGTTTGAGTAATAAATTTTAAAGAATGTCCGTTCATGTATGGTTGTGGAAAAAGGCGAAAGGGGAGGGGGGGGGGAGTTACATGTTTTCGGCTGCACTAACATTTTTGACCACGGGCCGCCACTGAGGGGGGGCTGAGCCCCTTCAAAATAATTCCTGGGGGGGGGGGGGGGGCTCGAGCACCACCAGGAATTTTTTTGAAGGGGTTCAGGGTATTGCATTTCAATTAACACAAAAAGCTTAAGTTTTTAAGAATAATTAATGAAATGCAAGTTACCTGTTAATAAACTTGCTATAGTTGCATTGCGGCAAAGCATTTAAACGAACCAGTAATTTCAACAAGCATCCAAAGAAGATTTTGACATTTACACTGCAGTACAACAAGTACAATAGGAAAAGTCCTAGACGGGAATCCACTATTAGCCGACACTCACGTCTACTGAAGAAGCCCAGCAGGCCTTTCTGAAGAGTATCCCTAAAGTCTGTTTCAGATAGTTGCATAAATGTCGAGCCCTGGCCACCCACTGTGAGACGAGGCTGAAACTTTAAACGGGGAAATCACAATATAGGACCAATTACTTGTCACCATTCTTTCAGAAGTTCTTGTACTCAAGTTCTCCTCAAAGTTGGCCACTGTTACTAGAAAAAAGGGGTGTGGCCAGTATTCACTAGAGGGCATACTACCCTTCCCCCCCCCCCCCCCCCTAATACACCGCCTATTCTTCCACGTAGACACTGGTTCTAGCCTATGCTTCTGTTGAAAATAGAGATAAGTGAATTCTGTAGTTGCTAGGAAAGGTTGATGGTACATGTTGAAGATTAAAAAAATAAAGGGATTTTTTTTTTTTTTTTGAAAAATATAAGTTAGAACTTTTGAATTATTGGGGGGGCTTAGCCGGGTTTTCAAATTATTGGGGGGGCTCGGGCCCATGGGCCCAATACAAGTTTACGCCTATGCAGGGGAATGAGTTAATAATCGGCCAATTTGAAAAGTCTCACTTTCCTCTACACTATGGTATGCCCTTTATCTCCATAGGATGATTCCACATGGAGTTATATGGGCGACGTATATACAGCACGGTACAAATGTAAGGTGGGGGAATGGGTTAATAATATTACTTTAAAAATAGATTATTGAAACAAAAAGATTTATATTTGAATCTTTATTTTAAAAGTGAATTCTTTTTTTTAAAGAAATTCCAGTTAAGTATTTAGATGTTAAAATTTATCAGGTTACCAAAGTACAGGATGATTAGTTGTTCTTTGGTTTTGTGTGAAACAATACCATAATGGGTACACTTCTGCCAACACTATATTAATTAGCTGTAGTCAAGGATCCACCCATTTACTTGAAATTACCATTATATGGGACTCGCCATTTAACATTTTAAACAAATTTTACTGAGGATCGAGTAACAGGCAACACAATCCTACGATCTCCCCCTTTGGGCATTTAGAGGGACACCTTTTTATGTTGTGTTATTATAACACGATTTCCATTGTTCATTTTAAAATACTCATACATTTTTTGGATAGCAAGTTTAGCTAAGAATTGAGTTGAACTTCATCACAGTGCCCTAACTAATAGGGTCGAACCACGTGAAGTATTCCCGACCAATAAAAACTTTTCTTTGAAAGAAATCAGAAAAGAGTTTGGAAGTATTTTCGATTAAAAACATTAACACTTAATAATATGCCTCTTTGAAAGTATTCTGAGTATTTAATAATTATTAAATTCAAGCTTGGAAACCATTGCATTCATTACATAACATTCAAAATTTAAAAATAGGTTCCAATTTTGATTTAACAGCCCAATCTTAAATAAAAGGTTCGATGTGAAAAAATATACCAAACCACTATCCTGGTTGATAATGGTTTGGTATCGAAACCTATTTGATAATGGAATTTTAACATGGTTCATACAGTTTTCCAAAAGCAAAAATTAAGTTGTTTTAAAGACCTCTTTATATTTTTTTGGCGCCGTTGGCAGAGAATCGCACGTAAATGTGGTTTTGTAGCAAGTTGGCGCAGGATACCACTTCCGGCAAACTATGGAGCAGAATTCCCATCCCTGTAAATGTAAAAGATGCTATACTCTTGTAAATTTCCCAGATTTTCTAGAATGAATATTGATTCTTCACAAAGCAACAAACGAACCGAGATTTTCAAATGATGAATGAGTAGGTACCGATTCTTCACAAAACAATAAACGAACTGAGATTTTCCAATGATGAATGAGTATTGATTCTTCACAAAACAAACGAACCGAAATTTTACAATGATGAATGAGTATCGATTCTTCACAAAATAAATGAACTGCGATTTTCCAACGATGAATAAGTATCGATTTTTTACAAAACAGACGAACAGAAATTTTCCAATGATGTAGCGCCGTGGTTTGGTTAATTAACGTCGCACTAGAGCTGCACAGTGGGCTATAGGCGACGGTTCGGGTTCTATCTCGAAGGAAAGACCCGGGAACGATGCCTCGTTATTTCAGAACCATGATCAGGTGACGTAGCGCCGTGTATGATAACGAAATACCATTGGCTAAAAAATCGGACAAAAAAGATCAAAAGTTCACTAATTATTTTTTCTGACACTAAATTTGTCCATTAACACATTTTCTCGTCTTGCCGATTTACACTTGCGTATAACAGTCAAAAGTGTGGACACGATCAAAGTAAAATCCGGAAGGAATTTTACATTCCGATATTTTTAATGCACCCGAAATTCTGGGTTCCGAAAATTTAAAAAACTCGGAATTTTGGATTAGACACGGAAAAAGACCTTAGTTGAAAATTAATGATTTTAAGGGCCCTTAATTAAGGACCCATCTAAATTAAATAGTTCGTAAAAACTTTTAAGGACCGTGCGAACCATATTTAAGTTTGATGCTTTTAGCGGATCTCAAACTGTTGTAAATGGCCTTTTGTAATTCGCAGAAGGTCAGAAGCCTTTTTAGCAGTATTGTTAAAATGATAAGGCAACAACAGATGTCAGCTTGACAGGTGCTAAAAAGCAAAATTTACGCACATCTCCACACCCAAAACTTATTTAAAAAATAATAATTTTTAATTGATTTCGTAAAAATAACTTCTGCGGTAAAAAAATTTCGTATATACATATGACTGATTATACAGATTCGAAAACATTTGGAATATCATTAAAAAAATATATAGTAATGTTCTGAAAAAGACACAATCAAAATCAGTAAAGTGTGTATGAAACTGTTTAAAAAGAAAAGAAAAAAAACACTAACAAATATATTAATCGTTCTGTAACATTTATTTACAATTCTGGCACATAAGTATATTAAAACCAACACTAAAAACATGCATAAATGCATCAACACAAACTTGGGACACTTAACAATTCACGACGAATGCAAATATATTAATTTACGAACACACAACTAACAAAGGGGGGACAACATCGACATTAAATATGATTATATACACTGCATAAAATTAAAACCAAATTACATAAATGATGTTCATAAATATGTCATCTTAAAATACAACTGAAATATATTTTTACATTTCACATCTGGCAATTAATGACTGAATAAGCATTTAAACAGCAACACATCTTAATTATTTGTATACAATAGAATATAAACATGAACATTAACAATCTTAATTTCAATTACTCTTCATAAAATACTCTATTTGATCCCATTTTGAATATTTTTATATAAAAATTATACTATGGCAGAACATTAAATTACAAACACAGACATTCAGTCGAAATGAGCTGTACAAATAAATAACATCTCAAAACTAGAAGTTTGGCAACACAAAGAAAAACTAAAACAGTGAAGACAAATAATCACCATGCATGGTCCAGGATTGCCATTTGTTGTTAAGATAGTCCCTAAATTTTCCCTAAATTGATTTTTTGCACACATTATAGAATTCATATTTCCCTAAATTGAATTTTTTTCACGCATTATAGAATTCATATTTCCCTAAATTGATTTTTTTCACACGTTATAGAATTCATATTTCCCTAAATTGATTTTTTTCACACATTATAGAATTCATATTTCCCTAAATTGATTTTTTTTCAAGCATTAACATTGAAGTATCTCAAATTTAAGTGCTTCAAAATAAATCGAGCATTTAAATAATACAGCATGTTTAGAAATTTATATTTTCATGGTCTAAAGAAAATTATATCAACGGTGAGAAAAAAGGGACAGCAGATTTAACTAACATTTAAACAAACGGATTTTTTACACATTGTTATGAAACATTTTAAAATGAAGTGCTGATTTAAACAACATAGCAAAGTATAGAAAATCAAGACAATTGGATTTTTAGAAATTTTTTAAATTACATCAATGATAAAAAGAATTTGACAGGCCACATAAAAGTTTTAGAAAAATTCTGACTTTCGAGAATAATATATAAATTGTTAATGACAATTCCACAACTTTTTAGACCATTTTTCATGAAATTTCCTGGTTTATTTCCCATTAATATTGAAGCATCTACATATGAAGCGTCTTTAAAAAATAACTTGTAAAGTACAGAACACGGTTTGTAAGCATTTTCTGAATATAAAAGGGTTTTAAGGACTTCTCAAGGACCTAAAAAGCAGTGTATAGGGACACAATATTTTTAATGCAGATAAACTTTCAACGAAAAATTAGCTTTAAAGTCGCAAATAGGCTTCTTTGTGAAAAACAATATTTGAAAAATTATAATCAATGAATATAAAAGAAGAAAATTGATGCACTCAGCTATAAGCTATTAGGTGCGAAGAAGCCTGTGTTTTTTGTTTACTCCGATACAAAATTGTGTTAAATTCACATTAAGATAACACATTTTTAATAGAGGTTTAGTAAAATCATTTAAATGAAGATTTTTATAGAGTCTGTCACATAGAAGTTTCTAAGGACCTTTTGAACAAAAATAAGGGGTTTCTAAGGACCTTTTGAACAAAAATAAGGGGTTTCTAAGGGCCTTTTGAATAAAAATAAGGAGTTGCTAAGGACTTTTAAGGAACGTATGAACCCTGCAGGAAAATCAAGGAGTTCAGAAAATGTTAAACCCCTCAAATTTCCTCTAAAAATTTTTTTTCCCAACCAAAATTGTAAGGGTTAATAATCTTTTTCCCATAGATAAATGTAACCATTAGCGAGACAATCGGCAAAAATGAAAATTTCACTCTAATTGTTGACGGAAAGATAAATGTTTTATTATTTATTATTCATAAAATATCCTAATGAAATGTGTTTTTTTAACTGGTTTTAAAGATGAATGCATTGTTTCATTTCTAACTGAAAATTATAAAAAGGATGTGGAAAAATTCGTAAGTAGATAGCTTTGATGTAATTTTAATTTTTGTCCTCAGTAAAAATTTCCCTGGGTGGGCCGAATTTCCCTCGAACCTTGATCGGGAGTTCGGACCTCGAAAATTCAAGAAATTGGTATTTAATAAGATAAATAAAAAATAGTCAGTGGAACAAAAAAATATGACATACAGGGTTCCCACTCAATATTTTGATCAAAATTGCATCACTTTTCCCAGGAGATTTACAAAAAAAATTTCAGACCAAGAATTAAGTTATTTTTTTTTTACATATTAATCTTAAAGCTGGGGAAAATAAAGTGCTTATAAATGATACCTAGCAAAGTCTGCAAAATCGAAAATTTAGCACTTAAATTTTTATTATTTTACATCAATGACAATAAAAAAGAAGATAACTGGCACTTATTAGCTAACATTTTCAGAACATTTCCCTGACTGATAAAATTAAAAAAAAAAATCCATTTTTTCTGACTTTTTAGGCCATTTTTATTTTCCCTGTTTACCAGGTGCATGGGAACCCTGAGACAAGGCACAATACAAATAATTTTTTTAATCAAAAACTTTCCAGATTAAATTAATTTCCAGAATTTATTTTCCAAGTGCATGGCAACCCTGATGTGCACATTAAACACAAAACATCTCAAAGCACACTGCTTGTTTGCGCATCACACGCAGTAAAAGCCTCATTTTGGTAAGGGGCAAACCTAATCCCTAGGCAGGGTTCCCCATTGTCGGCGTCACCCTCGCCCTTGCAAATGGACTTCAAGTTGGATTCACACGAAGGGTTACCGGAGTAAGACGAGGTCTCGGGCGGACGGTAGGTGTACCATGCGATCGAGAAGAATATGCAGGAGAGGAATTTCACCATGCACACGATGGTGAGGATGTTGGCGCTCATCTTTTCGTTGTTGTAGAATAGGCAGGAGCCTTGCTGGCTGTCGCAGGAATCTTGCCAAAGGACGCAGCTTTTGTCGATCAGCCAGCCGAAGAATATGGGGGCGGGTATCGTTCCTGAAATGGGAAATAGATGTTAAAATTTAGTTTTTTTAAGTCTTATAAGGAAAACTAACTTGAAACAAAATACATTTTTGAACCACAAATAAACAAATATGTTGATCTTATTAGGGATGGGAAGTATATTCAGTATTCGGCCCATTATGCTCAAATTAACCCATATTGTCGCCTCAAAGCAACGGTAAGATATCTAAAAAAAACGAAAATGAGTTTTCGGTCTTGCTAATATTACCAAATGTGTCTTTATTTAGTGGAATACTTTTGAAATCCCTGAACTACAGCGTTAGATATTCAGCATTGAAAAAACAGCAAATTTTAAAATCAATTTTATAGGCTATTGCTCTGAAGCAACGATATAAGAGTTATCTAATTGTTGTTGTGATACTCCTAACAACATCAATGTAGCACGTAAAAAAATATTATATATGCATACACTGGCAGTTCAGAAACAAAGCACTAAGTTATAAATGGTAATTGAAATATTATTTTACAACTTTATTTTTTTAATATTTCAGTACATTTGTCAGCAACATCACTACAACAGTGTTCATTCTAAGCGTGTTTTGAAGGGCAGTCCGCCCTGCCCACCCTTTCTTTATCTTGATAACGCCCTCATGCCCCTTTTTCAAAAATGCCGCCCTCTTTTGAAAAAAATGTCGTCCCTCTTGCCTTTTTTAGTCAAGCACAAGTGTCCTTGCTTCCCTAGCTGTCTTTAAAAAAAGGCACCGATTAATTTTTTTAATGTAAATTGGAATCAAGTGAATTATGACAGTAGAAAAACAAACTCCTTTTAAAATTATGCGTGTTGTGCAATCGCAATGATTCTGCGGTAATTTTGAGTACAGGGTACTCTACGAATCCTATTGGTTGCATGTGCCCACATGTTTTTTTTCTGTGTTTTTTTAAAGAGAAGATGGTTTGGGGTGCATTTGCAAGATTAGGCAATTTTTTTACCAAATTTTGGATTCAAGTAGTAACCTTTTTCTTCAGTTTTGTACAGAGTCTAATTAGGGCTACTTACCGATTTGGTTTTTAGGGAAAACATTAATTTCTAAATGTAAATTTCGAGATAGGCCTCGAACCGTCAACACTAGCCAAATATGCAGCTCCCGTTCAATGTCAACCAATAAATCGGAACTATTTTTTTATTTGGTCACAGGTCCAATGTGTCCGCGGGTGGCCAGGCCCACACAATTTTTTTTTAAGTGCCCTTTTACTGCCAACAGCACCCTGCCCTTTTTTATTTTTAGAGTGAACACTGCTACATAATTGATTAAAACAGGAAGCTAAATGGCTTATTTGTATAATTTTTAAAAAAATTTTTGTTTCATTTTTCTGTTGATTTGCATATCTTTTTTAGGCAGTGTGTGTGATGTCCTTCTTGTAATCAACCCTCCCTTCCCCCCCCCCCCTCCCCCCCTTGTCACAGCTTCATGAACCTACAATTGCAAACCCATCCAAGCACAACATCATTTATAAAAGGCCCTTTAACATGTTTTTCAGTTGCTTAGAATACAAGATATTCTTTTTTACTAATTTGCAAATCCTTCTATTTTGCTGAAAATGCTATAGCAGTTTAATACTGCCATTATATTTTAATAAAATTAATGTGTTTGTAAATCTTGCATAAAATGTAACAAGGAGGGGGATAAAAACATACCCAGAAGTCTGACTGTCATCCATTGAATTCCAAGTGCAAAAGATTTCTGGGTTTCAGCAACACATCTAAAAAAAAAAATATTTTAAAAATGGTAAATCAGTGTTCACTCTAGGTGTTTTTTGAAGGGCGGTCCGCCCTGCCTGCCCTTTTTTCATCTCGATAGCGCCCTCATGCCCCTTTTTTCAAAAATGCTGCCCTCTTTTGAAAAAATTCCGCCCTTCTTGCCCTTTTCAGTCAAGCACAAGCGTCATGGCTTCCCTAGTTGTCTATAAAAAATGCATCGATTAAAAAAAATGTGTTTGTAAATTGGAATTAAGTAAATTATGACAGTAGAAAAACAAACTCCTTTAATACGCGTGTTGTGAAATCGCGGTAATTTCGAGCACGGGGCATTCCACAAATCCTATTGGTTGCCTGTGTCTGCAAATGAAATTTAATTTTTTTTTTTTTTTTTAAAGAGAATGTGGTTTGGTACTAGGTAGGGATTGGTTTACAAGACTAGGCATTTATAACCATATTTTGGATTTAAGTAGCTTTTTCATCAGTTTTGTAAGGGATCAGATTCTTACTTACAGAATTGCTTTTTAGGGAAAACAATAATTTTAAAATGTCAAATTTTAGATTTCAAATAATATTTTCATAAAGATACATCAATTTTGTACAGGTCTTTGCTTCGAGATAGGCCCCGAACCGTTAACAATAGCCCAGTATGGAGCTCTGGCGCAATGTCAACCAACAAATCAGAACTTTTTTTTGTTTGGTCACGGGTCCGATGTGTCAATGTGTGGCCACGCCCACACAAAACATTTTTTTTTTAAAAGTGCCCTTTTAAAAAAAATAAATGCCTTTTCAAAAACGGGGTTCACTTTTACTGCCAACAGCGCCCTGCCCCTTTTTATTTCTAGAGTGAACACTGGGTAAATATTAAACACTTAATAATTATAATTGAATTTGGAAATATAGTTAAATTAAATAGAGAAGATGAAAAGATAAGCAAAGTTAGAAAAGATTTTAATAAGAAACATGTATAACATAGAAATGATAAAATACTATTTGTAGTAGCTCTTAAATAACTCAGGTGAAAGTTTATGTAAAGTAAAAGATGAAGGGATACTATATATAAGATGAGCAGAGAACTACAAATAATAAATATATGGCACAAAGTTTAAATATTCTGAAATCCAGTAAAACATTTTAAAATGTTTAAATAGTTAAAAACCAAAACTATTAAAGGGTTTAAATACAAGACCCAACCACATGGCATCATGTAATTACAGTTAAGAGTAGGAATGTACAATAGTTATACATAAAATTAAAATATAACTTCAATAAAAAATCATCAATCCATTATATTCTATATGTTGCAAAAAAAAATATTATGACACAAATAGTTATGCAAAATATTTTAAAAAACTGATTAATCAAAAGCATACTTTTTAATTAACAATGCTCTTAAAATTTTATAATATTTTGAATAATATTAGAAATTAGAAAAAAAATTACATAAACAAAAAATCATTACCTCAGAGTTGCTGATAGAGATGGCATGCTCACTAAAAATGTGAAAAACATGCACAAAAATATGACTGCCAGAAACAGTGAACCATGGCTGCAGTTATTGTTGCACTTTTCTCTTGTTGCTTGCACTATGTGGCTGGACCCTTGAAATGTCATATTAACACCCGATTGTTCTATGCAAGCACAAGCTCCGTAAGCCTGAAAATAGATACAAAACAAATATACAATTAAAATCTTGACAAAAAAAAATAAAAATATAACGGCATTGTAAATAATGCATTTTATTCTAATTTTGAGGATACACACCAGGGTGGCAACAAAATCCTAGAAAAAAGTTCCTTGATATATTTCCTTGATGGTGTAACAAAAAATTACCTGATTTTTCAATTACATTAAGAAATGTTGCAATACATACCTTGTATAGGAACAAAGTATTCACACTATCATAATACAATACATTGCATTCCAAATGAAAAATTATGAGCAATACTTATATTCAGTTAAAATAATAATTTATGGATACAACACAACATTACACAAGTGCAACAGGCATAATAGTAATTAAACATTTTCTCTGAAAGCAGATAATACAAGAAAGCACTGAAATATTTATAGAATTATCGCTTCTGTATAGCTCGAAGAACATTCCTTAATTCATCATCTGAAATTGGTGATCAAGTTCTCAAATAATTTCTTTTGTAGATTTTAATGATTTATACGTTTCCTATTCCAATCTTCAATAAATTGCATATTCATTAGCTGCACACACGTTGTTTAGAATACAAAGTCCAAAATGCTTTGCTTTCGTTTGGCCATGTTTTTCTTTATTAATTGTAATTCTTTTTCAGAACTAAAAGGAAATATGTATCAACAACTAAACTATGCAGAATAGATGATAATTGCTATTTAAGTGATTCAAATTTGAAAATTTCCCTGATTTTTTTAAATGCTCATTAATGTTTCCAGAATAAAAAAATTCCATGATAATTTTCTGATTTCCTGGTTTTTGATGTTACGTTGGCACTCTCATACATAAAAGATAAAAACTAGCTTTTTAAACTACTTTGGAGAGTAAGGTATCCAAATATGACTAAATTGATAAGTTTGATTATTTTTAATGACATACTTACAACTATATATACAATATAATTATATTTCTTTAATAGTTTGTATATAATGGGGAATGGCACCGAATTTAAATATAACTTTTGGAAAATATTTTTCAACTGTCATGAACATCTGTTATTAGTTTAAATTCAAAAGAAATATCTTGTTAAAACATTAACATTTTTCCCTTTCATTAAAATACTCAAATCTAATTGAGAAAATTTCAATTTCACTTACCTAAAGCCCTAAAAATTATTTTCTTTGTATGAAAATATGTAAATCAAAATACTACAATGCATTAAAAACTCAAAACCTCAATTAATGTAGTAATAAACAAATACTAAAAATAAACAATAAAACATTATTAAAGAAAAGTAAATTAGAGAATTTATGGTTAATGACTAAGTTTATAAAACTCAACATAAATACTAAAAACAGAGAATATAGTAAATGCATTTTGTGAATATATTAGAACTGAATGAGAAACAAAATGCTTATACAGCAAGAGGAAATAAACACAATTTATATAATGGACCCTTTAAACCATATATATTAGTTGAGTAGTAAAACTCTCTTTTGCGAGACAACGGATCTTAACACACAACAGATCTTAACATGCGAGGTTGTGAGGCACAAGGGATTTTAACATGTTTTTTGCTCTATTATTTTTGACAATTCCCTATTTCTCAAGCGTGTTGAAAACTATACCTTTGTTCCGTTTTCTTGATAGACACGTTGGCAGCCAGCAAAGCAAGGAGAGAAGTAGATGGTGTTGTCCACACCACAGATGGGATCATAGTTTTGGTCAGAGCAGAGGCAATCCGCATTGCAACTTGACAGAAACCTTGGTTCACTTGAACTGCAGAAAATAAAGTCATTAATCTTAAGTATTGTAAAATTTGATTTAAAGGAACTTGGTTTATAATGCAGAAAACAAATGAAATCAATTTTACCAAAAATATTAATCTTAAAAAACAGGGATTAAACAGATATCCGGCTGATTTTTAATTATCCGGTAATCATCTGATATAGAAGCAAAGTGCAGGATATCCAACCGCAATTTTTATTTTTGTGGCGATAAATTATCGCTTCTTACTTTTTAAGTATTTTAATGAAAATACTACCAATGTATTCTGCAGATTATCCTTTAAATTTGCCTCGGGCTGTTTTGGTGGGTAAGGAGTGAAGTGATATCTTTCTTGTTAAAACCTGATTGAGAGTATTTTCAAGGTGATGGGTCACATAGAATAGATAGTATTGTGTAGCCTATTCAATGAGCCTGAAATGCTAACAATGAACATGAACGTTGTTCAGTCACGTGACACTGGTTGCAGAATGAAAATATGGAACAAATATCTGTAATGAAAGTGCCTATTATAGCTCTGGGACAAAGAGCATCTTCGTCTTCATCAGTGAAGACATAATGTCCTCTCGGCAAAAGAGTTTATTCTTTGACCGCACCCGTAGTCACAGGTGCACAAGTCGAAGTTTTTAACATTTAACACTCAAGGGTGTAACTTCTGCTTTTTCTCCTGAAGAAAAATGGAGGCAATGGGGACATCCCTCAGACAATGAATTGTCTATTGTCCAACATTTTCCTAAACCTTTAGTATTATAAGCAATGCCTTGACCCTGGTTGAAAATACACACAAACCTGTTTTTGTGCCGCATAAAAAAATTCGCACAAAACTTCACAATTAAAAAAATTTATGTGGTAGATAGGGACCGCATAAAAAAAGTCCCACATAGAAAATAACTCCAAACCTTACGAAATATCTAGGAATTGCTTTTTTAAACGAAATCAAGACAAGAGGATTGATAGCCAGTTGGAATATCGCCAAACCTTTTATAATCTGATTTAGAAAATACACATGCAAACATATTTAAATATTTTATTTACATATGTACTTATTTTACACATACAAAACTTTTCAAAACGTATAACCATCAATCTATCGTAGTCTGACAATACCCGAACTTGGTTCAAAATCGCTTTCGTTACTTGAAGATACTAGCTCGCACTCGTTTAGAGTTTACTTTTTTTCAGTTACCATGTAGTCGGTGATCAGTTTTTGCGACAAAAGTTGTTTCATTAGACGCTTGTATATGTCTCGGTAGCCAGATAATCAATTCTGTTCCAATTTGATTGAAATTTTCATATACCGCACAAAAAAGACTGCACAAAAACACGTTTGAGTGTAGCCTAAAGATTTCAAAAATGATAATTGTATGTATACAACCTCTATATACTTCAAGCCAGAGTATTACGTTAAATTAGCAAAGAAACTTTTAATCAACAAAATCGTCCTCTAAAGGTCAAGTTAAAATAAATAGAATTTGCATTTTTTTAAAAACAATTTTTCCGAAGACAGATTTCTACTTTTAGGAAGAACTCTTTGATGTGTTATTAAAAGAATTTGTCTGGTCTTAATAATTTTATAGATCTAAAACAAAAAATTAAACCTACTCATTTACAAGTTTGGTATTCACCCCAGCAAAATCTGCATCTGGACAGTGGAGTATGAAGATAAACGAGAACGCCAAACATATCAGTGAAAACAAGATGCATATCCGAATGATGCTTGCACATTTCATTTTGAACTTTTTCACAATGTAACCTCCCAGGAGGTTTCCACCGCCAGCCCCTGGTATTGTCACGGTACCTAAAACAGAATGTTCACTTTCAAAATATGGAAACTTTTCATTAAAATAGAAAGCAATCAATTATAAATTGTACAGGAATGGAAGTGCATTATTTTCTTTAACACCGTTTTATTCTTGTATAAATTATCTTTCAAAATTAATTTTCAAACAAAAAATTCAAAAGAAACATTAAAAAATAGTCAAGTCTTGCTTTCTAAAAGCACCTGGGGGAGATAAAGTTTTGGTTAATTAACGTCGTACTGGAGCTGCACAGTGGGCTATTGGCGACGGTGGGGGTGATAAGAGAAAATATCTGAAAATAAAAAATTACTAATATCTCTCTATATAAAGAAGAATGTCTTATTTTTTTAAAATACAAATCTATAGTAATATCCTGAGCTTAGAGAAATTTTGCACACTTGACGTGTAAAACAAGATGAAGACCATTGCCTACATGAGATTTCGAAAAACCACCCATACCGATTGAAATGACTTTACTAAAAAACCCCAAATGGCACCATGGTCAAGAAATAGGCCAAGACTCTGCCTTGGCAAAACTAGGCCATATAGCCTGTTACATTTAAAAAAAAATCATTTTAATATGAATAAGAATTTAATTCTACTTTATTATGAAAATAATACTTTGCATTAAATAATAATAGCATTATTGTTACAGAAGCTCCGAATTTAGAAAACAAGCAAACAGAACAATAAACACAAGGCTATTTAAACAAAATAACATTATACATATTTATTAGTCTTTATATATAATTCTCTTACACAGTGATTGAAAAACGCTGTTTTTCTCTATGCGGAATGGCAACAGTTACTTTGTTTACGAAATTCTGTTTCGCCTGCATTTTTATTTTGCCATTATGTAAGCCATTTTGATGATTTACCCCTTCAATTCATTGGTAAATAATTATTTTGATGATGTCAGCTTAAATTAGGAAGAATATAAGCCTTATTAAATTAAAAAATAGAAGTTTTGAAAAAAGCTTTCCCGTACTTTAAATGAAAGGAAATTGATGTGGCGCCATCTGTTGGCGATTTTGAAAACTAGATTTCTATGAGCTTTATTTTTATGACGTATAAACTCAATAAATTACACACTTCTGGTAGGCAAGATTTACGGTAAGCTTAACGTCAATTATGGCCAAAACAAACTACCAATAATGTTAGAAATTTAACTGAAACGCGGGAAAGGTGTGAAAATAACGTGGAAAATAATAAATAATGGTAAGCTTGCCAGTGGTACCACTGTTTTCATTTGAAGTTAAAGAGAAATGAGTTTAAATGATTTTATATTGACCTACATGGCGAAAAAATGTAGTGATTCCAAGATGAATATTAATTTAAATGTAACAATTTTTAAAGTTTTTAGTAATATAATTAAAAAAGTATTGTTACTAGGACACATTGTTATTGTGTCCTACTTTTTAGCGAACGAAGCGAGAAGTGGTTTGCGAAGCAAACCTATGAGGATTGCGTAGCAATACTCCGGGGGTTGACGGAGCGTTAGCGGAGTAGGGGGCGGAGCCTCCTAGTATTACCAATATATTTAGAAACATGTCTATAACATAAATTAGGAAAAAATCATTTAAACAAAGAGGATGAACAAAACAGATTTAATTGCTATATACTGTTTAAAGAAATAATTTTAAAACTCTACCAATTTCTTAACAAATAAAAACATTTATTTAGAAGGGTACATTTTTCATTCTCATGCAATATAGTTGTAAACACGAAAAACAAATACTTTTTAAATTGTCTTTTGTAGGATATTTTGCAATGTACATAGCATACAGATGTAATAAAAATATTATTACCAACAATAAATGCAGCAAAGCTCGCTTGATAGCTGAATTGAGATTCTATTAATTTCGGAAGAAATGTTGCAAGTCCAGCTAGCAAAATACCTAAAAAAATAATCTCAATAAATACTTTGGAAGCAAAAACATTTTTATTCAAAAGTACTAAAATATAAACACCTCAAATTACCTTCACTTGCTCCAGCCAAGCTCAAGAATACGAATGTAGGATTTGTTATCAAAAGGCCCAAAGATTTGGGTAAATCGGACATACTGGCTCCAAAATCTACACGGGCAGCTTCACTCTCTTCCAGTTTCTGGTGCATCTCGCTTATTTTACCGGCTTTGACTTTTTCGGTGGCTAAAAAGAAAATCGTATCCAAATATAATACAAATACACCATTAACTAAAAGCATAATACTTTATCAGTGTTTACTCTAGAAATAAAAAGAGACAGGGTGCTGTTGGCAGTAAAAGGGCACCCCGGTTTTGAAAAGGCACTTGTTTTTAGAAGGACACTTTAAAATTTGGGGTAGCGTGGCCACACATTAACACATCGGACCCACGGCAAAAAAAAAAATTCTGATTAGTTGCTTGACATTGCACTAGAGCTGCATATTGGGTTATTGTTAACGGTTCGAGGCCTATTTCGAAGGAAAGACCCGTACAAAATTGACGTCTTTTTTTGAAGTTATTAGTACTAAAATCCAAAATTTGACATTATGCGTAGTCTTGCAACTTTGTCCAAAACATCTTCACTTTTAAAAAACGCACAGAAAATAAACTTAGCATTTCATATGGGGGCACAGGCAACCAATTGGATTCGTGGAATGCCCCGTGCTCGAAATAACTTGCAGAATCATCGCGATTGCACAACATGCACAGTTAAGGTTGTTTTTCTACTGTCAAAAATCACTTAACTCCGAATTTACAAAAAAAAAAAATCATCAATGCTTTTTTTAAGACAGCTAGGGAAGCAAGGACACTTGTGCTCGACTGAAAATGGCAAGAGGGGCAGAATTTTTTTTAAAAGAGTCATGAGGGCGCCATCAAGATGAAAAAAAAGGGAGGGCAAGATGGACTGCTCTTCAAACAACGCCTAGAGTGAACACAGACTTTATATTCGGAAAACAAGAACATTTTGAACTTGGGTCTTTTCATACTTGGGCTGAACTTTATACCAGCACCACAAAATTATTTGGAAAGGACATACCGTGTTTGTGCAGGACAAAAGAGATGTAGATTCCACCTTTACATTGATAACAATATATCATTTTTGTCGAAAAGGGACATGTAATTATTGTGTTTTTAGCCAATGATTTTAGTCTTAAATCTAAAGAAATTAAATAAGTTTGGTACACCTAACCGAATTGTATTGTTTGTCTAGATATATAACCAGGAATATTTTAATTGAAGAATTTGAAATAGGAAAGAATAATTTTAAAAACTATTAATTACATTTATTTATTATATAATTATACATTTAAATTAATAAATGTAGTACTTTGAAAAGTTAAGTTACAAAAATCTAAAAGTTTATTAAGAATAATAAAAGAAAGCGGTTTTATTAAAAACAATGTTATGCAATTTGTTTCAGAAAGTTTATTAATTATTCTGTAGTTAAATGTCAGTATATGCAATTTTAAATTCAATTGGCAACATATGTTTCGTCAAGTTTTTTTTTAACCGTTTGAGTCCCAAGCAGCGTGATCGCGCTGAGATTTTATGTCGAGAAAACTCAGTACATAGTGGACAACTAACGGTGCATTACCAATTGTTGAAGTCGCACGCTCAGATTTACTGAAGCAAGTACATCACACAGTTCCTTTTAATGTAAATAGTAAATTTTACAATAGGTAGAATAATACCATAATAATGCAATAATACATTACAAAATAATTTTTTTTATTTCATTCCGAACCGTCGCCAATAGCCCACTCTGCAGGTCTAGTGCAATGTTAATTAATCAAACCAAACCAATAATAATTTATTAGATTGCTATTATATAAGGTTTGTTTGGTTTGGTTAATAAATGTTGCACTAGAGCTGCACAGTGGGTTATTGGCGACGGTTCGGGGCCTATCTCCAAGGAAAGACCCGACTCCGATTGGGATTGGGATTCATCGATGTAAAATAAACAAAACGCTATCGCAGCGCTTTGTATTTCTCGACATAAAATAAAACAAGCGCTATCACGCTGAATGCGAGGTTGCACTGTTTTGGATTCTTTGACAATGTTTTTTCAAAACCCCTGGGACTCAAACGGTTAATCATAGCAACCCTGATTACAAAATCCCAACTCACAATTACGTTAACTACAGTAGACTGTAATTGAGGTGGGAAAAAAGATAAATGTCTAATAATATTTCACCTTGACAAAAACTTACATGGCAATGTTTTAGGAAAGGCAAGAATGGGAATGGCAATAAGGAAACCCAGCACAGCTGCAAAAACAAAGCCAACCCACCAGGCCCCAACCCATACTGTACTCGATGGAGACAAGCCAAGTCTGGAAAGAGACCAAAAATACATTAATAACATTTTCTAGACAGTCAATTTTAAATACCGATGAGTTTGGAAGAAAAATATATTTTTTTCGAGTCAGTAATTGAAATCTATGCATTTAAATTTCACTAAAAGTGTTCAAAATAATAAGCTAAGCTAGAGATGTTCAACCTCGTATTGCTTTTGTAAGCTTAAAAATTCATTTAAAAACCAACTAAACTTAAAAAATTAAGCTACTCATAGAAAGTAGGCGTTTTATTGCTTTATTATATATAGTAATTTTAAATTGCATGTATTTTAATCCTCAATATTTATCTACAGATTTATATATTGGAAATTTAAAATAATATTTGAAAACCTTCTCACTACAAATTAATCCTGATTACATATATGCTACACAAATTTAAAATGACCACTAGTAGCATTTGAGTTTTATGTTAACTATTATAATATAGACACGTAGGGAACCATGTGCCTAGTTCTTATAACCACCACAATATCCCTTTTCCTTATAAAAATTATTATGATAAAGGTAATCAGTTGCTTCGAGGTCTGTTGTTCTAAAACTGGCTAATGAGGGTGAAGTTTTAGAAGACTCTTTTATTACTTATAAGTATAATCTGGTTCTACAAAAAATCCTAGCTAATACCAGTAGATAGTATTTAACTATATTTTAATACTTTAATAATTATTTTAATAATTACACATGTGGCATATACACTACACAACGGTTTTAATTAATTAAATAGGCATGTAGGATTTTTTTTTGTATTTTTCAGCAGACAAAGGGCAAAAAGAAAACGAGAAAAAAATATATATTTTATTAAAAAAGAAATAATCATGCACTAGAGGGTTAAACTACTACCTTTTTAGACACTCTCAATCACCAAAATAACCTGTTCTTCTGCTCCCGTTATTCAAATTGAACGAAAACTGTATGTTCTTGGAACATAAGAAATACTTCTCTTTTAATAGCTTGTTTTTTTATCTAACTCTTTTTAAAAGTATGACATCACTTGACCCTTTAGACAAGTGTCGGCAATAACCCTTTGCACTCCGAAGGCGCCCACATAACGACCAGTTCTTTTGTTTCCCTGTTCTTTAAAATAAACGAGAACAGCAGGATATTGTGTTCATAACATCAATTCTTTTTGCAACTTGGTTATTTTGCAAAAAAAAAAACAGATTAGGATTTTTTTCCATTTACGAGTATATAAAAAAAATCTGTGGGAAAGAACGTAAAGAGGAATAACTGTTACATAGAAAGAACACAAATCGCAAAGTGTTCGCGGAGTGCAAAGGGTTAAATCACCAAAATTACACCATGTTTCCCCCAGCAATGTTCTTCAGAGTGAAAGAGAACATATTCTTGAAGCACCAAGCACGTTGGTGATCAACAACTTTCTTCAGACTGAAATTCCTGTTTTTTTAAACATTTGACAAACGTCATAAATCACTAAATATATGTTTGGTAAACTGTGATTAATATTCAGTTTTACACACAACTTTTTTATAATTATTCATGCTATAGGTAAAAAGAATATGCCAACAGGATGTTCATAAAAATGATCTACAAAAACTTAAAATTTTGCAATATTCAATGCACTTCTTACTCATTAGCTTGAATACCATAATCCACATAAATCTTTAGCAGTTGTCCTCCAAGAAGATAACCAAATGCAGGGCCAACAATAGCCATTGTATAAAATATTCCTGAAATGCATTAATGAAATTTAACAAGAGACCATATTTAAATAAAATTTCAATACATAATTTTATGAAAAATAAATAATTTACAAGTACAAAGTTAACTACAAAACAGAAAAATTTAGTCTTTTATATTAAAAATATGTTAACGATTAGAAGGCGGGTGTTTGGCTTAAATAAGGGATTCTGTTTGAAATATCAACCAGCCGTCTTGTAAAGGTTAAATTATGGAATTTATCAAATTTTAACCTAGTGCAATTCCATTCAAGAGATATTAGCTTAACATAATAAACAAAACCTCAACAAAAAAAGGATTTTTTTTAAAAATTATATATATTTTATTTCAATTTGCTTACAAAATTATTTGAATAATATGGCTAACTATACTCGGGGACAACCCAAGTTGAGCCTAAAACAATTGAATATTTATACATATCATAGCTTTCGCTTTAGGTTCAACTTAGGTTGTCCCTGAGAATAAATACCATAAAGAGTGATTATATAAAAAATATTTTACAAAAAAACATAAAACAAAGCTTTTTAATAAACACATTTGATAAAGATGTAAAATATTTACATGCACAAACTGTTGAGTTAACTTTATGCAAGACAATTGAAGCGAAAACTGCACTATTTTCAAAAAGCTAAAAAGACAATGCAATTGAAACATTTTAACAACACACGGCAAATATTTAAAAACTAAAATACAAACCTAAATATACAGAAGACATCTTTGTAGGCACATTCTCATCCAGGTACGTACACCCCAGCGTATACAAAGGCACAGCCCCGGCACCATGTAGCAACTGCGCAATAAAGAACACATACTTATAGTTCGACAACGACGAATCATCGGGCGAACAAGAGATCGAGTAATTCACGCTGGGAAGCCCCGAGTGGCAATGGAAGTCCTGCTCTTGACTGAAAGTATACGGGCCAGCGAGGAAATAAGGCAGCGAAAACACAAGCGAGCCGAACGCGAGAATAATCATCCCGCTACCGAGGAAAAACGGTTTGCTCCTTGTGCCACCCAGATAACTCACTGGTATCAGACACAGAAACGAGGCGATATCGTAACATCCCGCCACTAAACCCGATTCAGTGCTTTTGAGTTCGTATCTCTTCTCGATGGTCGTTATCACAACGTTAATGAACCCATTGACTATCAACCCTTGAAGGGCTCCAGCCCAGCAAAGCCAGAACAGGACCCATCTCGGAGTTCTGAAGCTCTGTAAACAGATTGGACGGAAGTTGCCCCAGCCGCAGAGTTTGTCTGCCCCGGAGAAGCTGTCCGAGAGTTCGGAGACCGAGCCGTTGGACTTTGAAGCTAGTTGGTCGGTGACTGAGCCGTTGGGCTTTGGTTGTTCGGTGAGCGGGATGGAGGGACTGGGTATGAGGTAGCTCTTGCTGGTTGAGACGGAGAGAGAGTTGGATGGGTCGGTTGGGGAGGCTGCGGCATCTGACGCAGCCATGGTGGATGTAGAATTCCTTAGAGAGCGGCCATGGAGTGGATTTCAGGCTGTAGGTGGATTATCCTGTAAAAATAAGGGTTATTTTAAGTGAAATATAATATTAATACATAAAAATATTTGGTAAATATTGGCGACCTTTTCAAAATCTAGCCAAAAGTCGCCATTTTGGCGACTGTTGTCCAATAGGGTTGCTGCAATTCCTTGTCGGGTCAAAGGGGGGTTGCCATTAAAAAAAAATTATCGCCAAATGTGGAAGAAATCGCGCCAAGAGTGACTGTACAGTAAATCTGAAGCAAATATTTTAAAATAAATACTAATGTAGTTTTAATTTTATAAGGAATAACTTAAAATCTTTCTATTGTAAAAAAAAAGTAACGCCACTGCGCCGTTTGGTAATCCTCTATTTTGAGTCGCATCCAAAAATGTAATTATCGGATAATTCAAGAATTCACCGAGTTTGTTCTGATATGCTTGAGGAATACACATTGAAAGGATATTTTTAACGTATTAGAACACATGTGTTCTAATATGTTAGAAGTAATCAAGGTGTAGTGATTAAAAAAAAATATCATTGATTTAAATCAATTTGTTCTTATATGAAAAATTACCTCTTTTAATCGAATAAAATTATTTAAATGTAGCTTAAAAAGTTATTAATTAACTTTTTAATCATCGGATAATTAAGAAATTCGGTTGGTTTGCAAGTCAGTTTGTCAGTTCAGTTTGCATTAAAAAAGTTATTAACTTTTTTAAGGCAAATTTAAATATATAATTTATAAAACATAAAATCTATAGGGCGCACGAGAATGATATTTACAACTTTTGACATGCAATAAAACGTTAAATAAATAAGAGAACTAAGCTATGTTGCTTGTACATGCAAGAGTACATGAAGTTTCATTTATACAGTTTTTTTTCCAAAACCATTAACACACTGATAAACCATCAACCCACTGAGCTTCCTACTGAGGATGAGTGTATGAGAATCAGCAATACAACTCTGTCTTACAATAAAATCTAAAGGAAATAAGATGGGCAAACTATTGAACATGTAACAACACAAGCAATTTTTATTTATTTTTATGTTTTTTTAACTGCATACAAATAAAATTGTGTGTGTTGTTATTACATGTATACAAGTAACATAACTTGGCTTACCTTATTTCTTTTAGGTTTCACTGTGTATGAAAGTTATAAAGATCATTCTCATATATATATTTATATAAATATATATATACGCTACATATATATTTCATTGCATTAATGCAACTAGTACCTTTCACATTTTTATTTTTGATAATGCATTTTGAAAGAAAATTTAAATTTTAGGTAAATATTTCATAAGCACCGTAATAAAATGCAGTAAGCGATATTATTTCAAATAAGTAGTGTATATTCCCATTTGGCATCCAAACAACAAGCCAAAATTATTTACCATGAAAGCCACTCAAATGCAATATCAAAGGAAGATTAATTCATTTTATGATTACAGTGCTGTTGAAAAAAAAATAGTGCAGCATTTTCGCAATGAATGGTAGGTCATCGTCTGGTCTATAGACAGATCTGAATCTATAGACATATTGACGTAAAAACTGTTAATTAAATGTAACATGTTGAAAATTGGGAACAGATTTATAGGATATTTGGCGCGTTTTTTTTGTTGGCGACCCAAAAAGTCGCCAAACGTTTTTTTCGATTTGCGCCGCTAAATTGTAAAATTTATTATGAAGTTTTATTCAACTGTTGTTAAATATTTTGTTGTATTTTCCCACTTTTATTCAAGATTGCCGTAAAAAATAGTTCTGCACAAAAAGGATTATGCAGCACGAAGATGTCATAAGGTTGACAGACTGAAAATTGCCACAATAAAAAAAATACCAACAATGTCCGGTGGGGTTTCCATACTATAAATTTATTGCCCATATAAAACACGCCAAAAACAAATCCTGTGCCAAATGTCCTACACTACATATGTACCGAAAATTGTTCCTCTGAAAAATGAATTCAGGAGGACTATCATAACTAAAGGTCTAAAGATTATTTTTTCAAGATAATTATTTCTGGTAGGTCATCGTCAAGTCTATAGACAATCTGATTCTATAGACATATTGACGTAAAAACTGTCAATTAACACATTGAAAATTGTTGCTCTAAAAAAAATTCAGCACTGTATCATGACTAAAAGTTTAAAGATTTTTTAAAGATAATTATTTCTGATATTTTTAACTCTAATTTAAGTAAATTTAAAATGCATATCATCCCAAAAGCAAACATTGTTTCACAATTTAAATTCAAATTTTCAAAGTTAATAAATAAATGAAAAGAAAAAAAAATTGTAATACAACAAAACGTGTTACTTTATAGGCTACGTATTGTGCACATACTATAACAGGTCACCCCTATAACAAATAGCTTTTAAAACACAATTTAAAAGTTTGATTAACAAGTTATGGTTAAGTTATAAAACATTCGTATTCGAATAAAATGTGGAACAAAAGCCAAATATAATAAAAACATATCAACTTTATTTCAAAATGAAATAAAAACTTAATTTAAATGCACTACATTTACTTACGAATAGAACAGAGCACGCATTCTGATGTCAAAATATAAATATAGGTCAACGCAAAAGGAAAATGCAAACAAAATACAACAAAAGAAACAATAGGAAATAATAACTTGACAACTATAAGTAATACATTTACCAACTCATGGCCTCTTGTATTATGACACGCGAACGAAAGATCAAATGTTCAGGTGTTTAAAATTGTTTCTCAATCGAATTTTGACAAGTTGACATTCCCGCGTCAATCTTTTAACATCTGTTGAGTATTGAACTTGACCGGAAAAAAGATGCAATGTGTTTGCGTAGAGATTTAAAGGAAAAGCACACATTCGCTGTTGGGTACCCGATTGGTTGAGATGGGTCATGTGACAATTCAGAATTGGCCGTGAGGGCGCTGCGCGCTTTGAAATGAAAAGTGATTTTTAGAAAGGAGAGGCAAGGTAGACATTGGACATGAATCCAATGCACGAAACACAAATTTTAAACACAATTTTCGAAGCAGAGTTTTGTGGTCCTGACCAAATGTTCGTCTGCGGTTAAACAAAGAAGCGGGTGCCTCTGTGATTGGTCAATAAAGAAATCTTGTGGGTTTTGGTTTTGCCAATTACATCAATCAAAAATAATAAATTTCAATTAATAACAATGATTCTATATGAATTTATTAAATTTCGAGAATTGCGGCAAGAAGAGTAACCAAAAGCCTCGTAAATTTTTTTGATGAAAGAATATAAAAGAATTTGAAATGCAACTTTTTCAGCCATAGGAATCTTCTAATTATTACGTCACGCTATTTTTAACTCTTTTGTACACCCCAACCCCATGACAAGTACTTTTACGTTAGCCTTAACCCCCCCCCTCCATCCCCTAAGCCACTTTACGATAATTTTTTGCGGTTTAAATATGAAGTCATTAACTTCCATTTTATGTATTTTACCAATTATTCCATTTGAAAGATATTGATTTTAATTGAAGATAATTAGACTTAAGATGAAGGTATAATTGGGTCCTAATGCGGCAAGGATCCCGGAGACTCATTTTAGTTTAAAGAGATACATATATTTTACATCTTTGTTTATAATAATACTGCGTTTCATATCGTTATGAAGACTTATCAATTTTTCATTTTTTTTTTATTCTTATAAATCTATGGAGATTTATATGGAACAAATGGAGGAAGGCATACCAATAAAACAGCGATTTCGTAATACCGTAAAAATTTCAAAAGGTATTTCAATATAATAAAAAATATACTTAAAAACTAAGCCGTTTTCATAAATAAAGCAAAATACCTCAATTTTAGAGTTATTCCTCAATTATCTTTGAGATTATGTGGAATTAAATCATAATAAATTAATTAACAATAAAGTACGAACACTGAATAGGCCCGTCGCACCGGGGGGGGGGGATGTTTGAGGTGGGGGCGGGGAGTCCGACCCCCCAAATAATCTGGAAACCCTGTAAGTTGGGAATTTCAACTTCTAAAAAACCCTCTAGTTGGGAAAATTTATACCTGAAGAAAATGAATATTATTAGTAAAAAAGCTAGGGGAGATTAGAAAGTGCCCGACTTGTAAGATTACATTTAAATTAAACCTCAGAACGGACACTGCATGGAGTATGGGTGCAAGAAATAAATGCTTACGATAGAACTGTTTTACCTAAAAAATGTCGATAAGTTGGAACGGGGAATTTTCTGCACTGTTGTGTTGGGAATTTCGAATAGTTGAGTTGAGAATTTCGTATCGTTAAGTTGAGAATTTCGTATCGTTAAGTTGGGAAATTTTTCGTTTCAACCCCCCCTCCCCACCCCCAAATAATTTTTGTCTAACGGCATTGACATTGAACCCCCACCCAACCCTGTCGTTTTATAGTATAAATTTTATTGAACTTTAACGTGACACCTTCAATTTGGATATTTCGACCTTTTTTTTAAACTTTATCAATTTTGTGTTTGTAACAGTTGCCATATTAAGTTTCCGTATTTCCATTAGGATTGGAGTTGAGCCTTTATAAATAACGCTCAATGTTAGAAGTACGCGGAGTAACAAATAATTACGCAATAAAAAAAGGGGCCCAATCTTTTATTTACCTGTACATAGATCGCATAAAAATAACCCAAATAACCACTTTTATATATTTTTGCAACTTTGGATTCATACTTGAACAGTTTCCCATCTGAAAATAATGATATCGTAGTCCAATACTTTAAAACAAAACTTATACTGAGGAAAGTCTAAAAATATATACAAATCGAATTGGTAATCTTTTCATTGGCACTATAGAAATCGTTTCAAATTTCTGTACCTCAAGGCCAGATGAGCCTAAGTGCAAATTTGGCTATTTTTGTTTTATTGCAGATTATGTCTTAAAAGTTCGTTATCTATCGAATCATACTATCAAAATTCACACAAAAATTATTTTAAAGCCTTTAGCAAGAACCAGTGGCGGCGATTCAGGGGGGCAAGGGGGGAGGGGGGGGGCGTTTGGCCCCGCATTTTTTTCGGATGTTCCCTCTCACTTTCTTAAAATTTCACTTTTTAAAAACAAAACATAACCCCCAACCCATTCCACCCCTTTGATATTTTTGTACCACGTAAGGGCAAGGAGGAGTCGTCGGCAACTGTAGTATACGATTCCGCCCCCATAAATCTCCATGGAATCATTTTATGGGGATAAATAGCATACCATCATGTAGAAGGCAGTGAGCCGTGTCAACCAGACCTATTATAAACCCATTACGCCCTCTGACTTTCGTGAGTAGAAAGTCCCTCATAACTGCAGTACACGATTCGACCTTCATAACTCCACTGGTTTGATGGCAGATTAAGATATAGGAATCTACCATCGTGTGGAGGATATTGGGATGCATCGATTCGGCCGATTGTTAACCCATTCGCCTATTACAGCTTTGCACCGTATGTAGGGGTTTGTTGCCATTGACTGCAGTATGCGCTTCCTCTCCCCCCCCCCGCCATTAACTATCAGGAATTCAGCCTTTGTGGATAAAAGACGTACCATCGTGTAGAGGAAGGTAGGCCGCGCCAACCAGGTTAGACATTAATCCACGCCTTCCTATGTCCTATATACGGCAGCCCAAAAGTATTCACGAATAAAATTTTAAGACAATGATTATTATAATTTTTTATTTCAACGTTAAATATGATGACCAAAATATTTACTTCCTCCCCTTCCCCCATACATACTTCTCGTTTCTCTTGATCTTGCCCCCGATCTTTTAGCACCCAATCGAAGCCATTGGCAAGAACTATAAAAGCCCAAGTCCAATTCTTTACAATGAAAGTAGGATTCAGTTTTTCCTCTCCTGTAAAGTTGCACAAGTGTGACTTAGGTCCATCTGGCTCTGAGACACAGATTTTTACTTCGTTAAAAATGATTGTGTGTTAATAATATCAAAACAATATAAATTTATTGCGTGCTGTTTTATTCGATTAATTGCAATACCCTTTCAAAAGCTAGTCAATACCTACTTTTTATACACTAAATATATTTTCAGATTCTCCTTCTGGGCATCAAGATAAAGTTAATACATTTTTTATTTTATTTTTGCTTTAGTTAGAAAATTCAATATGTGCCTCTAAGTCATTCCTTTTAGGAAGTGTTTTCATCTGATAAGCAGATTTAATGGACGTAACAGATTAGGTTGGATTTATTATTTATTTTAAGATGGTGTCTTTGTAAATACATATCACGGATAGACAGGTAAAATATAAAAATAGAGTAATAGCAATCTCCTGAGCAATGTCACAATCTACGCTGTTAAAAATAGGTAATCAAAGTAAGTAAAATGTACTCATTTTTGAGTAAAAAAAGACATGTACTCAAAAATGAGTAAACACGAATAAAAAGAGCAGTAGTTTGCCTACATAGGCGGCCTTTATAAATCACTTTCAATAAATATAGACACAATTACAACCAAGACTTATCGGGAATCGAACCCAGGTCCTCAGGCACAGCAGTCTAGTGTCTTATCCGGTGTACTACCAGGGCGATGTGAAGCAGTTATGAACCGAAGAAATGTCAAAAAGATGTGCCAAAAGAAGGGAAAGCAAGATAATTGAGTTGTAATAACTCAGTTTCCAATTAAACAATCGACATAAAAAATGTGGAAAATCATCTTCTAAACTATTTTAAGTTTGTCGAATCGCTTTGTTAAGATGGCTTAAATAGGAGCTGAGATCAGCAATATTAAATCACCCTGCTCAATTTTTAGAAAGTACGGTTACTTTGAGTACCTCATCGCACATATACGATGCAATTGCACTCAAAGAAAAACGAGTATTTTCAGGTACTCATTTTTAAGTACCTTTTCTTTTACAGCGTAATCATTAAATTAGTCATGATATCAAACAATGTAAAAAACCATCTTCTAAACAACCCCCCAATAATCTGGGAACCCTAAAAGTTGAGAATTTCTACTTCTAAAAACCCCGAGTTGGGAAAATTTATGCCTGAAGAAAATGAATATTATTAACAAATGAAAGCGAGTGAAGATTAGAAATCGCCCAGCTTGTAAGATTACATTTAAATTTGACCTCAGAACGGACACTGCATTGGAATATGGGGGCAACAAATCAATGTTGTGAGAGAACTGTTTAATATTACCTAAAATATATATAAAAAGATGAAAAACATCGAAAAGTTTGAACTGGGAATTTTCAGCACTGTTTGAGTTGGGAATCTCGAATCGTTACGTTGGGAAATTTCTTGTTTCAACCCCCCACAATATTTTTTGGGTAGCAGCACTGATATATATATATATATATATATATATATATATATATATATATATATATATATATATATATATATATATATCAGTGCTTATTAGCTTTTTTTCGCTTTGGAATCATACATACTATAAATTTAAGTGTATTACGAACAAGGAAAAGGAAATATCTCTCAAAGCTAAATACTAAAAAATTCGATCTTTATTCTGGAATATCCGGTAGTAGTGGAGTAACATAGGAAATGAAGCCTTTCATTAGATTTTCTTCGATAATTGTTTTTTCTATTTGGTTCAAAGTTCCGTCAAGAGCATCCACTTGGTTTGCAAAGAATCCAAAAAGAAATCCTTTGAACGCGAACGTTTTTTTTTTAGTCTCTGTGATGGAACGATTTGAAAAACATTCCTTTTTGAGGTGAATGACCATTCTCTTTGTATTTATTATTAAATTGCTTTTGCATTTGGAAATACACTCAAAGAAATTAATTACTAATTTGGATTGGTTGATTCACGTCGCACTACAGTTGCACATTCGCTAGTTAGCCACGGTTTGAAGTCTATCCCGAAGGAAAGACCCGGGAACAATGCCTCGTATTTTTTTTATCCATGGCCAGATGACGAGGAGAACACCTGAGCAGGCACCCGACGCAATCTCAACAGACGTCAGGTATTTGGTTTGGTTAATTAACGTTGCACTAGAGCTGCACAGTGGGCTATTGGCGACGGTTCGGAGCCTATCTCGAAGGAAAGACCCGGGAACGATGCCTCGTATTTTTGAACCATGGTCAGATGACGAGGACAACACCTGAGCTGGCACCCAACGCTTTCAATAGACGTCGGAACTTCGGACCCCGATCAGATTTATTGTGCACCAGTGTCGTATACACGCCGTTAATTTTTGTAGATGTTCTGGACGACATTCTAGTATTTTGGTAGCGAAGTTGGCAACCCTCCGATCGCAATATCACTACTTTTTAATATTCTTTAGTCTAGTTCGCGCAAAGGCTCGAACCGGGACCCCTTGGATTCCCAGCTGACGCCCCAATCCAATCGGCCACGGAGGGCTCAGGGCCTATCTTGAAGGAAAGACCCGGAAACGATGCCTCGTATTTTTGAACCATGGTCAGATGACGAGGACAACACCTGAGCTGGCACCCAACGCTTTCAATAGACGTCGGAACTTCGGACCCCGATCAGATTTATTGTGCACCAGTGTCGTATACACGCCGTTAATTTTTGTAGATGTTCTGGACGACATTCTAGTATTATGGTAGCGAAGTTGGCAACCCTCCGATCGCAATATCACTACTTTTGACTATTCTTTAGTCTAGTTCGCGCAAAGGCTCGAACCGGGACCCCTTGGATTCCCAGCTGACGCCCCAATCCAATCGGCCACGGAGGGCTCAGGGCCTATCTTGAAGGAAAGACCCGGAAACGATGCCTCGTATTTTTGAACCATGGTCAGATGACGAGGACAACACCTGAGCTGGCACCCAATGCCTTCAATAGACGTCGGGACTTTGGACCCCGATCAGATTTATTGTGCACAAGTCCCGTATACGCGGCAGTATAATTTATTGAATGTTCTGGACGACTTTCTAGTGTTTTTGTAGCGAGGCTGGCAAGATCACTACTTTTTTACTTTTCTTTATCGAGTCCATCGCACGGGCTCGAACTAGCAATCCTCTGATTACCAGCTGAACGTCTTTAACCACTGGGCTACCGGGCACACATTTGTATTTGGAAATACACTCTAAGAACTCAAATGCCAATTTGGTTTGGTTATATATTGTCGCACTAGGGCTACACACTGGGCTGTTAGCGACGGTTCGATGTCTACATCGAAGGAAAGAATCGGGAAAAAGCCTCGTATTCTTGAACCATGGCCAGGTGGCGAAGAGAACACCTGAGCTGGCACCTGGCGCAACTTCAATAGGCGTCAGGACCACGATCAGATTTAACGTGCACCAGTCCCGTATACACACATTAGAAATTGGTGGATAAGTTCGGACGACGTATTGTTACTTCGCAGAAAATCTGGCAACCCTCCGATCTCAAGCTCATTGTATTTTACCATTTTGTCAAGTCTCTTGGTATCACCCGTAGTCGAACTCGCAACCCTCTGGTTGAGGGCCGACGACGGATCCTCGGAGCTACGGCCCCCCTTAATATCTAATTAAAACAGGTAGATCAATAAAAAAAATCTGAATAAAAGAGAACCGATTTAATTGAATCAATTAATGGAATCGAATCAATATAATGAAATAAAATCAATTTAATACAAGTGAGTAAATTTAGAGAAATCGAATCAATTGAAACAAATAGAATGAATTAAATCAAATCGAATTCATTTTAACAAATCGAGTTAAATGAAAATTGAACTCTCGCCCAATTTTTCTGGGTTATACCATACCCCCAGTAGTTAGGAGCCGCCACCACATATTCAGGCTAGGGTTCCACTAACTCAAAATCTGCCTCTGAACAAGCTTCCTTTTGCACTTCATTGTCCAGTGGTACTGGACATTTCCGTTCGAATGAACAAGTTCACTGGACATAATATTATGTATTTCTCATAGAGATATTTTGGTATGTTTACAAACACTCAAGTAAAATCGATGGACCGAGAAAGGGTTAAAGAATAGTTGGAAAGAAGGTTTTCTGCCTTTATTTACCATCGATACGAGTAAACTTATTACACAAATTACTACTCTTGATTCTCATTCTTTAGAATCTTTATATATAATTCTCTTACGCGGCGATTGAAAAACGCTGCTTTTCATTACGCGGAATGGCAACAGTTAGTTTGTTTACTAAATTCTGTTGCGCCCGCATTTTTATTTTGCCATTATGTAAGCCATTTTGACTATTAACCCCTTCAATTCCCGGGGTTTGGCGGAGCCTCCCAGTACATTTTATTCTTTCTACGGAGATAACTATTGACGTGAAACCGGTTCGAGTAATGAGGTCATTGGCAGAAACTTGAGTGAAATAAGAAAAGATGGTGGGGAAGATTCCAATGGGAATCAACGTATAAAAATAAGCGACATACCATCGTGTTGAGGAAGGTAGGAGGTTTGTTAAATGACGTCGCATTAGAGCTATACATTGGACTATTGGCGATGGGTCTACAAATATTTTATACGGCTACATATAATTTGAGTGGACTATTTACTCAACGATTCGAAATTCTCACCTCAACAGTGCTGAAAATTCCCAGTTCCAACTTATCAACATTTTTCATTTATTTTTTATATATATATATTAGTTAATATTAAACAGTTCCCTCACAAGAATTGATTTGTTGCACCCATATTCCAATGGTTTGGGAGCCCCAGTTGCTCAGTTGATAAGGCGTTCAGCTACTAATCAGAGGATTGGTGGTTCGAATCCGGGAAATGGACTTGACATAGAAAAGTAAAAAAGTAGTGATCTTGCGATCGGAGGGTTGCCAGCTTCACTACAAAAATACTAGAAAGTCGTCCAGAACATCCAACAAAAATTATACTGGCGTGTATACGGGACTGGTGCACGATAAATCTGATCGGGGTCCAAAGTCCCGACGTCTGTTGAAGGCGTTGGGTGCTAGTTCAGGTGTTTCCTCGTCATCTGACCACGGTTCTAAAAATAACGAGGTGCATGTATGAATGTGTGTGTGAATGTTGTATGTGTTCCCGGGTCTTTCCTTCGAGATTGACCCCGAACCGTCGCCAATAGTCCACTGTGCAGCTCTAGTGCGACGTTAATTAACAAAAACCAAATCCAATGGTTTGGTTTGGTTAAACTAACGTTGCACAGTGGGCTATTGGCGACGGTTCGAGGCCTATCTCGAAGGAAAGACCCGGGAACGATGCCTCGTATTTTTGAACCAATTTGTCTATTTCTATCGTTTCAACTAACCCCGTGCAAAGAACGGGTATTTTTGCTGTATACTATACACCAAATGAAAACGAACGAAAAGACCCTAAAAACTACAAGCCATCCTTCATGCTAGGAATTTCATATAGATCCAAATAAACAATTCCAAGTAACTCATATGTATTCATACCATACACTCATTCTGTCACGCACCGTTTAAAGATTAAGAGACAAAGGCAATTCGAAACTTGATATTTAAATTACCCCCCCCCCCCCCTCCACACACACACACTTCATATATTAACGCAATTCATAGAATCAAGAAGAAAAGAAAAAAAAGGGCGTTTCTAAAATTCTTTTTTTCTAAGCGAAGGATGGATTATTCTCTTTTAACTCTTGGGAAACGGGCACACGCCCAAAAGCATGCATCTGCGCTACTTTTTCGACCACCGGCGTTTATATATATCCGCTATTCAAATGTCGCCGGCGGGGGCTTAAATAGATGAAATATGCCATTAACAAATTGAACGGAAGTCCCTAATTACTTCTCATTGCTCTGGTGAAACATTGGTGTGGTTTAGAGCAGCGGTTCTTAACCTGTGGTAAGCGTACCACTGGAGGTACGTGGCGACCAGGTTGAGTTGGTTAATTAATGTCGCACTAAAGTGGTCTATTGGCGACGGCTCGGGGTCTATCTCGAAGGTAAAACCCCGGGAACGATGCCCCGTATTTTTGAACCCTAGTCAGATTGCCGTAACCTTCGAGCATGAATGGACTGTAGTAGAGCGAATATGACGCCATCATCGTGAAACCAACATCTCAGACCGCAGTGGCGGCCCGTGGCCGAAAATGTTAGTGCAGCCGAAATCATGTGAATTCCCCCCCCCCCCCCCCCCCTTATTTTCCACAACCCATACATGAACGGAAATTCTTTATTATTTACTACTCAAATCAAAGTTTTCTTTAATTTTTACGAAATGATAACATGCGAAAAAAAAATAAAAAACACTTACTTATTTTTTTTAAAATTTAAGCAATCCTCCTTTCTTTTAAACATGCGAATCGGTCAATTTTAATATTACCTTAAATAACAAAACAACAGCAGGACATGTCCTGAAACAACAGCACACAATAAATTTATCACGAAAACCATTTCCGTTTGGAGATATATTCTCGTAAGTTATCGTTTCACCCACCCATCACAGCGTTTCACGCACGAGCCAATCAGCATATCGAATCTCAAGTGTAGCTAAAACAAGAAAATTCATTTCGGCTGTACCTTCTCACAAATGCAGTGCATTAGCACGGGGAGGAATCTCCATACTACGTAGAGGTTGCCATGGCAACGATGCAGCCGATTTCGAATTTCGCTTTTTGGCTACAGTTTTAATTGAATGGAGTTTTTTCCCTCCTGAATTGTACATTACGATAACAGGCTTGCTATTTATCGGAGATTTTGTTTACTACCGTAGAAATTTCATTTTCAATTCTAATCTTCATTTAAGAAAATTAGTAAAATATATATATCTGATTTTCGTTTTAAAATACTGAATTTAGGTGCAGCCCGGCTGTACTTGCTGTAGTGGACGACCCGCCACTGTCAGACCGAATGGCCTCAGACACGTGACGTCTTTTCAAAATTATGAATTAAAAAATACTCGCGATTGGCTGATAAATTGGGAATTGTGTAACAGTGAAAATTTGACGTAATTAACCACGTGTCTGAGGCCATACATGTTGGCCTCACTTTGATGTTAGCGAGATTTTAACATTATGCTTTCTCTATTATGAAGGATCCATGCTCGAAGGCCGTAACCGAATCATATATTAATTTGACGAAAACCAAACGTCTTTAGGTTTGGTTTGGTTTGGTTAATTAACGTCGCGCTAGAGCTGCACAGTAGGCTATTGGCGACGATTCGGGGTCTATCTCGAAAGAAAGACCCGGAACACATACATATTCATACATGCACCTCGTTATTTTAGAACCATGGTTAGATGACGAGGAAACACATGAACTGGCACCCAACGTTTTCAATAGACGTCGGGACTTTGGACCCCGATCAGATTTATCATGCACCAGTCCCGTATACACGCCGTTAATTTTTAAGGATGTTTTGGACGACTTTTCTAGTATTATGCAGAGAAGCTGGCAACCCTCCGATCACAAGATCACTATTTTTTTTACTCCTCTTTGTCAAGTCCATCGCCTAGGATCAAACCAGAAATCTTCGTATTCCCAGCTGACGCCTTTAATCGCTCGGCCACGGAGGTCCCAAACGTCTTTAAATCAGCTACATGTAGTGTAGTGATAAACACATTATGTTGAGCTTTTGTTGTGTTGGCAAGGTTTTTGTTGGCGGCCAATCCCAATTCCTATAATTTTCTTAAATTATATTTCACGCAAAAGCCTTATATAACTCCGTGTCAAATAGCTTGATTGATATATTTGGGTCTCGTTCGATAGGAAATTATGTGCCTATTTTTTGCAAAGTCATGAAAAAAAAAGCAACATTCGTACGAGCTGGGATGGGGCTGTTATTGCTCATTTTCATTCTGTTGGCAAGCTTTTCTTTGGCGACCAATCCCAATACTCTGCTTAAATGATATTTCATGTAAACCCCTTCTGGCCTTGCTTTGAAACAGTTACGGTATGATTTCTGAATAGGGAATGTCCCTAGTAAGATTAATTAGCTAATTTAATATTATATTTGAGCTACACGACAGGCTATTTGAGGAATAGGCCCGGGAACATTAATCAGTAATTTTGTTGAAAAGGATAACATCTAACAGGCACGTAGATAAGGGGGTGGTTCA
This sequence comes from Troglohyphantes excavatus, assembly GCA_963932185.1. Taxonomy (NCBI): domain Eukaryota; kingdom Metazoa; phylum Arthropoda; class Arachnida; order Araneae; family Linyphiidae; genus Troglohyphantes; species Troglohyphantes excavatus. The sequence continues at coordinate 55,326,700 of OZ010670.1, forward strand.
GGGGTTCAAACCCCTCCCATTGAAATTCAAGAAGAAAAAATTTAAAATCGAATTAATGTAAAAATCGTAAAAATTTTAATTTCTCGTATAATATTTCTTGTTGAGTAACATGTGGAAAAACCTGCTATTTTCCGGTGTCTTACCTCGGAAAATAGTTTTCAAAAGTTCGAGTTATCGAAGTTCGAGTTATCGAGAGTCTACTGTATTAAAAATAGGTAATGACCGATATTGGTAACGATTTCATGAAAACTAAATGATGTTGCTGTTTCGATATTCATCTGTCAATTTATTCCTGTGTACTTAAATAAAAATTAATTAGTTTTTTTTAAAAAATGGGGATGAGGGGGAGTTTTGAATTTTTTGGGGAACGGGGAATTGAACCCCTTCCATGAAAAATATATACCTACGTGCCTGACATCTGAGCTGGCACTCCACTCGCCAACTTCCAAGAGTTAAAGTACACCAAACCCTTTTACACGACGAGTCGTCTATCCTTATAAGAAAATACATTTATATGCTACGTGCATACCCCACATATAAGCATATCAACAAGCCTATATGTCGCTCTCGCTAAAAGGAGGGCAGGGAAGGAAACTCTCTCCCCCACCCCCTCCCCTTCGCAGTGCCGTTAAACAAAAAATATTTTGGGGAGTTGAAACAAGAAATTTCCCAACTTAACGATTCGAAATTCTCAACTCAACAGAGCTGAAAATTTTCAGTTCCGATTTATCGACACTTTTCAATTTTTTTTTTTATATATATTTTAAGTAATATTAAACAGTTCTCTCACAAGCATTGATTTGTTGCACCCATAATCCAATGCAGCATCCATTCTGAGGTCTAATTTAAATGTAATCTTACAAGTTGGGCGATTTCTAATCTTCTCCAGCTTTCATTTGTCAATAATAATATTAATTTTCCTCAAGCATATATTTTCCCAACTTGGGGTTTTTAGAAGTTGAAATTCCCAACTTTCAGGGTTTCCAGATTATGGGGGAGCTGGACTCCCCTCCAAACTCCCCTGGTGCGACGGGCCTGCTCCCCCCCACCCCCGCCCTTGTTGTTAGGAAAACGTTGGGAAAATCATTATAAAATATTGGAACATTTTAATAAATTTCACTTCTAGTCTGGTTGGCAATTTCCCACTAAAACTAATTTTCCCCATCCAAGCGGGAATCCATTCCACCGTACTTAACTTTTACCATGTTTCATTATGGAATATAGTGCGAAGGCATTAACATGCACATCGTCTGCACGTCAACTGGCGTGCGTAAAAGAGAGTGGAAGTAATAAGTATATAACAGAAACCACCGAATCGTTGTCACGACAGGCATGGCTTTTGAGACCGAACAAAAGTATGTTTCTTTGATTCATTAGCTTCCTGTGAATGGCGGACACTGCAATGCTTTTATATTCAAGGTTAGAAGTGGCAATACCAACATTCCCGACGAAATACGCCGTTGATGAACATGGAAAATTTTCTGTATCTTCCCCGAAATATGTGTTTTCCTTTTAATGAGATGTTAGCTGAAGTGTTCGACGTTCCCCGGGAAAAACTGCTGCCTGGGAATGAAACTGTAGATTTGTATTAAAAAAAAAAACTGGCACTCTTCGTTATATATAGCTTTACGCAGAGTGTCGGCCGATTTCTTCGCCGTGGCGCCATTTGGCGGTGTTAGTAAGGAATGATTTCTGTTAATTAAGGGAAGGGATGGAGGGGGGGGGGAGGGGGGGTTCAACATCTCATGTAGACTGTGACATTCCTCTAGTTTTAAAGGTCAAGTGTGAAAAATTATATTATTTTTTATCATTTTGAGAATACTGATATTTTTACATATATGACCATATTTTAGTTCATTTGGCGACATTTGTACTCATTTGGCAATTTTTTATAAATTTGGCGATATTTTCATTCATTTGGCGAGTTTTTTTATTATTCATTTGGCGAACATTTAGCGGTATATTGGCGATATTTCCTCATCAGCCAATCAGAATGCATCGTTTATCCATCCTTACAGCTGACAATGCAAGATATGTAACATTGTTCCAATGTATCAATGCAATTTGCTTACCTTCAACCACGTGATACGCTTCACAGGAGCTCTTCATTCGTTCCCCTGTCCTACTCACTGAGAAGTGGGTAGTGTTGTAGTCACTTCGTAAACCCTATACCCCACTTGGGTTCTTGTAATTACTTTAGTCTGATCGGCGTAGCATGCACAACGTCCCGGGCTCAATTCCAAGTGCTATTAATAACAGCCAAACGGATCGCGATATAACGGTAAAGGTCCACTGGACATTTCATTATCTTGATTGTAGAGGTACTTGGACCCAGTAATTAACTTGAGACTAACGTCTCTAACATAATCCGGCTGATGGAGGGAAAGCATCTTGGCGCGGTAATTGCTCCAGCTTTGGCGATATTGATAAGTTTATGATATTAAACTGTAATGATAATTCGAGAAATTTAGTGTATTGTAGAGCGTTAATGTAATACGTTGCTAAAATAAACGTTCTACGCACAGGAAGAAAATAACAAAAAAATATAAATATACGATATTTATAAACGACAGAAAATATATTCTTTATTAAGATGTACTTAATCGCTGTTCCTCTTTAAATATTCAAAATGTATAATTATTAGTTTTATTTTTTTCATATAAATTAAAATACTTTAAATATTTTAAATACTACATGTATACTCATCCCCTTCATGTAGTTGGTTTAGGCACCGGGCAATGGTCCATTGCTTTAACTTGAGACTGTCTCTAACAATATAAACTGACCGGAGAAGTTAATAATGAATAAAGTATCATTGTATATTTAATTGGATTGTGGGAAGTATCGAACTGGCACGATCAGTAGGCTACAACGATATTCTGAGCTAGAACGTTGGGCAGCTGTAGTTTTGCTTGAAGCAAATAATTTCCTGTAGCCATTTTGTATCATTTTCATGATTTCCTCTATTACTTATTTAAACCCTATTAATGTCCCTCAAACAGGCATTGCACTCTTAAAACCAAACGCTTTGAGGTGATTAAAATATTAAGTACAAAATTCTCGAGTATTTGAACAGATTAAAACATAATCATATTTTCCTTATCGGAAATTCCAGAGAGATTAAAAATTAGTTGTCAACTGTTTTTTTAATGCATTTATTAGTTCAAAAACCAGCTCTTGTCTCAGGATTATACATTATTACCGTTTCAAAACGAACATACCACAATTAATATAAATATCTTTTGTTTTCTATATATTTAAAAAAAATATATATAAACTAAACTGTTAAAAATAGGTACTCTAAAATTATTAAAATATACTAATTTTTGAGTGCCATCGATGCTTATCATAGCTTCGAATACATAAGTTTCATATTTAAAAAAGACATGTACACAAAAATGAGTACAATGAATAAAAAGAGCAGCTGCTTACATACACAGGCTGTCTTCATAAACCACTTTCAATAAATATCAACGATTATAACCAAGACTTACCGGGAATCGAACCCATATCCTCAGGCAACGCAGCCTATGCCTTATCTGAGGGCGACTTGAAGAAGTTATAAATAAAAAAAATAATAAAAAAATATTTATAAGTGATTAAGAATGGATAAAGAATTGAGAATGGCAAGTAAGATAATTGAATCGTAATAACTCAAATTCCATTAATCGACCTCAAATAATATGGAAAACCATCTTCTGAACAACTATTTTGAGTTTGTCAGGTCGCTTTGTTAAGATGGCTTGAACAGAAGCTGAGATGAGCAATATTAAATCACACTGATCATTTTTGAGAAAGTACGATTACTTAAATTTGAGTACATCATCGCTCATTTGCGATGCAATTGTATTCAAAGAAAAACCAGTGTTCCAGTACTCATTTTTAAGTACCTTTTTTTACAGCATAAACATTAAATTACTCGCCGTAAAACAGTTTTCTAAATATTGCTTTCCAAAAAAAAATATTTTTACTATTTGAATTTAGCATTGGATATATTTATAGTAATAGACAATCCTAATTTTTTGTCTGAAAATTAAAAATCCAACAATTAGGTTTAACCAAACTGACTCAGAATCAATTTTTGAAATTGTAAAATAGTTTTTATTGTTTGAATATTTAAATAATTTTTCCTGGGCAAGCTATTTTATATTAAACCTACGAATTAAAAAAAAAAGATTGTAAAATAAAGTATTTTTATGAATTTAAAAATTGGATGCATGACTAGAAAAACTGTAGATTCCTGGACGTATATATACGGTCTTGAGCGTCAGAAGGTTTAAACATTTTGAAGATTATAGAAATTTCAATAATTGTTTACAATTTGCTTTCATGTTAGTCGAGGATATTTAAACAAGAGAAAAATTAAAACAGCGAGAGTTATGTTAAGCCGGCGCCACATATGCGGTATTCGCCGAATCCCGAGCAACGAAACCTTCGATATTCGCCTAAAGACGCATGTGTGGATGGTTCGCTCGGTATTCGGCAAGTGCCGCGTCGCTCGCGTTTCGACGATTTTCAGCACCACACTACAAGGTGCTCGCCTTATCACGAGCATTTTCGCTCGGGTTAAAGCGAGCAAATTGAATAATTGCGTTTCCCACTTGTTTCGGGAAAATGGAACACATCTCGAAGCGAGCTCAATGGTGATTGGCTATCGATATTTTATTCTATATTTTGATAGCCAATTACCATTTACAATCAATATAGTACTATTTTCTTTTTTTATTTAAAGAGGGAATATTGTTCTTTTCGTATCAATTTGACTTTAAAATATATCGTGGTGTTTGTTGTGCTATTGAATTTAGAATTTTTATTTAGTTTATTCATTTATTTTTATGAAGTTGACTGTTTCACTTAAATATTTGTGTTTCACTTAAATATTTGTGTTCCATTTACTTATTTCATTTATTTATCAATAAAATTATTTCATTTATTTATCAATAAAATTATTTCATTTATTTATCAATAAAATTATTTCATTTATTTATCAATTAAATTATTTCATTTATTTATCAATTAAATTATTTCATTTATTTATCAATTAAATTATTTCATTATTTATATATTTGAAGCATTTAACAATTTTTATGCAGATGCGAAAAAATGAAGATATTATTTTAACATTTCTATTCGAGTTTTCAATGTGTTTAAACGATTTGAAGTCTCACGACCTAAATAAAATGGAGTTTTGTCGTGAAACGTCTTTAAAACCATCTATAAAGGGTGTGTGTAGGGACAGAGTAGTCATGATGAAAATACCATTTTACGCTTTTATGATAACCGATTCCGACACTATAACTTTCTAAAAATAGCACGTTTGACATAAATTTGGTCCAGCCGATGATCTAAAGTTTCATATTTAAAAGACTTTTGGTGTGTTGAGCTTTTTTTTATCGTATATTTACTTGTTTAGTTCGTCTACTTAAAACAATTCCTTCGTTTATTAAGTTGTGAATTTTACTAAATTATTTGTTCAGATTATTTTTTTTATTTATTAATTAATTTCATTTATTTGTTTTTTCATTTAGATTTCTTGCATTTAACTGTTTTGATGAAGACACAAAAATATGAAAATATTTAAATAGTATTTTAAAACCTCGAAATGAAATATCATTGATTTAAACGTTTTGAAGAATCTTGAGTTGAAAAATAAAATGTGGTTTTGATGTGAAACAGTTTTAAAACCAGCTATTCTTTAAGGTGATACATTCTGATACTGTAACATAGTAAAATGAAGCACGATTGTTATAAAAGGAAATTTGGCGAGGATTCGTGTAAAATCTTGAACTAAAGCAAAGCACGTACGGAGAGCGGACGTGGAACATATGCGGAATCAGGCGCAGCAGTTTGAATATCTTCCTCTGTTAACTAGGCTTCCGTTGATAAACGAACCTTATTTAGATATTAGTTATCGCTATTACTTAATATGTCAATTTTAAATCTATATAAGATATGCTTGGTTGAAATGACGTCGCACTAAAGTTACAGAATAAACTACGAGCGACGATTCGGGTTTTATCCCCATAGAAAAATTCGGGAACACTGTTTTTGTCATTGTGAGCCGTGGTCAAATGACTTCGACAACACCTGAGCTGGCACCCCACTGTTTAATTTTTATACAAAAAATTTCAAACGTTAAAAAAAATATAAGTTTTTAACACCATTGTCATTGAAGCAACAATGCCAAGTATATTACTTTTATTGTTGCTGAATACTTCATTTTTATCGACATGATATTACAAGGCTATATTCATAAAGGCTTTTTTAATCCTTAAATTTTAGGAATTTTAATATAACAATTTTTTTTATTACAAAAACATCACTTTAAATATCAATAACAATAGCATGTAAAGTCACGAACGTAAAAATTAAAAAAAAGTACTTGGTTTAAGTATTTCGAAAACTATTCAAAATAATTGAATAAATCTAGATTTTGATAAAGTTTATTTTACACAGTGCACAAAGTGATATGCGGTGGCTTTTTTTTTAACAAACACAAAAATCGCGCAGCTTTTACTACGAGTAACGCAGGCCATATTGCTAAAATACCAATAAAACAGTAATTAACGATAGAAATTTTTCCGAAAATGGATAAACAAAAGCAAAGTGTCAATCTTCATACATTTAAGCTTGATATCAAATTGTGAATAGTATTCACTGTCGAATATTAATATAAGTACCAGGGGACCGAGCCCAGCTCGTTTGCATATTTTATTACTTAGTAATATTTCTAATGAATCGAATCAAATGCAAATGTTTTGAAATGTCCATATCAATGGTTAGACGTTTCATAATATATTTTATCGTCTAATAATGTCTTAATTATCGAAATAAGTTAAGTTCATTGAAATGCTCATACGATTGGTTAGAAGTGTCGAGATTGCAAAGATACCGTAACAATTCTGCAAAGGTAATTTAAATTAATATTTTTAAGGATCCTGAGTTTCTAATATGACCATTCGCACAATTGTAGCACAAAGATGTTTTCGTTTGCATGCTAAACCCTGACAATATTATTGTTAGTAGTATTTTATTATCAATAGTATTTTAAGTAACAATTTGTAACGATATTTGCTTTCGTCTAACTCTGGAATAACTGACTGGATTTTTAAATGATGTAAATCACTCTTTGTTAATAAGAAGATTATGATAACGGATATCAAATTATTTTTTGCTACTGCAAAATTATTTCGGTAATTTTTTTTTATCTTCAACCTGTATTCATTCAACCTTTAAACAATATTTTATATTTTTATTAAACATTTAATCAATAATAAAGAGTTTTACTTATTTTGAGTAATTTTATGTGTTATTCGGAATGGATCATAGTGATGAAAGCAGTTTTATCTTTAATTTAGTGAAAAATAATTTAATTTTACCAATTACAAAAATTAAATTTGTTGATTTAATTTGTTGAATTTGTTAAATTAAATGTGTGGCTGTTGTTAGGAATATTTCATAATTTTGAAGAGGTTACAGAAGAAAAGGTTCTATAATATAAAATTTGTATAGGTGGCTAGTAGTATGGGTCCTGAAAAAAATAGTTACTTCGAGCAAATTTTTATTAACAAAATACTTATTTGAAGTAACACGATTAAAATAATTAAAAAAACATTTACAGTTTATTTTTACAAATGGTTTTAAATTAAATTAATTTCCCTGTGTGTATATGAAAACTTTTTCTTTCAAGGGTTTAGATTACTATGTACGTTTCAAATGAAAACTTTTAAACTGTTTTTCCTTTGTTATATTGTAGAGTCTCGTTACTCATCTAAATATCTGCTCTAAAAACTAAGCATGCTTACGGAATGCGAGAAAATGCCGAAAACAATTTCATATTTAATTAGACGGTTTCGCAAAAATATTTCAATAAAGAAGAAGAATTATTTGAAATAACAAAGGAAATCAATTTTAAAACACATTTATAGTAAATGTCAAATTTATATTTAAAAGTGATTTTAAATTTTTTTATAGAAAAATTTAAACTCTTTTTCCGTTGTTTTATTGTAAAATCTCATTACTCATTTTCAATCCATCTCTGCTTGTAACTAAACTTAATTACGTAATTCGTGAAACAGTTGATTTATTAAATTAATACTAACTAATACAATTTAATATCGAGAACTATTTCCTATTAAATTAAATAGGGTAAGGATTGACCTCGCGCAATTTTTGTACGCAATGGTCATAGGTAATAGGAATGTTGCTTTTACATTCAGAATGTGACAAATTTACTGGTATCACTTTTCCAGAAAAAAATTAGCATTTCAAACTATTTAACTTTTTCAGTAATTATTTACTCATTAGAATGTAGAATTAATAACAAACCATTTTTATAGACACTATGCATGACATGGTCTCAAGATTAAAATTTTGACGAATTAACAAAAACGCATGGTCGATTAGCCTCTGTGATTGATGAATAACAAACCACGTGGGATCCACCAACCAATAAATAACATATGCGCATGAAGTTTATTATATCTTTAAAGACGTCATGTTAATTACAGCAGAAAGCAGTGCAAAGTGTCCACAGTAAACAAACACAAATTTTTGGAAACGTTTCATTTTTCAAAATTTTTAAAACATATCTTCAAAACTGTTAAATTCACAAAAAAATTTCAGTTTCTCGTTTAATGCTATCAGTTATAATAGTGTATTTATAAACAATTGGGAAAATAAAAAATATCAAATACCGATAATGTATAGATCAAAACCATTTTCTAAATGTATAAAATAATTTTTTTATCTTTATAAATAGTGCGCAAAATTAATTTAATAAAACTTCTTTTAGTTAATTCCATTTGTATATAAAAGCTTAAAAAAGTATTTTTAAACAGTTGGTAAAATAAAATTTATCAACTAACAATGTAGAACAAAGTTTAATTTTAAAAGTAAATAAATATGTATTTTATAAATAACACGTAACACATTAATTTAATAAAACATAATTCAATTGATTCCATTAAAATATAAATACTTAGCAAAACAAACGAAATTGCATCTAATCAAACATATTTTAAATTGAAAATTCCATGTTCTATTTGTGGATATACATAATCCATTTTACATGGAATATAAACAAAACCTACATGGTTTCCATAACGATATTTTCTTATACGGTATTTTAAAAACTTGCTCTTGCGTATTCCACTTATGGATTAGAAAACTTATAGTATTTAGTAGATGAAAAAGTCATTTAGTAGACGAAAAAGTCATTTAGTAGACGAAAAAGTCACGTTATTAGAATATGTTTTTTCTTTAATTGAAAACGCAAACGATTTTCCAATTCTAATTTAATTTACTGATGTTTCATTTGTTTATTTATGAGAAAAAATACTTTATTTTAGAATAATTAGTAAAATGAAAATTTCTCATCAAAATATTTTACACGTTTTAAATTAAAATAAGATATGACGAATTAAATAACGTTTACTTCGTTTATTTATGAGAAAAAAATAACACTATTTTAGAATAAAAACTCAAATGAAAATATTTCATAAAAATATTTTACACGTTTTAAATTAAAATTACATATGACGAATCAAATAACGTTAACTTCGTTTATTTATGAGAAAAAAATAATACTATTTTAGAATAAAAACTCAAATAAAAATATCTCATTAAAATATTTTACACGTTTTAAATTAAAATAACATATGACGAATTAAATAACGTTTAACGGTTATTGCCATATAACTTATTAACTCATTCGCGATGAATAATTTGCAATGGAAAGAGTTAAATGGAACTTTTAATCTACTTATTTCACCCTCTAAATGAAATTTTTCGAAGATGAAACCTATCCCAATCGAATTTTTACCCCAAAAATTGGTAGTACATAAATTTTCGTCAAAATCGTTAGAGCGGATTTGGAGATTGTGCAAACAAACAAACAAACAAATATAGTGACATTGCTCGTTTAATAGTATTATATTTTTTTTAATGAACTCTATGTTGACCTGGTGTCGATATTATATCTTGTAAACAAATAATCGGTAGTACATTGGCTAAGGAAAAAGCAAACGATAATTTCAATATGTTAAAAGATACGGAATAAAAACCAGATCCCCAAGACAACATCAACGTGCATAAACTCCATTATTTATACTTAGTTAAAAAATAGATTGACACTAAAGAAATTTTTATATGTAGCATGCAAATTCAAATGTCAAAATGCGAAATATTCGGTGAAACATTTTGCCAGAACACTTAAAGTTTTTCTAACTGATTATCGTTTGTATTTTATTGTCGTTATAGCTAAAGCAAATATATTGAGAGGGAAAATATATATTCCAGAACTGAAAATTAATCATTTTTAAGTGTACCAACAAAATTAGGATACACTGTTTTTTGTAATTTTTCAATATTCTATGCTACAAAATTTCAATGGTTTCAAGGAATCTCCACGTGCATGGCATTCTGGAATCTATGAAAATAATAATAAAATATTGCACTCGCAAATGGCTATGAGCAAAATAAAAATGTAAGACTGATTGAAATAAAAAACTGATTTCCAATTTAAAAAAAAATTCATTGTAATTATCACAAATTAAAAATATGTTTTTAAAGAACATAAAAGTATTAGAATATATTTATATTGAACAAATCTGTAAATAAAATAGAATATTTTTCCATCATAAAAATATTGTAGTATACTATTTTTATCAAAATTTATATTTATATTTTTATTAAATCCGGCCATGCTTCCTACTGCGAATAAATGTTCTGAAATCGACAAGTATACTCGCAAGAAGCCGAGTTGCTCAGGTTTTTGTAATCCGAGCAAGTAATAGTAAATCGCTCGGGTTATGGCGAGTCGCTCGGGTTACAGCGAGTTGCTCGGTATTCGGCGAATACCGCATATGTGGCGCCGGCTTTAGATTTGACACCAGAACTTCTAGCTCACGCTATCTGTTTATATATTTCAAAAGCCTTTTAACCCTAAGCAATGTTTAATTTTATCCAAGTGTTTATCTGTTCCAAGTGTATACTTTTTATTTTATCCAAGTGTTTTCCAGAACACTTCACGAAGTCTGTCAGGTTATATTTATTTTCATTTCGTAACTCATATTCTGCTCTATCCATATTTTTTAAATCAATTGAATATATCAGGGCAGCTGCTATAATCACACTGTATAAAAAAGGTATTTAAAAATGAGCACCTGAACATACTCGTTTTTCTTTTGAGTACAATTGCATCGTAAATGAACGATGACGCAGTCAAATTTAAATAACCGTACTTTCTCAGAAATGAACCTTGTGATTATTTAACATTGCTAATATCAGCTTTTACTTTTTCAAATTATCTTAACAAAGCAACTTGACAGACTTATTTCCACATTATTTGATGTCGATTACTTAAATGGAAACTGAGTTATTACAACTCGATTATCTTCCCATTCTTTCGGCACCTCATTTTAACATTTCTTCTGTTTATAACTTCTTCAAGTCGCCCTGGTAGTTTAAAGGAGGCTCTGAACTGAGGTGCCTCAAGATCTGGCTTCGATTCCCGATAAGTCTTGGTTGTAATTGTCGATATTTATTGAAAGGGATTTATGAAGGCAGCCTATGTAGGCTAGCACCTGCTCTTTTTATTCATTGTGCTCATTTTTTAGTACATGTCTTTTTCAAAATTGAAACTTAGGTATTCGGAGACATGAGCAGAATGGAATGTACTCAAAAATGAGTACATTACTTATTTCTGAGTTCCTATTTATAAAAGTGTAGAGAGTGACACATTCGAAATGCAAAAATGGCGGGAAGTGAAAGTATAAGAAAGTAAAAAGCGAGTGAATATTAAGCTAAGAGACAGCTGATTCCTGGCTAACTGAACCTTACTCAAATAAAGGTATATGTCAGATAAAGTGATATATGGGGCAATACAATACGCTGCAGGGAATTTAGTTTGACGGTACTAAAAATACTGTCATATGACGAAGAGCGGATAACACTTAAGCTAGCGCACATCAAATAAGGAGTTGACGTTTGGAAAATGCATACATTTAATTTATGACATTTCGGTAATATTTACTAATCGTAATCTCCTTTACATACAATTTTCAGAGCAGGCACAAACAATGTTTGAGATAAAAACATGACCGATTTTACACCACTGAGTCGCTAAAATATTATGACCACACTCATAAGCTAATGACCCATAAGCTAAGCGTCTGATTACCGAATAGGCCCGTGAATCGCAGGCTTACACTTTTTTTGTGGGGCCTCTAAATCACATATTTTTTACAAATATGCAACACCTCTAGACTAGTTTGCTACTAAATTTACCTTAAAAAATTGTTTTACAACTCTGTAAAAAAAATGCGCTTAAAATGAGTACATGGACTTATTCGTTTATCTCTGAGTACATTTGAATCACAAACGAGCAGTGACGTACTCAAATTTAAGTAATCGGAATTTCGCAAAAATGAGCAATGTGATTTAATATTGCTATCCCAGCTTCTGTTCAAGCCATCTTAACAAAGCGACCTGTCAAACTTAAAATAGTTGCTCAGAAGATTGTTTTCCAAATTATTTGACGTCGATTGCTTAAATGGAAACTGAGTTATTACGACTCAATTATCTTACTTCCCATTTTTTTGCCACGCCTTTTTAACATTACTTCTGCTTATAATTTCTTCTCGTCGCTATGTTAGTACAACGGATAAGGCCATGGACTTCGGTGCGGACGACACCAGGAAGACGGATTGGGTTCGGTTTACTTAATTTAACAAAAATTATTGATATTTTTGCTTCTAGAAAATATTTTGGACACGAATAAAAAAAAAGGGGGGGGGGGGGCGTCAAATTCCGTGAGTAGTGGAATTTTTCTTAGAAATGCACCACCTTCTTCTGGCGTGGAAAATGCCCCACCAACTCTATGTTAAAATATGCCCTGTAGGTTACATGCTTGAACGAGTTATATTTGACACTTCAAAATAAAAACTGCAAAATAATAAAAACTATCGGAGTACGAGGAAAAGAAGATAAGGTTAAACACTTAATTAGGGACTCAGTAGTGTTCCCAATACTTCAATCTCTTATACCGAGATCAATGCCCAACGGCCCACCAATCCCTTATATGTCAACGAAGCTTTTCCTCGGTGAGATAAACAAAACCGAAGAGCTCTCCAAAAGTCCACGAACTTTGGGGAGAAACTCGCGGAAACTGTTTATAACGAGGATAATGGAAGATAAAAAAAGTGAGGTAAATAACCCACTTTTTCTCTCTCTCTCTCCTCCAGATGTGTGCCTAATTTCCATTCTACTGTTCATTTCGGCAAATGGTACTTGTCCAACAGGTTCCTGGGAAAGAATGCCAGCGAACCTCGTAAGCTTTTGGCTTTTAAAGGTCACTAATGAATCGTAGGGAATCCAGAGATTTTTTTTCGGATATGAAAAAACGGACCTTTAAAAGCGGGGTTGTTTTCACTTGCCCTCAGGGCGACACGAAGAAAGTTAATAGATAGAGCCTTAAATTATGTACTAGCGAATGGAGAAGGACTTTCGCAAGAATTGTTGAGCTCGAACTGGAGAGGCATTATCTGGAAGTTGCTATAATTTATAGAGTTTCAACTTCGAGTTTCGTGGTTGTTTAGGGAGTTTTTATTTTATTTTATAAAAAAAGTATTTCCAATAATCTTCCTTTAAAATTAACTCAAGAGATGGGTGCCCCAAACCATCTTCTCTTTAAAAAAAAACCTTAGCATTTCATATGCGAACACATGCAATCAAAAGGATTGTTGGAAATGCCCCGTGCTCGAAATTAAAGCGGAATCATCGCGATTGCACAACACGCTCAGTTAAAAAGGAGGTTGTTTTTGTATTGTCATAATTCACTTTATCCCAGTATACACACACAACAAAATTAATCGATGCTTTTTTTAAAGGAAGCTAGGGAAGCAAAGATGCTTGTGCTTGACCGTAAAAGGCAAAAGGGGCGGAATTTTTCAAAAGAGGGCGGCATTTTTGAAAAAGCGGCATGAGGGCGCTATCAAGATGGAAAAAGGGCGGGCAGGGCGAAAAAAACGCCTAGAGTGTACACTGATATTATATAAAACTCCATTTAAAAGGCTTGCTCAGTTGGTAAAGGCGTTCAGCTACTAATCAGAGGATTGGTGGTTCGAATCCGTGAAATGGACTTGACATAGAAAAGTAAAAAAGTAATGATCTTGCGATCGGAGGGTTGCCAGCTTCGTTACAAAAATACTAGAAAGTCGTCCAGAATATCCAACAAATTATACTGGCGTGTATACGGGACTGGTGCACGATAAATCTGATCGGGGTCCAAAGTCCCGAAGTCTATTGAAGGCGTTGGGTGCCAGTTCAGATGTTTCCTCGTCATCTGACCATGGTTCTAAAATAACGAGGTGCATGTATGAATGTGTGTGTGAATGTGTTCCCGGGTCTTTCCTTCGAGATTGACCCCGAACCGTCGCCAATAGCCCACTGTGCAGCTCTAGAGCGACGTTAATTAACAAAACCAAACCAAACTATTTAAAAGGCGTTATATTTGATACCAAACTCATCAAATAGCGTCTGAAATCACTCAATTAATTACCAAACCATCCATCACACTCAATCACAAAGGCCATCATCCTTTATGCTCAATACAATTATTCATCCATTACCAAGACCATCAAAGATTGATGGAAATTACAAATGGCTAAATGACACTATTCTGGGGACATCACCCGAACGTCAGGAACCTTCAATTTGTTAATTCAAGGACACTATCCGTACGCTTCAATAGGCTGCATTCCCAATACTTGGTCGCTCTACTTGTAACGGTCATAATCTATGTTTTTTTTCTTGATTCACCTGAATGGATTTATTAGAACTTAACCTTGCTGTGCTTTTATGGCGATGGCCATTGATGTCAGGATCGTTTTTAGAAGATGGGGCTTTTAATCGCTCATTGCTTTTAATGGAAAGGTGTTATATTGAATGGAGGATGTGTCATGAATTAAATGAGGGGGACACTTTGCTTGATGAATTCTCGCGCCTGTTCATGTTATATTTTTTATCGATTATTTCAACCTGTGGTACGCATACCCAGAGCTGGATTTAGAGTTAGTGGGTCACTAGGCTGAATATCTGGTATCCGTACTACAGGAGGAATATCACCAGTAAAACAAGGGGAGAGGGACATTTTTTTGAAAAATATATATTCCAGATCTGCAGCTTAAATAATTTATAAGTGTATAAACAAAAGTGCGATACAATATTTTTTTGTAAATTTAAAATACTATGATACAAAATTTCAATTGTTTCAAGGAATCTCAAGGTGCAATGGCATTCTGGAATCTATGAAAATGACAATAAAATATTGCACTTGTTTTTGTATTATCCTTAAGTGGCCCTAAACAAAATAAAAATGTAAGAAAAACAAATACATTGGTTTCCAAAAAAAATAAAAAGCAAAACAATAACCATTGTAATTATCTTAAATGAAATTTTTTTTAACGGAACATAAAAGTGTTAAGGTATATAAATCTGTTTAAAAAAATAGGATTTTTTCCCTCATGAAAAGATTGTAGTATACTCTTTTCATTAGAATTTGGATTATCATTCTATTTTAATAATTTTTTAAAGCAAGTTGAATTTATTTTTTGGTGTGTAGTGCGGGCCCCTAGGCTGCAGTCTATGTTTGAATCCGGCCCTCTGGCAGGGCCTGATTTAGAAATTTCAATACTATAGGCACAATAGCGCCCTTTCGTAAAAACTAGTTTCGAAGAATGAAAAATGAAGTTAAATATTTTCTTAAAAAGACGAAATTACAAAAACTTTGAGAAAATTGCCGAAAAGTTAGGACAATTTGCAAATATAACACGAAACCTAATTTCACATACGAATAAAAGAAATATATTTTAAATATTGATGAAGAAACCCTATTAAAATCTATAATATAAATTTATACTGCCCAAACAATTTTGAAAAATGTTGATATAATAGATTTGTTGAATTTTCAAATGAACCTTCTGTTCAACTTGCTCGCCATCTTGTCTTTGTTTTTATTTTCTGTAAATCTGTTTCTATGATATATGTAATTGTCTGTATATGTCTTTCTAAAAATAAGTTCAACCTCCATTTTATATAGTTTTCAATTATATATATATATATATATATATATATATATATATATATATATATATATATATATATATATATATTTGAACGTTGTTTTTATAAATTTTGGTTTATTTCGATGCTGGAATATATTCTGTACGTTATTTTTAAATTGTTCCACAGACGATTTTTTAATCCATTTAATACTTTATTTCCGTGTTCTAACAAAACAAGAAAAGGGCGTTTTTTTGTGATCAAAATGTGTTTATCTTGTTCAGAATTTGCAGGCATGTAACTTAATTATATTAACATATAAACAGTGTTATATATATTATAGATAATTTTTGTTATTTATGAGCTTCGAAATACTATTTTTGCAGAATATTGCATTTTTTTCGAGGATCGTTAAATTTTTTTCGAATTTCCCATTTTGTAGCATTAATAATTCGATTACTTTACTCCACCTTGCAAATCAATAAAAAAATCAATAAAAGTAGTTTTTTTTACACAATTTTGTCATTGGAATGTATTAAAAGGTTTATTTTCTTTCTAAAACCCAGGAATATTGGTAAATAATTCGATTTTTTAAATTTATATATAGAATTTTTCACGCATAACACTCTTGCATGTTTTTTTGTTAAACTCAAACGTCTGGACTTTGTAATTAATTAAAAAAAAAACAGAAATTTATTTTTTTGCTGAAATACATTCTATTTAACGAAGTATTGTTTAAAAAAAATGAAAGAAATCAAAGCATAAGTCTAAGAACGTGTAATTTATATTTAATTTTGAATCTACCCCCATTTCACCCTACTTATAGAAAATGATGTTCCACGCTTTGTCTAAGCTTTAATTTGGTAGTCAGTAACGGTGTCGCCTTAGGTGTGTGTGACGAGTGCCATTGCACAGGTCCTTGCGCTTCTGGAGGGCCCAACGCTCATCAAAGAAAACAGCACAATATAAGAATTAAATAATTTTAGTTGTTTTTGGTTTGGTTTGGTTAATTAACGTCGCACTAGAGCTGCACAGTGGGCTATGACGACGGTTCGGGGTCTATCTCGAAGGAAAGACCCGGGAACACATACACATTCACACACCCATTCCTACATGCACCTCGTTATTTTAGAACCATGGTCAGATGACGAGGAAACACCTGAACTGGCACCCAACGTCTTTAATAGACGTCGGGACTTTGGACCACGATCAGATTTATAGTGCACCAGTCCCGTATACACGCCGTTCTTTTTGCGGATGTTCTGGACAACTTTTCTAGTATTTTTTATCGAAGCTGGCAACCCTCCGATCACAAGATCACTACTTTTTACTTTTCTTTGTCAAGTCCATCACCTGGCATCGAACCGGGAACCTTCGTATTCCTAGCTGACAGCCCTTAACCGCTCGGCCACGAAAGCCTTTAGTTGTTTTTGACGTGAAACGATCAGCTACATGAAATATGTTTATCATAGATTATAGAATATCTTTCTGGAAGTTCGGAGAATACTGCTGGAAGTATTCATCCTTAAAATCATAAAGAATTTTCGTCTTCCTTCTGGCAGGACGGCTGGTAGTACCACAAGAAAATTCAGAAACTCTGACAGTTTAATAATTCCAACTGTAAAATGTGTTATGTACAAAAGTGATTCCGCGGAACTTCGGCCTGTACCTTCTATCATTAATCTCATAGAAATCCATTCCGTTGCAAATAACACGGCTGACATCAATTTGGTCTCGTTTGATAGAGAATTAGGTTTATATCGATTAAAATAATTTTTTAAAAAAATCAAAATAATACAGACTTTTAAGTAACGAAGTTCTCGAATAAATATTTCATTCAAATGATATGTAGCCGCATCAAATATTTGTAGTTAATAAAAAAAATCGGTTGCCTTTTCAAAAATATGAAAACTTATTCGTAAATTTGTGTGGATGCTAAAAATGGCACTACACTTCTAAGTTCGCACCGGGCCTCGCGTCTGTAAAGCGTGGCCTAGTCAGTAGCCATCTATAAGTTGCACTGTTAAAAATAGGTAGTACTCAAAAATAAGTAAAATGTACTCATTTTTGATTTTATTCGAGGCTTATAATAGCTTAGAATACATAAGTTTCATTTTTGAGAAAGACATGTACTCAAAAATGAGTAAAAATTAATAAAATATGCAGTAGCTTGCCTACATAGGCTGCCTTCATAAATCACTTTCTATAAATATCAACAATTACAACCAAGACTTATAGGGAGTTGTACCCAGATGCTTAGGCACCGCAGCTCAGTGTCTTCTCCGTTTACTACCAGGCCGACGCAAAGAAGTTATAAACAGAAGAAATATTAAAGTGTGCCAAAAGAATGAGAAGTAAGATAGTAATAACTCGGTTTCCATTTTAGCAATCGACATCCAATTATGTGGTGAACCATCTTCTGAATAATTATTTTAAGTGTGTCAAGTCGCTTTATTAAGATGGCTTTATTAAATTGTACTAGAAGAAAAACGAGTATGTTCAGGTACTCATTTTTAAGTACCTTTTCTTTTACAGTGTAACTATTAAATTATGACATTAAATAATGTGGAAAATCACTTCTGACAACTATTTTAACTTAGTCAAGTCGCTTTATTAAGATGGCTTGAACAGAAGCCGAGGTTAGCAATATTAAAACACATTGCATATATTTTTGAGAAAGTATGCGGTTACTTAAATTTGTAAATTAAACCTCATCCCCATTTACGAAGCAATTGTACTCACAGAAAAACGAGTATTTTCAGGTACTCATTTATAAGTACCTTTTCTTTTACAGTGTAAGCATTAAATTACTGATGACATCAAGCAATGTGAAAAACCATCTTCTGAACAACTATTTTAAGTGAGTCAGGTCGCTTTGTTAAGATGACTTGAACATAAGCTCAGATTAGCAATATTAAACCACACTCAGGCCCGTCGCACCAGGCGGTGTTGGGGGGCCCCCAAATAATCTGGAAACCCTGAAAGTTGGGAATTTCAACTTCTAAAAACCCCAAGTTGGGAAAATTTATGCCTAAAGAAAATTCCTTGTTCTAACAAATGAAAGCTAGGGAAGATTAGAAATCGCCCAACTTGTAAGATTAAATTTAAATTAGACCTCAGAACGGACACTGCATTGGAATATGGGTGTAACAAATCAATGCTTGTAAGAGAACTGTTTAATATTACCTAATATATATATATATATATATATTACCTAATATATATATATATATAGATGAAAAATATCGATATTTTGGAACTGGGATTTTTCAGCACTGTCGAGTTGGGAATTTCGAATAGGTGAGTTGAGAATTTCGAATCGTTTAAGTTGAGAAATTTCTCGTTTCAACCCCCCCAAAATATTTTTTGTGTAACGGCACTGACCACACTGCTCATTTTTGAGAGTGTAGGATTACTTTGAATACCTCATCGCTCATGTACAATGCAATGGTACTCAAAGAAAAACGAGTATTTTCAGGTACTCATTTTTAAGTACTTTTTTTTCTTACAGTGTGAGAACCACTGCATCAACCCCTTCCAGATTCCGTGTCCAGATAAAACAATAACGCACAAGGAAGAGTAGTTTCTCTCCGCGTCATGCTCCAACGAAGGGTTTCTCGGAAAAAAAAGGAAGAAAAAAAAATCGATGGGTTTCCACAAGGGGCATTGCGAAAGTAAAAATAAACGTGAAACTTTGAAGTGCACCAATTGAACGGCAGATGAAGCGCGGTTCCGTTCCCGGTGAACTGTGGAAATGGGGGGAAAAATAACACCGGGAAAAAAATACAACCTTTTGTAGATAATAGAATAGAGAAGAGTTGCTCTAATACCATTCAGCCGAGTGTGAAATTCTAAAGCGGACTTGATGAGATAGGAGTCTTTGACAATAGATGGGAAGCAGTAGAGCAGTTTGATCTAATTTTGAAAACCCTTTCTGATTTGGTTTGGCTTTGCTGTCTATATTTGAACCCACAACCCTCCGATTATGATTCGTATAATGGGGTATTGGCGAGAGTCTATTTCGAAGGAAAGACCCTGGAACAATACCTCTTATTTTTGAACCATGGTCAGATGAGCAAGACCTGAGCTAGCACCCGACGATACCTCAATAGGTTAGTTTGGTTAATTAACGCCGCACTAGAGATGCAAAGTGGGCTACTGATGAAGGTTCGGGGTGGTTTGGTTAATTAACGCCGCACTAGAGCTGCACAGTGGGCTATTGGCGCGAAGGTTCGGGGCCTATCTCGATGGAAAGACCCGGGAACGATGCCTTGTATTTTTGAACCATAGTCAGATGACGAGGAAACCTGAACTGGCACCCAACGCCTTCAATAGACGTCGGGACTTTGGACCCCGATCAGATGTATCGTGCACCAGCCCCGTATAGACGCCAGTATAATTTGTTAGATGTTCTGGACGACTTTCTAGTATTTTTGTAGCGAAGCTGGCAACCCTCCGATCGCAAGATCACTACTTTTTTACTTTTCTATGTCAAGTCCATTGTACGGATTCGAACCACCAATCCTCTGATTAGTAGCTGAACGCCTTACCAACTGGGGCTCCGTAGATTTCGAAGAAAAGACCCTGGAACAATACCTCTTATTTTTGAACCATGGTCAGATGACCAAGACCTGAGCTAGCACCCCACGATACCTCAATAGGTTGGTTTGGTTAATTAACGCTGCACTAGAGGTGGACAGTGGGCTATTGGCGACGGTTCGGGGCTTATCTCGAAGGAAAGACTCGGGAACAGAGTCTATTTCGAAGGAAAGACCCTGGAACAATACCTCTTATTTTTGAACCATGGTTAGATGACTAAGACCTGAGCTAGCACCCCACGATACCTCAATAGGTTGGTTTGGTTAATTAACGCTGCACTAGAGGTGGACAGTGGGCTATTGGCGACGGTTCGGGGCCTATTTCGAAGGAAAGACCCGGGAATGATGCTTCGCAGTTTCGAACAATGGTCCGATGACGATGTTCTGATTTGAATTGACACACGGGGCGTAAATTTTACATGTGATTGAATGTCAACTTGAAGAGTGGGTTTGGCCGAGGTGTTAAGTTAATTTATTATTTTGAATTTGTTAAGGGTATTTTGTATTATTGTGAGTTTCAAGGAGTCCTCGGTTGCCCAGTGGATAAAGGCGTTCAGCTGATAATCCGAGGACTGCTAGTTCGGCCAGTGTGATGGATTTGACAGAGTAAAGTAAAAAAAGTAGTGATCTTGTGATCGGAGGGTTGCCAGCTTCGCTACAAAAATACTAGAAAGTCGTCTAGAACATCCGACAAGTTATAACAGCGTGTATACGGGACTGGTGCACGATAAATATGACCGGGGTCCAATATCTTGACGCCTATTGAAATTAAGATTATAATTGCTTTAGCCTTTGCACATTCTTTTAGAAGCGTGCGAGATTATTTTTATTTCTTTGTTGTTTACTCTACATTTTCAGGATCAAGAATTTATGAAGAATAAACTTATATGTGAAAAATTAACTGTCAAACAGGCCCGTCGAACCGGGGGGTTTGCCCCCCTCCCCAATAATCCGAAAACCCTGAAAGTTGGGAATTTCAACTTCTAAAAACCCCGCGTTGGGAAAATTTATGCCTGAAGAAAATTAATATTTTTAACAAATTAAAGCTAGGGAAGATTAGAAATTTCCCAACTTGTAAGTAAGATTACATTTAAATTAGACCCCAGAACGGACACTGCATTGGAATATGGGTGAACAAATCAACGATTGTGAGGTAACTTTTTATAATATTACCTAAAATATATATAAAAATAGATGAAAAATGTTGATAAGTTGGAACTGGGAATTTTCAGCACTGTTGAGTTGGGAATTTCGAATCGTTAAGTAGGGAAATTTCTTGTTTTAACCCCCCCCCCCCCCCAAAAAAAAAAATATTTTTTGTGTATCGGAACTGCTCTCAAATACCTATTTTTATATTTCCATGAAACATTTATTCATATGAATTGAGCGTAGCCGACTTGCATGAGATTTTGAGACAATATTTAACAACAGACATAAAAAAGTAAAGATTCTGCAAAGAAAGGGGCTTTTTTTTGGCGGGAAAAAGTTATTGCTTTGTCCCTTCATGATTAGACATCGAAGTTTTTTGCAGGAATTTTACAGTTTTTATGAAGGATGTTAAAACGAAAACCTTTAATTTCATAATAGATCTTCAAAAAAAAAAAAAAATGCAGTTTTTCTGCATAAAACCTTCAATTTCAAAATTTCGATAAAGGTTTTATGCTGACTTTTGGTTGTTACAGGGAACACAAATTTAGAGCAGACAATCGAAAATTTTTAAAAAGTTTTTTTTTTTGTAATTTTTGACGCAATTTATACAAAAATCGTAATATTAGTGATTTTATCGGATATCACAGACGAATATCACAGACGATATCACAGAGTATTCTTATATGTACTGAAAAAGAATTAAATATACCATTAAAAAACTTGCCTAACTTTCAATAAGCATGTTATAGCCTATTTCAAAATGCTACTAGATCGTACGTTTAAACTAATAATTTAAATAAGTGAAATTAAATATATACTCGAATATTTTCTTAGTAATAAAATAACTTGCATAAAAATAATGTGATGTCAGCAATTTGATTTGAAAACATCACTCATGATCTTTTCCGAGAAACCAGATTTCTTAATAGAATGTTTTGATCGTTTTATTTAAGTCATCGATCAAAGAATAGTAAAATGTCCTTTAATAATCCATTGATTAAGACATAATATTTGATCATTAGTTACGTGTACTTTTTTTTACAAAACACGTCAAACGAAATTTGTGAAAATAATTTCAAAAAAATATTACAACGAAGTGTTAAAAGTTATTTTTAACTTTAAGAGAAAGATTTGAAGAACTTATTACTGATCAAATAATTTTAAGTTTATTATAACATGTTTTGTTTACCTATTCCGTATTTGTTTACCTATTCTTATTTTGTTTACCTATTCTAATCATTAATGCAAATAATTGGCTATAACTTAGTATAAAATGAATTGATAAACATAATAAACGACTTGTTATTCTATTAAAAAAAATAATGATGTTTATGGTTATTAGTTACGTGTACTTTTTTATAAAACACGTCAGCCGAAGTTTGTCAAAAAAATATTACAAAGAAGTGTGAAAAGTTAACTTTGAGACCGCTTTGCAGAACTTATTACTGATCAAAGTATTTAAGAACAAACAATTTTAAATGTATCACATGTTTTGTTTACCTATTCCGTATTTGTTTACCTACTCTTATTTTGTTTACCTATCCTGATCATTTGTGCAAATAACTCACCATAACTTAGTATAAAATATACAAAACGAATTGATAAACATAATGAACGACTTGTTATTCTATTAAAAAAAATAATGGTAATATTTATGGTCATTAGTTCGTGTACTTTTTTACAAAACACGTCAGCCGAAGTTTGTCCAAAAAATATTACAAAGAAGTGTTAAAAGTTTTTAACTTTGAGACAGCTTTGCAGAACTTATTACTGATCAAGGTATTTAAAAACAAACAATTTTAAATTTATCATAGTATGTTTTGTTTACCTATTCTGTATTTGTTTACCAACTCTTATTTTGTTTACCTATTATGATCATTTATGCAAATAACTCGCCATAACTTAGTATAAAAATACAAAAGGAATTGATAAACATAATAAACGACTTGTTATTCTATTAAAAAAAATAATGGTAATATTTATGGTCATTAGTTCGTTTCCTTTTTTACGAAACACGTCAGCCGAAGTTTGACCAAAAATATTACAAAGTGTTAAAAGTTTTTAACTTTGAGAGACAGATTTGCAGTACTTATTACTGATAAAGGTTTTTAAGAACAATTTTAAATTTATCATATGTTTTGTTTACCTGTTCTGTATTTGTTTACCAACTCTTATTTTGTTTACTTATTATGATCATTTATGCAAATAACTCGCTATAACTTAGTATAAAATATACAAAATGAATTGATAAACATAATAAACGACTTGTTATTCTATTAAAAAAAATAATGATGATGTTTATGGTCATTAGTTACGTGCACTTTTTTACAAGACACGTCAGCCGAAGTTTGTCAAAAAAATATTACAAAGAAGTCTTAAATGTTTTTAACTTTGAGGGACAGATTTGCAGAATTTATTACTGATCAAGGTATTTAAGAACAAACAATTTAAATTTATCATAATATGTTTTGTTTACCTATTCTTATTTTGTTTACCTATTCTGATCATTTCTGAAAATAACTCGCTATAACTTAGTATAAAATATACAAAGCGAATTGATAAATATAATAAACGACTTGTTATTCTATTTAAAAAAATTATAATATTTATGGTCATTAGTTCGTGTACTTTTTTACAAAGCACGTCAGCCGAAGTTTGTCAAAAAAATATTACAAATAAGTGTTACAAGTTTTTAACTTTGAGAGACAGATTTGCAGAACTTATTACTGATCAAGTTATTTAAGAATAAACAATTTAAATTTATCACAATATGTTTTGTTTACCTATTCTTATTTTTTTTACCTATTCTGATCATTTCTGCAAATAACTCGCTATAACTTAGAATAAAATATACAAAACGAATTGATAAAGATAATAAACGAAACGACTTGTTATTCTATTAAAAAAAATAATACTAATATTTATGTTGTAGTCGTTTTGAAAGAATACCATACAAACACTTCCTGCTAATTAACGGGAAACTCATCAAGAAATAGAATTAAAAAAAAACTCACCAGCGTTTAAAACGGGCAGATTCATCGAAACGTTTCGAGAAATTTCACAGGCGAACAGCTGTTGACGTACGCGTCAAAGCAAAACCATCGTGGACTAACAGGTAAAAACGCCGCTAAAATACCAGGGAACAAAAACACGTTAATCCAGCGCGTTCCAAAAAGGAAGTAATTCCATCTCTTTTCAGGTGAATAGCGAAAGAGGGAATCTGATTAGAATGAGAATTAGGTTGCCGGGATTTGGCGGGAGTCGCCAACTCGAATCGCCAACAATACGCCAAAAAAGTTCGGTTGGAGTTTTTTTTTTATAATTTCGGATTTTAAAAGGATGGTTTGTTTAATTAACGTTGCACTAGAGCTGCACAGTGGGCTATTGGCGACGGTTCAGGGCCTATCTCGAAGGAAATACCCGGGAACAACGCCTCGTATTTTTGAACCATGGTCAGATGACGAGGACAACACCTGAGCTGGCACCCGACGCAACTTCAATAGGCGTCAGGACATAGGACCCCGATCAGATTTATCGTGCACCAGTCCCGTATACCCGCCAGTATAATTTGTTGGATGTTCTGGACGACTTTCTAGTGTTTTTGTAGCGAAGCTGGCAACCCTCTGATCGCAAGATCACTACTTTTTACTTTTCTTTGTCAAGTTCATCGCAAGGATTCGAACCACCAATCCTCTGATTAGTAGCTGAACGCCTTTATCCACTGAGCAACTGGGCCTTTATCCACTGAGCAACTCGGATTTTAAAAGGAAGGGCCGCATTATTATTATTTTTTTTAATGAACGGGGCTGTGTCGGAGCACGGCCAGAATGGTTTGCATGAAACGAGAAGCTAGCTTCCAAATTGAACTTGTAAATATATATATATATATATATATATATATATATATATATATATATAAACTGAGATAAGCATTGAATTTTATAAAAAAGATTTTCTGTATCTGTTTTTGAAAAAACATATTATTTCCAGAAATATTCTTAAAACTTGAAAATTCGGAGGTTCATAGAAATGCATGCATCTACAAAACGTTTTTGCGGTTTTCCTCGTTTCGCGAATTTATGACATATTTGTTTTTGCATGCACGCTCCTCAAACTAAGTAGCGGATAGATCGTGAGTACGAAGAGGTCCAGGGACCTCCGTCACTTATTCTGGACCCTGTTCCCAGTAATTTTGAAGTATTTTTATACATAATTTAAAGGGGAAAATTATCGAAGGTTATTCAAATAAAAATTTTACTGGTTAAATTAACTTTAAAGGGTTAATAATTCAGAGTTAAACTATATTTATATGTAATTTATTATGCAATACTCAAATATGAAACGAATATTTGCTCACAGTCGCATTAGTGATGTTTAAGAAGTATCTACAAGAATTTTATTGGCAAGCCTTGCCAAGAATTCCAGTGTTAGTTACAAAAAAACAGACAGATCTTTTATTTTTTTCAATAAAAAAACCATTCGAAAGGTTGAAAATGTGAAATAAAGAAAGGATTTTTTTTTCATGTTTACTTTCAAATACAAATTTTCAAAAGTAAAAATTAAGAAGTTCTTAAAGACTTTTTAAGGACCTCTTAAATTTTATAGCGCCGTTAACGGAGAACCACATATTGTTTGGCGCAAAATTGGTACATAATCACATGTAGCAAGTTGCCGCAGGATACCACTTCCGGCAAACTCTGGCGCAGAATTCCCATCCCTTAAAGATGCTACATTCTTCTGAACTTCCTTGTTTTTCTAGAATGTGTATCGATTCTTCACAAAAAAATGAACTGAGATTTTCCAACGATGAAGTGTCGTGTATTATAATGAAATACCACTGACTAAAAAATCGAACAAAAGATATCAAAAGTTCAATTTTTTTTTCTGACACTAAATACGTCTATTCACGCCTTTCTCTCTTTGCCGATTTATACTTACGTAAAACGGTCAAAAGTGTGGACACAATTAACGTAAAATCCGGAATTCTACATTTTCAATGGTTTTAATGCACCCGGAATTCTGAGTTCGAAAATTTAAAAAACTCAGAATTTCGGGCTAGACGCAGAAAAATACCACCATGTGAATTAGTAAAAACAAAAAATGTTTGACAAAAATTAAGGACCTTAGTCGAAAATTAAGGACACAAAGGGCCCTTAATTAAGGACCTATCTAAATTAAGTAGTTCTTAAGGACTTGTAAGGACTGTGCGAACCATGTTTTATACAAATTTGATAAGTTTTAAAAAACTTTAAATATTTTTAAAGTGTTTCTTGTCTTTCCTGAATCAACTGGAGCTGTCTGTTTCTTCCACCCACGTCTTCCATTGTGGTCATTAAAGATTTCCAGCATCTACTGGAAAGTATTAAGTTAATGTAAGTTAGAGTCAACTAGAAAACCTCACAAGAATGACCGACTTTAGCTCTTAGCTAACATTCTCCTTGCACTACCGTCACACAAAAAATATTTGGGGGGGTTTTGGGGAAGGTTTGTTGAAACAAGAAATTTCCCAACTTAACGATTCGAAATTCCCAACTCAACAGAGCTGAAATTTTCCAGTTCCAACTTATCGACATTTTCATCTTTTTTTTTATATATATTTTAGGTAATATTAAACAGTTATCTCACAAGCATTGATTTGCTGCACCCATATTCCAATGCAGTGTCCGTTCTGAGATCAGCTTTAAATGTAATCTTACAATTTAGGCAATTTCTAATATTCCCCAGCTTTTATTTGCTCATAATATTAATTTTCTCCAGGTATAAATTTTCCCAACTCGGGGATTTTTAGAAGTTGAAATTCCCAACTTTCAAGGACTTCACAATCGGACTTTCACAATCGGACAATATTTTTTTCCAACGGTCCGGTTAACTGATATTTCCGGATAGTTAAATACCGGATAACCGGATATTTTTTTCAAAGGTGTCCAAATGAAACATCCCCTATCCAATAAAAAAAGAAATTTTCAAATATCGTAATTAGAACCGAAATCTTGCGTGAACACACATAAAAAAAAAAAACATAACAGTCGAATTGAAAAACTCTCTTCTTGGCGCTCTTTGGCGGTTTTAATTTAAACTTTCGGGAGGTTTTATTTTAAAGTTTTGGTTAGCGCGCTTTTCAGTCGTTTAAAAACCGATTTAAGGAAGGAATGCAATTGGATTTGTTAGCGTGGTTGGTGCCAGTGCGTGGTCACACACACGCAAAAAAACAAAAAAAAAAAAACAGAATAAACAAAAAGTTTAAATTTGCGTAGGAGAAAAAGAACGACCCAGGTTTCTTTTTTACATATGACCTTCTTTAATACGAAACCGGATATAGATAACTTTTACGACGAAATGAGAAATTCCGGAAGTTAGTGCATTGTTAACCTAATTACACGCTTATTGTTGTCGCGACAACAATTTTTAAATTTATTTTTTGGCATCATTACATTTTCGAAAGAATAATTGAATTTTAATTGCAAAATTTTTGTGTGGCTTCTCTGACATTTATACGGGGTTTCCCTTCTTTGTTTATTTCGTAACACTTCCTAAAATACTGTTTGCCGCAGACGATTTAAAAAAATATACTTCATTTCGTTCTATTTTTTATACGATTCTGATATGGGTTGCGTCGCAATTAATAAAGTTATAAAAATAATGTAAATAAATTTGGTTGAGGTATATTAAATATTATTGAAAATGTATGTTATAAACTGGCGACTCTTAACGTTGGGATATTTAACTTTGTTTATACAATACTTAAAAACAATTTCAATTAGAAAAAAAATATTTAGAATAATATTTTCATAACACATGGAAGCAAAACGCATTTCATTAAATATTTATATTAATAAATATTTATATTATATTATTAAATATTAAAATACTGTGCCGAGACGATTTAAAAAAAATACTTCCTTTCGTTCTATTTTTTTTTTATACGATTCTGATATGGGTTGCGTCGCAGTTAATAAAGTTATAAAAATAATGTAAATAAATTTGGTTGAGGTATATTAAATTTCAATGAGAATGAGTATTGTAAACTGGCGACTCTTAACATTGGGATATTTAACTTTGTTTATACTAGACTTAAAAACCATTTCAATTAGAAAAAAATATTTAGAATAATATTTTCATAACACACGCATTTCCTTAAATATTTATATTATATTATTAAATATTAAAATACTGTTTGCCACGATGAGTTAAAAAAAATACTTCATTTCGTTCTATTTTTTTTATACGATTCTGATATGGGTTGCGTCGCAATTAATAAAGTTATAAAAATAATGTAAATAAATTTGGTTGAGGTATATTAAATATTAATCAAAATGTGTATTCTAAACTGGCGTTGGGATATTTAACTTTGTTTATACAAGACTTAAAAACACTTTCAATTAGAAAAAAAATATTTAGAATAATATTTTCATAAGACATGAAATCAAATCGCAATTCATTAAATATTTCTATTTTGATTCTTTTCCCATGTCCTAACTGTTTTCAAACGTACAGTTCCATAATTTTTAAAATAAAGTTCTTTAAAAAAATATTATGTAATAGTTTTTGTTCACTAATTAATGTAATTTTAAATTAAAGTTTTATACAATCAAAAAATCTATAAAACGTTAAATGTAATTTTTCACAACATTTTATTAATTGGAATAAAAAACATAGCTTGTGAAAAGTAACTTTTAATTTTAATGGCTATAATAATTATAGTTACTAAATTATTAGGACGGATTATTTTTTTTAAAGTTTACCCGTCGATAAGAACTTATAAGTATTTATAATGTATTAGTATAAAAAGTTTCAGAACTTATTTTCTATATAAAAATTTATTAATGAATTTGAAAACTCAAGAAAGACAAAACCTTCAACAGGAAAACAGTCGACAACTATTTTTATGAAAGCACTAAATCACAAATTAAGTAATAATAGAAATTCTTGGAATATTTTTCTAAACAGCAAGATTAATTATTACATTTATTGTTAATTACGCAATGTTTTAAAATTGTAAAGTAAAATTTACTTACTATTCCGAATGATAACAATTATCTTTTACAATGTTTTTTTTTCAAGGAAATAAATGTTGTTTAATTTTAATTGAGTAAATGTACGTGAACTGAAATCTACTTGATAAAGGATGATTTTTATTTTTTTGAGGAAACTTGATTTAAGGGTGCACTTAAAAAGGGAAAAAGTGTTAAATCACCCTGATAACTGTTGAAAATTGCTTACTTATTTTTGAAGAAACTTTCGTCATTTGAAACAAATGAAAAAACAGATGAGTCATTTGAAAATTCATCATTGATGATTCATCATGACAATTCATCCAGACGCATGCTATATCGTCTGTTTCGAATTTGATTAAATTTTTCGACAAACTGAGGAAATTCCTTTTACCGTTTTATTACTTAAATTTATTTTTCAAAAATGAGGACGAAAATGAGAAAAAATGAGGACGATAATTTCAATGGACAACTAGGACCATGGATCTCTTTGTCCGAAGCCAAGCGTGCACTGTTAAAAATATATACTTAAAAATGAATAAAATGTACTCATTTTTGATTACATTCGATGCTTATCATAGCTCCGAATACATAAGTTTTATTTTTGAAAAAGACATGTACTCAAAAATGAATAAAAAGAGCAGTTGCTTGCCTACATAAATTACTTTCAATAAATTTCGACAATTACAACCAGGATTTACAAGGAACCCAACCAATCCGTCTACCTGATGTCGTCCGCACCGAAGTCTAGGGCCATATCCAATGTACTACGAGAGCTCTGTGAAGAAGTTATATACAGAAGTAATGTTAAAAAGGCATGCCAAAAGAATGGACAGTAAGAAAATTGAGTCATAATAATTCAGTTTCTATTTAAGCGATCGAGATCAAATGATGTGGAAAACCATCTTCTGAACAAATATTTTAAGTTTGCCAGGGAAGGAGAGGGGGGGGGGGGGGGTACATGTGGGGTGGGCGTGATCCGGACCCTTCCCGAAATAAATGTACACAATTCTTTTTTCATAAGTATTAGGTCATGCATTATTTAATTAAGTCAACAATAAGCATAATTAATTACTTAGTTAGCATTAATTTCAGAAAATTCGCAAAAATGTGTACTGTTAGTTTTCAATAATTTATAGTTCTATTGAATTTTTCCCGCCTGTACCCCCTTCGAAATAAATGTGAAATTTACCTAGAAATTGGCTTTGTGCATGGCTAAACATTACCGATGAAATACGGAATTGTCAATTTCGAAAGTCATTAGGAACCACCAGAGAAGTACAAAGGGTAAAAATTTACTGTACGGTCACCCTCGGCGACTTTTTCAAAATCTCGCCAAAAGCAACCATTTTGGCGACATTTGGCACGAGCGAGATCTAAATAAAACAACTGTTGTCCAATAGGGTTGCTGCAATTCCTTGTTGGGTCGGAGGGGGTTGCCATTTAAAAATAAATATCGCCAAATGTGGAAAAAATCGCGCCAAGGGTGACCGTACAGTAAATCTAACCCGTACAAAGTAGTCATTTTTCCTTTTGAAAGACGTGACTGACACAAACCAGCTTATCTACTCGCTACAGTGTAAAAAGGGGGGGGGGGGGATGCTCCCCTGGATCAACAATGTCTATCGCGCTCGTTATAACGAAAGGATCGTTGTAAAAATGTATTTAACCCTTTGGACTCGAGTGGTGAATATCAGCCACCAAAAGAACGACCTGTTCTTTTGTTCCCTGTTCTTGAACAAGAACTGCACGTTCTTGAACATAAAAATGATTTTCTTTCGTTACCTAGTTCTTTATCTAACTCCATTTAAAATTATGATATCACTTGGTATCAACATTTCTTATTAACCCTTTGCACTCGAGGTCGACTTTAACGCACTAAAATAACGATGTGTTATTTTATTTATATGTTCTTCAAAATGATATAGAACTATATTCTTGAGTTGAAAAAGTTATTTCCTCACACAAACTTTAATATATTTTTTTTTTCATCTAAAAGCACCAAATACGTTGGTGATCTTTACAGATTGTAATTGCACAAAACTCTTTTTTTTTTGACAAAATTACTAAATCTATGTTTGGTATACTGACAATAATATTCAGCTTCACGAATAACTTTTTAATATTTAAAATTATCCACCGCAAATGGAAAAAGAACACGCTAAAGAATAAAATATTTTAAAAGAACAGGAACGAAATGTAACTATTCCATGAAAAAGAACGTAGTATCAATTTTTAATTTTTATAATTATCCGCAATTAACAGAAAAAGAACACACTAAAGAATAAAATCTTTAAAAGAACAGGAACGAAATGCTAAATGAGCGTAAGTATCAATTTTTAATTTTTATAACTATCCACAATAAACGGAAATAGATCACACAAAAGACTAAAATCTTTAAAAAGAACAGGAACGAAATGTAACCATTCCATTACAAGGAACGTAGCATCAATTTTTATTTTTTATAAATATCCATCATAAACGGAAAAAAACACGCTAAAGAATAAAATCTTTAAAAAGAACAGGACCGAACTGTAACTATTATATGAAAAAGAATGTAGTATCAATTTTTAGTTTTTATAACTATCCACCCAAACGGAAATAGAACACCCTAAACACTAATATATTTAAAAAGAACAGGAACGAAATGTAACCATTCCATGAAAAAGGACGTAGTAAAATTTTTTAAATTTTTTTTATATATATACACCATAAACGAAATGTTAAATAAGCGTAAGTATCAATTTTTATAATTATCCACCCAAACGGAAATAGAACACACTAAAGACTAAAATCTTTAAAAAGAATAGGAAAGAAATGTAACCATTCCATGAAAAAGGACGTATTAGTCTCAATTTTTATAAATATCCACCATAAACGGAAAAAAAACACGCTAAAGAATAAAATATTTAAAAAGAACAGAAACGAAATGTAACCGTTCCATAAGAAAGAACGTAAATATCAATTTTTAATTTTTATAAATATCCACCATAAACGGAAATAGAACACACAAAAAACTAAAATCTTTAAAAAGAACAGGAACGAAATGTAACCATTCCATGAAAAGGAACGTATCAATTTTTATAAATATCCACCATAAACGGAAAAAATCATATTAAAGAATAAAATCTTTAAAAAGGACAGGAACGAAATGTAACCATTCCATGAAAAAGAACGCAGTATCAATTTTTAATTTTTAAATATATCCACCATAAACGAAATGTTAAATGAGAGTAAGCAATAATTTGTAAAATTATCCACCCAAACGGAAATAGAACACACTAAAATCTTTAAAAAGAACAGGAAAAAAATGTAACCATTCCATGAAAAACAACGTATTAGTCTCAATTTTTATAAATATCTACCATAAATTGAAAAAAACACGTTAAAGAATAAAATCTTTAAAAAAAATCAGGAACGAAATATAACCATTATATGAAAAATAATCTAAGTATCAATTTTTAATTTTATAATTATCCACACTAAACGGAAAATGAACACGCTAAAGAACCTTAAAAAAGAACCGGAACGAAATGTAACCATTTCATGAAAAAGAACGTAGTCTCAATATTTATAAATATCCTCCATAAATGGAAAAAAAACACGCTTAAGAATAAAATCTTTAAAAAGAGCAGGAACGTAATGTAACCATTACATGAAAAAGAACGTAAGTATCAATTTTTAATTTTATAATTATCCACCCTAAACGGGAAAAAAACATGCTAAAGAATCTTTAAAAAGAACAGGAACGAAATGTAACCATTCCATGAAAAAGAACGTAGTCTCAATTTTTATAAATATCCTCCATAAACGGAAAAAAACACGCTTAAGAATAAAATCTTTAAAAAGAGAAGGAACGAAATGTAACCAGCATATGAAAAAGAACGTAAGTATCAATTTTTAGTTTTTTAATTATCCACCCTAAACGGAAAAAAAACATGCTAAAGAATCTTTAAAAAGAACAGGAACGAAATGTAACCATTCCATGAAAAAGAACAAAGTACCAAATCGACGGCAAATCGATAAAATCGTTCTTCTTTCCGCATTTTACCACCAAGAGAAGCTTAATGCATCTCAAAATAAACTATGCGTGAATTTCTAAATTTCTATGGCGTTATAAAACAAGCAAAAATATATTTTACGATGTCGCGCGCTGAATAAGCGAAAACGAGCAACACTCTCAACCAGAGTAAACACTCTCTGCCAGACAAGCCATTATCTTTCTGGAGATCTGAAATGGGAGATCGTTTATACTGTTACTCTCTATTTATCTTAAAAGGGGCCGTCTACAAATGATGTCACACTTGTGCAAGGTGGAGGGGGTTCATTAAGATGTGACACTTTGTGACAAGAGGGAAGATGGGTTACTAGAAGTGTGCCATCATACACATCACGTAAAAAACATTACAAATCAAAAGAAACAATAAACCAAAAAAAATTCAGACAAGTAAATCCTTTAGGTTCCGATTTGAGTCGATACAATTGTAGTTTAAAAATAAAGTTGCAAAATAAAATTTCAAATACTATCTATAAATTCGTGCTTTGTTTCTGAACTGTAAGTATATGTATAAGTTAATTTATTACGTGCTAGAGATGTGTTGTTAGTAGAAGAAAATGGCGTAACAATTCAAAAATTATGTGGTGGGGCGGGGGCTCAATTATA
The DNA here is from genome assembly GCA_963932185.1 of Troglohyphantes excavatus. NCBI lineage: Eukaryota > Metazoa > Arthropoda > Arachnida > Araneae > Linyphiidae > Troglohyphantes > Troglohyphantes excavatus. Next base: position 55,361,163 of record OZ010670.1, read on the forward strand.
GTTCTATTCCCAGAATATTTGCCAACACAAAAAATAAAACACTAATTAGCAGTTATATGAATTAGTATAATTAGTCACCATTAATTAGTACTTATACTAATTAGCAATTAGTTGTTAATTAGTAATTGTAAATTATGAATAATTTGTTAATTACTAATAATTTGTTAATTACTAATAATTTGTTAATTACTAATAATTTGTTAATTACTAATAATTTGTTAATTACTAATAATTTTTTAATTACTAATAATTTTTTAATTACTAATAATTTGTTAATTACTAATAATTTGTTAATTACTAATAATTTTTTAATTACTAATAATTTGTTAATTACTAATAATTTGTTAATTACTAATAATTTGTTAATTACTAATAATTTGTTAATTACTAATAATTTGTTAATTACTAATAATTTTGCATAATTTTTTTAATGATATTAATAATTTTTGGTAGAAAATTTTGATTATTGGGGAGGGCTTGAGGGCCCTCCCCCTTTTCCTAATATGGTAGTAGAACGGGATATGTGACATGGGGGGGGGGTATGGTGAAGTGTGACAGTTTGTGACATAGGGAGGGGGTCAAAAATGTGGAGAAAAGGTGTGGCATCATTTATGGACGGCCCCTAAGTACACGTGCTGTGGTCAGGATCTTGGTCAGGGTTGCTCAATTCGTCTGGGTATCTCCGAATGGTGCTTCATATTGGTTGCGAAAGAGTTGTTATACCAGATTGTCTAAATTGATTGAGTGCCAAATAAAGTTGTGGTCTGATTTCAAAGAGTCGCAACCATAGAGTAATGATACAAATAGAGGAATAAAAATGCTGATTTCCGTGTGTCCATCATTGAAACCACGTGATATGTGGAAATGCCAATTCACACATGCGTCAATATTACTTGGCAGGCCTTGGCGACTTTAAGAACTAAACGAGATCGAAGTATTGTAATATGGTTTTGTGTTTAATTTTGTATTTAAATATAGTTTTTTTTGAACGAGTGGCACAATTTAAGGGAGTTTAACAGATATATTAAGGAGATTGTTCTTACTTTGTAGTTTTGAAATAATTGCATTACGTTTTTATGTAAAAAATTTACCATAAGCGAAGTTCTTTCAATTGTTATTTTGTATACTTCAATAAGAAAATATGAACAATAAAACCTGAGAAATATAAAGAGTTTCGCTTCTTCGAGTATTGAACACAAATAAAATATTTTCGTTTCGTTAATGAAGAGGAAATATTTAGCTCATATTGTTTGAAAATAAGTAAATACGTACATATATGTTAAGAAGTTGAATACGGACAGAACTCCTTATCACCAAAAAAGAAGAAAGTGCGCCAAATTTGGAACTCCTGCAGATGTCTGAACGCCAAATGTGGCAGCGCTATAACCACGTGATGTGAGTTTTTCTTTTCAATGTTGACACCGTGGCCTTACGAGAGTCTGGTATTGAAGGCGCTCTCTATTTAATATTACAACTCTCTGGTCGCAACCCTTTATTTACACTTTTGAATAGATAGAAATATCTGTGAGCTATTGAAATTCCGTGGATTTGATAGTCTGCGTTTCCTTTCGTTACAGACATGAGGGGGGGATGAGAAAGCCAAAGGGGAACAAGCGACTATTTCATTCATTTTGTGAATAGCACAGTTTAAAGTCAAAACAAAGCAACTTATTCTTGAAGTAGTTGATTCTTGATCGCACTACAAAAGTTGGTAATTTGACACTAAAAAAGTTGGTAAAAAAACCATATTTGACATTTGACTAAGCTCTAGCGTAGACACTGCTAGGGCCTGATTATCGAATAGGCCCGTGAAGCCCAGGTTTACACTTTACATTTTTGAGGGCTCCCAAATCACACATTTTATTTAACAATTTAACACCAGCAACTTTTATACTAAATTTACCTTAAAAAATTGCATTACAAACTTTAGTAAAAAAAAACTTGCTACTTGTGTTAAATTTGTTCAAATATTAAAAAAAAAAAAATCAACACATACAGAATATTAGGAATGTCCTTTACTTATTAATATATTGTATTAAATTATTTGAAATTTGTTTCATTTTAATACCATTCAGGGGCAAAGAATTTAATGCATAAAAGTTCGATTTGATGTTCCAGGTTCTGTTTGAGAGCAATGGGGCAAGGCCATCTTTATCAGATAGAGACGGCCTTGAATGGGGTCCCCATTTGAAAGCGGGCTTCCCTTGCTGCAATGTATTAATCGGGCCCTGGACCCTGCCCCTCAGTGATATGCTGTGTCTAGTACCAACGTTTTCAATTGGGTCTCTGGTTGCTTCAGTGGCGGCCCGTGGTCTAAAATGTTAGTGCAGCCGAAATCATGTGAATCCCCCCCCCCCCCCCCCTCCCTATTTTCCAAAAACCTTACATGAACGGAAATTTTTTATTATTCACTACTCAAATCAAGTTTCCTTTCAATTTTTAAGAAATGATAACATGCGAAAAAAATAGAAAAAACTTACTTATTTTTTGAAAATTAAAGCAATCCTGCTTTCTTTTAAACATGCGAATCGGTCAATTTTAATATTAACTTACATAACGAAACAACAGCAGGACCATGTCCTGAAACAACAGCACACAGTAAATGTATCACGAAAACCATTTCCGTTTGGATATAATCTCGTAAGTTCTCGTTTCACCCATTAGCCAATCAGCATATCGAACCTCAAGTGCAGCTAAAACAAGAAAACTCATTTTGGCTGTACCGTCTCACAAATGCATCAGTGCATTAGCATGGGGGGAATCTCCATACTACGTAGAGGTTGCCATGGCAACGATGCAGCCGAATTCGAATTTCGCTATTTGGCTGCAGTTTGATTGAATGGAGTTTTCCCCCCTCCTGAATTGTGCATTACGGTAACAGGCTTGCTATTTATCGGAGATTTTGTTTACTACCGTAGAAATTTCATTTTCAATTCTAATCTTCATTTAAGAAAATTAGTAAAATATCTGATTTTAGTTTAAAAATACACTAATGAATTTAGGTGCAGCCCGGCTGTACTTGCTGTAGTGGGCGAGCCGCCACTGGGTTGCTTCTATCTTGGTGATTAGCTGATTTTAAAGACGCTTCAAGTCAAAACAGCCCGTTCAAGAGACACCGACCCTTACGCAAATGCCACACCGCTACAGATATTTCACTGCAAATTGTTTTACACATCGATTTAAATAACAGCAGCGATTGTGTAATTCGAGAAATCTAACGAACACCATCTGTTTTCCACGCAACACCTGTTACCTTTGAAAGTGCATTGGCGAGCATGGCAGACGCCGCTTATTCAAATTGTTATGTAATTTTATATGAGAAGAGACAAAGTCTTTTATGGGTTTTTATTGCCCTTGTTCAATAGGGTTGATGGCACCATTGTTTCTAAGTCAATATTTCTATGCCGCGTTTTGAATAAAATGAAATTGCTCATTTTGAAATAATTTCATACATCCGCTTTCAGTGTCGAAAAAATGGACATTTGTTACGTTGGATGCAGGCACGTAGGTTTAGATTTTTGTTAAGGGGGGGGGGGGGTTCAATGACTGAGCTACTGATTTATTTAGGTTAACTCCCTCTCACCTAGGGGGAAAGCCCCCCCACCCCCCAAAAAAATAACCAAAAAATCTCCCCCAAAAAATTTAATGACTCCTACAAAATTTTAAAAAAATCCCCCACCCCACCCTAAAAAAAATCAACAAATTTCCTCCCCCCCTCCAAAATTAAAAATAAATTCCTCCTCTCCATTTATTGAAAAAAAATATATTCGTTTTTGTTCAAGTAAACAGGAATACGTTCACTGAAAAATATCGAAACAGCTTAGTTTGAGATAAAAATGACCTCAAAATGTTTTTGAAGTCTTTTGAAAACAACTATGCATTGTAAATAGCGGAGAGTTCCAATTGCGGCCCAGGGCAACCTTTTGTCTGGGCGATAAACAATTGGTTTCTTCTTTGAGAATATGGTAAACCCGTCTCCCTTCGGACGCTATTGGGCTATTGCCGTAAATAGATCCGCCTGACCCCCCCCCCCCCCCCTCCATTCTTTTTATTATAATTTAATTTTCATTTTTTTACTGGGCTTTCTTAACTTTAGCCATTCAAACCCCTTCCCATGTACAAGGGAAGGGGTTGCAACCGCTTAACGTACCTGGTTGTGTGTCAGTGGTGTGACGATTCTACCCCCCCCCCCTCCCGCAAAATTACTTTAGGGGCGGCTCCACCCGTAATATAGCCCCTTCTTCTTCAAACAAAATATTAAAAAAAATATCTTGTGTATTGCCTCACAGCGTTTTTTATTCAATTTAAATCGCAGCACTGAAGTGTATTCTGAATGCTTGATCTGGACAAAGATCAGTACACGTGTATGTCCTAGATATGTGATTAAACATTTCCTAATGGAGTTTTAAAAAATATGAATTAATTTGCCCTAAATAACTTCTGTGGGTTTATTTTTACTAAACGCAGCCCCCCCCCCTCCCTCAAAATCAAATCTCGTAGCCCTGTGCAGAGGCAGACGTCGCACACCCCTAAGAGTGGCCCTACATTCTGTCATATCCATTAATCAGATAATTTTTGGAATTTATTTTGAAGATCTTTCTAAAATGGCATTTAATTATAATGATCCCGTGATTTCCGTGATTTCGTCCCACTGCTGATTCGATTCGCCTTGGACTGCAATGTGAACAGTACTACAAAATGGATCCAATAAAAATTTGCCGGCCATTTCTAAATCCTAATAAAAAAACTATTGTTCAAACTACCGACGGATAAGTTTTCAAATAACAGATCATTGCGAATTAATAATGCGCAATCTATTATCAGGTGCAAGTGATGATCTAAATCAAATATAAAAAACAATTATTTGAATTACATTTACAAATTGAGCCAATAACAATAATAATAATATTCTTTTGTCTATTTCTGTATTGTTACAAGGAATAAACGCGAATGAAATTGGTAAGCCTTGACATGAAATGGAGCACAAAAACTTTCTGTAAGAAAGAAATTTCAAACAACTGAAAAACAGCCGTAATGGTTTTAACAAAAGGTCGAACTCTTTTTTTTTTTTTTTCGCAGATAACTAATATTTAAGCCTGCCGTTGGCGTTGCTATGTTTTTTAATGTGGTGATGATATTCTGTGTTCCAATTATACGAACGACAGTCAAATAATATATGATTTAGATTTTGTAGGGTTGCAAGAAATTTATTTTTTTGTCATTAAGTATTCAAAATAAAGTCACAATATTTGTTTGCGTTAGTGTAAATAATAAAATTAACTGATGCCAAATTTTAAATGAAAAAGAATTTACATATGAAAAAAAAATTCGTAGCATGCCTACTATGCCCACTTTTTTCCTACATAGTTAAATAATGAATACTTATTATTGTCTGTTTCGCTTGTATTCATGCGAATATGTAAAAATTCCATGCATTTGCACAGTTTTCAAAGATAACAAATAAATATCTTATATGCACATTTAAGGGGGACCCGAGCCCCAAAATCCGGAAAAGTTGCTAATTTTTTTTTTCTTCGTAAAACGATGCTAAACGTACTTAAGAAGGTGTGTACAAAATTTCAAAACGGTAAAAGAAACATAACATATGTTTGTTTAGATGTTTATATACCATTTATCACTTCTCTACATACTTTTCGTCTGCAACAATCGTCATTTACTCAAAATATTTTTTTTAAATTTTGGTCACGTTTAAAATGCTAAGGCTTTGTTAATAATTAACTTAAAACTAAACTGTTAATAGTTTTTGAAGCTCTAATATTTTTTTTTATAAACGTATGTATAGCTTTTTTAAATTAAGTTATAAATTATTTTTTTACAAATTATTAAACTTAAAAAAATGAATATTTTTTGGGTTTTGAACTTAAAATAAATTTTTGAAGACAATTAAAACACAAATCTGCAAAAGTCTATACATACGTTTATAGTATGTACCTTGACGTTATTTAATCAATTAAAAAAAATTAAAAACATTAAAAATTAAAAGAGGAGTAGTGTTTTTAAAAAAAGTCTTTTTAAGCTTAAAAAATACAAAAAAATAACAAAAATAATTTTTTTAAATATATTTTTGTTTTTGATTATTGTTTAGAAAAAGATGTTCTAATAATATAAAAAAAATGGTATGTCTGAATTCATTAATAAACAAATTAGGATTTGGGGCTCGGGTCTCCCTTAACGTATATTTTGTTGTAAGTGATGTATCATATTTTAATTATGTAAATGTAATTTTATTTATATGAAAATTAATTTAACTGGTATAATAACAAGGATATGGTTAATAACCAATTCTGAAATATACATTAAAAAATTTGTTTAAGAAATATATAAATGTTATTAATGCAATTTATCAACTATGTCGTTTTGGGTAAAGGTTTACTGTACGGTCACCCTTGGCGACTTTTTCAAAATCTCGCCAAAAGTCGCCATTTTGGCGACTGTTGTCCATTAAGGTTGCTGCAATTCCTTGTCGTTTCGGAGGGGAGTTGCCATTTAAAAAAAATTATCGCCAAATGCGGAAAAATCGCGCCAAGGGTGACCGTACAGTAAACCTGACCCTCGTTTTGTTATATACACTGTTAAAAATTTCAGTTCAACGATGTACCATATCTTGGTGCAAAACAGAGGTCTGCAGCAAATTACACCATATTATGGTGGAATCTAGGTTGAACCAAAAAATGTCCTTTATCGGAAAAAAAAAGGTTTCACCGATAATTGGTACAATGAAATATTCGCTGTCACTACATCAACAAACAGGAAGCCAGGCACGTAGGTATAGATTTTTCATGGGAGGGGTTCAATTCCCAGTTCCCCCTAAAAATTCAAAACTCCCCCTCACCCCCATTTTTTTAAAAAAAAAATATTAATTTTTATTTAAATATCGAATAAATATCGAAACAGCAACATCATTTAGTTTTCATGAAATCGTTACCAATATCAGTCATTACCTAATTCTAATATTAGTAAATGTCACTCCTAAATAGGAAATAAATTAGAGAACACATTGAAATTTAGAGATCCCTTGTTTAGAATAATGTACAGCCGCGGAAAAAAAAACGAACCACCGAGGATTATTTCGTTAGTTTTTATAGTAGAGCTCAACTTAATATACCATTTTGTAGGGAATAAAGTCTACTACACATTGATATACAAAAAAATTGTACATGGGACTATCTTCATATTAAAATCCGCACCAACTTAAAAATTTTCAATAGCAACACCCAATTTTGATTCAATATTTAGAATCTACGACAAAATTTATCGTCGAATATAATTTTGCAAGTCATTTGGATAAGTAGTTTTTTAATTATGAATATCGAAAGTTTAGAACTCGTAATGTTAAATGAATTTCTTAAACTTTTAATCATATCTTTCGAAATAATAATTTTAGTAAGCTGATATTTTTATCTGTGTTACTTCTAAACAGCCCAAATAAAATACACTAACTTTCATTACTTATATGTATATTTTTTAATTTTATTTAAATTAGTATATTAATATTCATAAAATTTATGAATAGCAACCATGCTATATTTTCATAGTGATGGATTCAGAAAAACGTTTTATATGCATATCTAAAATTTCATTATTTTCCTCTTTGTAGTTTTTGGGCTATATGTAAATGTGCATCAAATGATCATTTAAGGGGTCATACACAAATTTAAAATCTGCAGAACATAACAGAAATCTACTAATTTTGAGAATTAAAAGCGCTGTGATCGCGTTGTCATAAAATTCTAAATTCTTATATAAAGGCGAGGGGTATACGGGAGTGGGGGAATGAATGACCACGAAAAAAGAACAACCACGGCAAACGCCAAAACATTTTCTACCAGCGTACTTCATTTCGAAGTCACACTAATACTTTGTCCAATGTGGAAGTAGCCCCTCAAATAAGATAGATACATATCGTCTAATATCTCTGCATATAAATGTAGGACATTAAAGAAAATTTATATTTAGATTATTTTGAAGGCAGGGAACATTTCTGCGCTATCAAAAGTAGGTGTTGCTATTGAAAATTTTAAAGTTGGTGCGGATTTGAGTATGAAGATAGTCCCCTATGCAAATTTTTTGTATATCAATGTATAGTAGACGTTATTACCTACAAACTGGTATATTAAGTTTAGCTCTACTATAAAAACTAACGAAATAATCACCGGTGGTTCGTTTTTTTTTCTCCCGCGGCTGTACATGGTGCGTTCCATAAGTAATGCGACCAATTTTCTCGTGACGCGACTATACACTGCAGCGCCCTTTAATCTGCTGGGCTAGGTGGAGGGGATTTTTAGCTTCATAACGCACCCATTCTCAATCGGCTCAAAGCTGCCGGAAAGACAGGTGCGTGCGTTCTCTGAAGCCCATTTTGAGCTTAATGGAACACGGCGCGATGGATGGAGCAACGTTACGCTATCAAATGTTGCGTTAAACTTGAGAAGTCCGCCACCAAAACGTTTATATTAATTCAGCAGGTCTTTGGGAGTGATAGCTTGTCCAAATCACAAGTTCACAGATTGCACAAATCGTTCAAGGAGGTATGATCAAGTCCAGGATCAAAACAATGGCCATTGATGTCAAAGGCATTGTCCAACACGAATTCGAACCTATAGGGACCACTGTAAACGCAGCTTTTTACTTACCGGGACCACTGTGAACGCAGCTTTTTACTTGGAAGTACTCAAAAGGCTGAAAAAGAGGGTCTCGCACTGCCGAAGTGACATCCAGGACGCATGGAAACTTCATCACGAACGCGCCAAGCCACAGCACCTAGCTTAATGTCGTTGTCAACGATTTCCTGGCCAGGACCCATACCCCACTGGTTCCCCAGCCTCCCTGCAGTCCTGACCTGGTTCCACCAGACTTTTTTTGTTTCCTCGCTTAAAAGGAACCCTAAAAGGAAAACATTGGGACACGATTGAAAACATTCAGGCTCATGTTACATAGGCTCTAAAGGAGAAGGCCTTCCAGGTCTGGAAACACCGCCTCCATAAATGTATCGACGCAGGAGGGTGCTATTTTGAAGATTTTTAACTAATTGTACGAATATGTCCAATAAATGATTTTTTATTAATTTGGTCGCATTACTTATGGAACGCACCATGTATGTTTGGAGCAACTTGTTTATACGGCCGAGTTTGACAATATTTTCCCTTTGTAACCGAAATCCAAATACTAAAGTAACGAAACACGATGACGTCATGATAGGCTTAGTTTGACATAAAAATGACATCAAAGCAAGTTTTTGACGCCTTTTGAAAACTATTTTCCGAGGTAAGACACCGAAAAATATCAGGTTTTTCCACATGTTATTCAACAAGAAATATTATACGAGAAATTGAAATTTTTACGATTTTTACAGTAATTCGATTTTTAATTTGTCTTCTTCTTCTTCTTGACTTTCAATGGGAGGGGTTTGAACCCCCTGAACCACCCCCTTACCTACGTGCCTAGGGGAATCCCCTCCAAGAAAGACAATGATGAACAAGCGCCTTCGTGGCCCAATGGATAAAAGCGTTCGGTTATGAATCAGAGGATTCCTAGTTCGAAACCAATCGGTGGACTTGACAAAGAAAAGTAAAAAAAAAAGTTGTGATCTTGCGATCGGAGGGTTGCTAGCTTCTCTACAAATATACTACTACTATAATATACTAATATCTTTCTACAAACTACTTTGATTTGATTATATCTATTCCCCCCCCCAAATCTCCCCCCGGTGCGACGGGCCTGGGTGAATATTAAGCACCAAATGTTGGTTGCAGCTAAATGGGCACCAAATTTTGCTGCAAGGTCGTAATAATTTTTAACACAATGTACTTGGAGTCGTTCCAAGCGGGAAAATGAACATTCAAACGTGTTTTTTCCGACATTTTCGACATTTAGAATCTTACGTCACTAGATTCATTTTATTTCGAATTGACACGCATTTATTTTAATTTCGGCGATGACGCTCAAATTACAGCATATCTTACATCATAACAGAACAAATTTACATGTCATTCGGTAAGAGTGACGGTAATGGCATTTTGATTATGCAAATTAAATTTTGTGTATTATGAAAATGCATGGTTCATACAGATTTTCAAAAATAAAAATTAAGTAGTTCTTAAGGACTTTTTAAGGACTCGTCGATAATTTTTAAACAGCTCTTATATTCTTTGGCGCTGTTGGGGAGAATCACGCATATTTGGAGCAGAATTCCCATCCCTGTAAATGTTAAAGATGCTACATTCTTGTGAATTTCCCTGTATTTCTAGAATGAGTATCGATTCTTCACAAAAAAAAAAAACGAAATGAGATTTTCTAACGATGAACTGCCGTGAATCATAATGAAATATCATTGACTAAAATATCGGATAAAAGTGAACAAAAGTTTACTTTTTTTTCCTGACACTAAATCTGTCCACTCACGGCCCCATGGGAATTAGGAAAACAAAATGTTTGATAAAAATTAAGGACCTGAGTTGAATATTAAGGACTTTAAGGGCCCTTAATTAAGGACCTACCCATATTAAGTAGTTCTTAAGGACTTTTAAGGACCGTGCGAACCATAAAATGTATTTAACTAGCATAACAACAAGGATACGGTCATCGAACCAATTCTGAAAACACATGAATATCATAAATGCAGTTTATCAATTTCTATTTCGTTATATCGAAAAATAAAAAGCAAAAATAATGTCTAAGATTAAATTCTGACTTCAGTATAAATTTGTGGCTTGGAGCAATCTCGATTTTAATATTTTTTTTTACTAACTATTTTGAATATTTCCATTTTAAACTTAAACTGTAAAAAAAAAGTGTTCAAAAATGAGTACGTGAACCTAAAGTACTTAATATTTCAAAGTACTTAATATTTTCAAAAATAATTATATTTATTGTTCATTTGCGCACTGTAAAAAACTTGTAATTAACTTGTAACTAAAAAACTTGTAACTAACTTGTAACTGTAAAAAACTTGTACTTAAAAATGAGTACCTGGAACTACTTATTTTTTTTCCTTTGAGTACAATTGCATCGTAAATGAGCGATGACATACTCAAATTTAAGTAATCGTACTTTCGCAAAAATGAACAGTGTGCTTTAATATTGCTCATCTTCGCTTCTGTTCAAGCCATCTGAACAAAGCGACCTGACAACCTTAAAATATTCGTTCAGAAGATGGTTTTCCATATTATTTGATGTTGATTGCTTAAATGGAAACTGAGTTATTACAACTCAATTATCTTACTTCCCACTCTTTTGGTACACCTTTTTATGATTTCTTCTGTTTATAATTTCTTTAAATAGCCCTGTTAGTTTAACGGATAAGGCTTTGGATTGCGGTGAATTAGGATCTGGGTTCGATTGCCGGCAAGTCTTAGTTGTAATTGTCGACATTTATTAAAAGTGATTCATGAAATCAGCCTTTAAAGGCTAGAATATACTCTTTTTATTCATTGTAATGATTTTTTAGTACATGTCTTTTTCAAAATTGAAACAGGAATATATTTAAAAAAAAAGCATTTAATTCAATGAATAAAAAATATTTTTATATGTTTAATCAATATTAATTTATACAATAAAAACGGAAAATCTAAACTCTCATGTCCACCTCTTCATTTTGATCCTAGAGAGTTTTTGCTTGTCAAACAACGAATGATTGATTCGAATTCTTAATAGAAAGGAGAAATTTTTATAAATAAAAAAAGCATTAAAAATATTTTTTCCTCAAATCAATCAAATAAGTAATTGCATTAACTTCCTTTAAAATTTACATAAAAACATTTCCTTTTTTTGTTAAGTATATGCAAAAAAAAACTTTTTAAACAAGTGCAGACAATCGACAGCAATAAATCTTCCATTATGTTTTGCGTTTGACGTTTAAAATTAATTTTATTATTTTTTTAAAAATAAAAAGTACGCTATTAATATTAGTTTAAACCATTAAAATAATTTAAATCACGATTTTCAACCAACTATACTATTATACAAAAAAAAAGTAAGAATTAAAACGATTTCGTAAATATATTAAGTAATTGTTTAATGAGCAATTAAATCGGTATTTTTTATAGCATTAGTCTGAGTTTTACTACATTCTATTCTGAAATTATACAATTAAAATTAAATTATACTATTATCAGTGTTCACTCTAGAAATAAAAAAGGGGCAGGGCGCTGTTGGCAGTAAAAGGGCACTCCGTTTTTTAAAAGGGCACTTTAAAAAAAAATGTCTGTGTTGGGCGTGGCCACATATTGACGCATTGGACACATGACCAAACAAAAAAGTTCCGATTTATTGGTTGATATTGCGCTAGAGCTGCATATTGGGCTATTGTTCACGGTTCGGGGCCTATCTCGAAGGAAAGACCCGTACAAAATTTATGTCTCTTTATGAAGATATTACTTAAAATTTGACATTTAAAAATTAATTTTTCCCAAAAAACCAAATCTGTAAGTATCCCTAATTAGACACTGAAAAAAATTATTGAAAAGGTTACTTAAATCCAAAATTTGGTAATATAATGCTCTGGTAATCTCACCCCGTCCCAAACCATCTTCTCTTTAAAAAAAACCACAGAAAAAAACAACTTAGTATTTCATGTGCTGGCACAGGCAACCAATCGGATTCGTCCCCTTGCTAGAAATTTCCGCGGAATCATCGCGATTTTCCAATTTACACACAAAACAATTTTAATCGATGCCTTCTTTGAAGACAGCTACGGAAACAAGGAGGCTTGTGCTTGACTGAAAAGGGCAAGAAGGGCGGCATTTCTGAAAAAGGGGCATGAGGGCGCTTTCGAGATGAAAAAAGGGCGGACAGGGCGGACCGCCCTTCAAAAAATGCCTAGAGTAAACACTGCTATTATTATGAAAAAACAGGTTGCAATGTTTTGTGTGAAAAATCATTTCAGCAGATTACAGAAATAGTAATTTGTTGCCAGCAGAAAAAGGTAAACAAGCGGTTCCGTTTGATGCTTTGCTTTATTTCAAGATTTTACACCTATCACCGACTTATTTCCTATTGAACGAGACCAAATTTATGTCAATTGTATTATTTGATACAGTGTTATAGTACTGTAATTCTACTTATAAACGTCACATATTTTTATTCAGACATTCAAAAATCGTTTTAAAACAATCCCTTCACTACATAAATCGACGTTGTTTTTGCGCTTTTACATTATTTAAGGACCCCTTTTCCAAAATGTTGTTTTAAATATTTAATATGTACACTGTTCAAAATTTAGTACGACCTTGCACCAAAATTTGGTCCGTTATTTGGTGCTTAGTTTCACCATTTTATGGTGCTAACATTGATACCATTTAGTGGTGAAACGTCGAACCAAAATTCGTCTTTTTACTACCCCATATTATGGTGAAACGCCGGTATATATTGTTGGATGTTCTGGACGATTTTCTAGTATTTTTGTAGCAAAGCTGGCAACCCTCCGATCGCGAGATCCCTACTTTTTTTGTCAATTCCACTGCACAGGGTCGAACTAGCAATTTTCTGATTACCAGATGAACGCCTTTATCCACTGGGTAACTGGGCCCCTAATGCAAGAGGATTTGGGGGATTCCCCGGTTTGTAGATTCAGCGAAGGTTTCGGTTGCAGTTTAAGAAATTGCACCATTTTTTGGTAAAAGCTAGCTGCGATATTTTCGATCACTGATCTCTAACTGTATTTTCTGGAATGGGCAAGACATTTCGTTGACATGAAGCCAGTGTGGAAGCAATTATGCTGTACCCCACTTTCATTGCTACCGCCATATTTCGTATATTTTTCATGTTAAAATAAGCCGACATGTATTGCTTTTTGTTCATTTTTTTTCTATTTTCTTTCAAAACCCATCTTAAATGCAATCTACTATTAAAATAGAAAGTAATTTGCAAGTCGAAGTTGTTAAAAAGCAAGAGCAAAAGCTATTTGTTGCGCAATATAAAAATTAATTTTATAAGAAGAAAATATAATATTTTTATACATTTAATATTTCTTCAATGCTATTGTATTAAAAAAAACCACAAATCACTTTTGAGGGTACAGTATGGCTGCTTACACATTGGCTTCAACGCGCCCATAGAGGAAACAAGTTTTGAGCCTTCCAGAAGTTACAGTTAGAGTTCAGTGTTCTCGTTCAAGGATTTTTGGTTCAACCTAGATTGCACCATAATATGGTGTAAGTTGCTGCAGATCACCAAGACATGGTGCAACGTTGAACTGAAATTTTTAGCAGAGTATCTATGGGGTAAGAATTACACTGTGGTGTTATTTTTTGGGTGATAATTCATTGAAAGCTGAAATGCGCACACGTGGAATTCTTTATTATTGAAAAATAAATGCGTATTTTTCCCCGTTATTCATGACTATCCATTATTGATGTTTCCGTTTACCGCTTCTGCGTCATTGTTGTTCGATGGATACTTATTTCCTGAGGGTAAATCTCATTTCGAAGAAAATAGATTTTGTGTGATTCTCCATTGATAAAAATAGGTACTTAAAAATAAGTAAAATGTACTGATTTTTGATTACATTCAATGCTTGTCATAGCTCCGAATACATAAGTTTCATTTTTGAAAAAGATATGTACTCAAAAATTAGTACAATGAATAAAAAAAAATAGATGCTTGCCTACATAGACTGCCTTCATAAATATTCACTTTCAATAAATTTCAACAATTACAACTTACACTTACAAGGAACCGAACCCAATTCTTACCTGATGTCGTCCGCACCGCAGTCCAGGGCCATGTCCTTTGTACTAAGAGAGCTACGTGAAGAAGTTATATTCAGAAGTAAAGTTAAAAAGGCGTGGCAAAAGAATGGGAAGTAAGATAATAATTGAGTTGTAATAACTCAGTTTCCATTTAAGCTATCGACATCAAATTATGTGGAAAACCATCTTTTGAACAAATATTTTAAGTCTTCATGTCGCTTTGTTAAGATGGCTTGAACAGAAGCTGATATTAGCAATATTAAACCATACTTCTCATTTTCGCGAAAATACGATTACTTAAAGTTGAGTACGTCATTGCTCACTTACGATGCATTGTACTCAAACAAAAACGAGTATATCTATGTACTCTATTTAAGCACATTTTTTTTACAGTGTAGAAACCAGAAACACTAAAATAATTGGAACGGAACCTTATGAAAATAAATGTCTCAAATCCTTCGGGGAAAATTCCATTTCGATTGAAAATTGTTACTATCCGGTAAAAGCTGATAAAATAAAAAAAAAAATAGTATCTAAAAAAAAAAATCGAACGTGAATGCAATTCAGATTGAAAGTGAAACAAACTGCGTTCTATTATTACTTCACTTCATGAACTTTAATGTTTGTCAGGCGACCCTATTTAATCCCAAGCGTCACCGTAACCAATGGCAACAAGGTAACCAATGAAAGGGGATTGGAAATACAACGAAGGCGGACATTACATGAGCCAACGATTAAAATAATTAGCGACAGTAAAAAGTGGTTTTCGTCATTTCCAATCAAGTAAAAATACCTCCATGCTCTTGTAAATACTGTTAACTGTATTTACGAATTAAACAATATAATTTTTCAAAAGAAAACGTTGAAATACAATACACATTATCAGAGTTATCTGTAAAAATGGAATTATTCAGTTTTTAACCAATATTAGTTTTGTAGGCTAAAAGCTTCGAGAATGGATCCTTAGCAGTAGAGGAATCATGACGTCGCTCTCGCTGACATCAAAGTGAAGCCAACATGTATGGCCTCAGACGCGTGTTTAATGACGTCATTCCATTAATAAATTTTCACTCTTACACATTTCCCAATTCATCAGCCAATCGCGTGTATTTTTTAATTCATAATTTTGAAGAGATGGCACGTGATATAGGCCTGAGGTGTGGGCTTCACGATTAGGACATCATATTCTCTCTACTACAGACCATTCACGCTCGAAGGCTAAAAGGGTGTTTCTACATTGTTAACAATAGGTCATTTTACTTACTTTTAAAATGTACTCACATTTGAGTACATGCGATGCTTATCATGGCTCCGACATAAGTTTGGCTATACATAAGTTTCAATTTAAAAAAAGTTATGTACTCAAAAAAGGAATACAATGAGTAAAAATAAATAATAAGAGTAGATTTCTAGCCTGCACAGGTGGCCTTCATAAATCACATTTCAATAAAAATCGACAATTACAACCAAGACTTACCGGGAATCGAACCCATATCCTCAGGAACCGCAGTCCAGTACCTTATCCGTTGCACTACCAAAGTGAAGAAGTTATAAACAGAAGAAATGATTAAAAGGTGTGCCAAAAGAATGGGAAGTAAGATAATTGAGTTGTGATAACTCAGATTCCATTTAAGCAATCGACATCAAATAATGTGGAAAACCATCTTCTGAACAACTATTTTAAATGTGTCAAGTCGCTTTGTAAAGATGTCTCGAACAGAAGCTGAGTTTAGCAATATTAAACCACACTGCTTATTTTTGCGAAAGTACGATTACTGAAATTTGAGTATGTCATCGCTCATTCACGGTGCAATTGTACTGAAAAAAAACCGAGTATATTCATGTACTCATTTTTAAGCACCTTTTTTTTAACCGTGTAAGTTTAAAATGGATATATTCAAAATAGCTTTGTTAAGATGGCTTAAACAGAATTTTAATAATGTCAATATTAAATCACACTGCTCGTTTTCGGGAAAGTACGGTTACTTAAATTTGAGTATGTCATCGTTCATTTACGATGTAATTGTACTCAAAGAAAAACGAGTAGGTTTCGGTACTAATTTTAAAGGTACTTTTTTTTTACAGAGTAGGAAACCTAATGTAGTATTCTCAAATAAATATCTTACATTGTCCGTGTTAGTCTTCGAGCATGAATGGACTGTATTAGAGCGAATATGACGTCATCATCGTGAAACAAACATTTCAGACCGAATGGCCTCAGACACGTGACTTCTTTTCAAAATTAGGAATTAAAAAATACTCGCGATTGGCTGATGAATTGGGAAATGTGTAACAGTGAAATTTATGAATGGAATGACGTAATTAATCACGTGTCTGAGGCCATACATGTTGGCCTCACTTTGAAGTTAGCGAGATTATAACATTATGTTTTCTCTACTATGAAGAAGGGTCCATGCACGAAGGTGTTAGTAGTTTCCTGAAGTAAATTTTAACAATTTCTAAGTCTTGCCTTTGTAATAAATCTAGAGCCAATTACCTATTTTGTGGCTTTAGTAAGATGTAAATGCGATCAACCAACCAGCTGAGGCTCATGTAGTTAATTTTTTGCTAGATAATCTTATAATAGCTTTAAACAGGGCTACAGATAAGAATTAACATACTTTTCAGTCATTTTATACAACACACGCCCATTCATTTGGAGACGCTCCAAACTGTAAACGGTCTTTTGGCAGTTGATGATCGTACCTCCTCGATTTTTGATTTAATGAGCTCAGAGGAGGCAGTCATTTTTGGCAATTAGATCATATATGAAATTGCTTAGTAACATTAATACACACTAATAGGTGCGAAGCCAGTCACCGCCAGACGTTGAAAGTATAATATTCTAATTATTAAATAAACTGTTAAAAATTATTACGATCATGCATCAAAATTTGGTACTCATTTAGCTGCAACCAACATTTGGTGCTTAGTTTCACCATTTTACGTTGCTACCTCGCAAGGATAGTGAAGACTGACATATATATATATGTCACCGTGATAGTGCGAAATAGATCTTCGCATATTATCGGTGTGACAGACAACATAACGTGGAATTGCAAAATTTTCCAGACTGACCCCCCAATTTACAATGCAGAAGAATTGTGTGGAACTAGAATATTGATATGAAAATATTAAAAAAAAAAAAATTCTGTTAACTTTATCCACTACGCAGTACTGAAAGAAAACTATAAACTGTGATTTCAATCAATTTACATATTTGCTGTAAGAACTATTTGTTAAAGGATTCTGTATAACAACAGAATTAACAGACTAAATTAAGTGAATACTATTTTTGTCTACGGCCTTCGACTGGATAGTAGGTATTTTAAGAAACTAACTGTTTATCTCAGAATTGTTCCACTTTCTTTCTAAAAATAAATAACAAAACAGGAAAAAAGATTCTGTGATGTCATGAAAAGTGTTTACAATTTATTGTGTTACGTGGTGTGTGTTGAACATTCAGTTTATTACAATAGACATGGAAATGTCTGACTAAATCTTACTCTCACGACTGATAATTAACATTCAAACATGAATTGTATTCTTGCTTCTGACAACCATGCAAACTCTGCTGAACCGATTATCTACACAGACACATTTCAAAAGCACACTTCTACAATGGGGCCAGAAAAATCCCATACTCTTCAACTCATGGGCACCTTGCAACACAGTAGTCTCCTTGACCTCATAATACCGCACATCACATCTAACTCCAAAAATGGTCTCCGCATAGCGTTCCAATCTATTCTTCACCAGCATTGTGGCACCAACCACTCGGCAGTTCCTCATCAACCCTAGTTCAATAATCCTGGCTAACGGCACAGTCCTACCTCTCAACATCCTGCTTGAATCCATCCCTCAGGTGGTACCCTTCAGTTTTCTTTGCTGCATCCGCGAAAAAGGCAACATCCCGGAACCTACTTTCAACTTTAAAGGGGTTTAAACAACATCCCCCTCCCTGGTCAGCAGAAAGCTCCCCACTCGACAGCCCAATTTGACACTCCGACATATCATCCCTGAGTTCGGTTCACTTTCTTTCGAAGGAAGTGGACCCTGTGACAGCCGATCGGTATTTTTGTGTCTCACCCAAACATATCCTCTTTTGCTCTACTCGGCGATTGCATTGATTTTTGTTTTTGCTTCAGTGTTTCTAATATGTTCTTCGCCTAATTCAATATCCACAAACATTGGTGGATTTAGGGGAGGGATCCATACCCTCCTCCATGGAAGACTTGTATAGGCACCGTTCTTTTTTTTACCCAATTTTTGTTTTGAAAAATAAATGCATTAACAACCTTTGCGTACAACAATAGCTCAATTAATCTTGCATTCAGTGATTCCGCAATCTCTTCTCAACCAATCATACTTAGCCTGCCATTTTTTAAAATACTTTTTCCTGATATTTATATTTTAATATAGTATGAACAGTGAATTTCTATTGCATATTTTGGAAAAATAATGACAGTAATATTGTATTTTAACCTTTTACTGTTAACATGTTTGATATTAACTTTCTTTTTGGAAACAATTGCATTCTATTCCTGATCTTTTTAAAGAGTAGCTTTTAGCATGTTCTTTGTACATTTAGTGTGGATAATTATAAAAATTGTGTGAAGCTGATTATAAATCAGAGTATATATCAAACATGTATTTAGCGGTTGAAGAGATTTGTCAAATGTTTAATAAAAAAAAATGTATGAGGAATTTTAATCTGAAGAAATGTTTTAATTACCAACATACTTGGTGCGTCTAGATGACAAAAATAATATTTATAAAAGTTTGTGAGAAAATAACTTTTTAAACTCAATAATATGTTGTTCTTGGAGAAAAAAACACATTATTTTGGTAACAGGCAACACTCGAGTGTAATGGATTAATAAAATATGTTGATTCCAAGTGATGTCATACTTTTAAATAGAACAAGATAATGAAAAATTGTGTTTTTATGTTCAAGAATATGGTTCTTGTTCAATTTGAAAAACAGAGAACAAAACAACATCGTTTTTTTATGCTCGACAGTCTCTTCTCAACTGCAAAGGGTTAAATAAATTTTCTCTTATGTTTATTAGATTGTAATACAAATGTAATATATATTTAACTTTTTCAGATATTAGTATTGCATAATTTCTACCAGGTCATTTTCATTCTATTTAACTTTTTACTTATAAAGTCTTAAGAATTACTTATAAAAGTCTTAAAAAAACAAGTTTAATTTTAGAATTCAAGCTATTAGTGAGTGGATTGGAATTTTTTTATCAAACATCCTTTTGAGTGTGCCAAGGATGTATACCCAGGATTTTATTTATGATCTTTTGCCCCTTAATAATCTGGAAACTCCAACAGTTGGGATTTTCGAGTTTTAAAAATAAGCAAGTTGAAAAAATTTACGTCTTAAAAAATTAATATTTTTAGCAAATGAAACCACCAGCATTGTCGGAGGAATTTATAAATTGTCAAACTTGTAAGATTAAACTTAAATTCACGAGTTCAATTTAAGAATTTACTACACACTTACTGTTGATATGGCACGTAAATTTCATCATATCCAATTTATTTTCAAATAGTGTTCTGTAATAAATTGAATAAAAGCATATATTGTAGTTTACTACTGCAGGGTTCCCACTCATTTTTAAAAATAAAGAATTTTTAAGGACTTTCTAAAGACATAAAAAAAAAATTATGGACCATTTTTTATCGCGCTGCTTTTGCAAGATAGAAAAAATTAAACAAACCGTGACAACAATAAAGTTTCGTGTTAACTTAAAAATTACTATTCAAATTCAATGCTAATATTTAAACCGTATCTCAACAGAACCTCGTACACGCATCTAATGGCAGCGATTCAGAGGGCAGAAGGAGGGGATTTTCTAATACTTTTGGTCCTATGCGGTACAAATTATCAAACTGGTTGACGTGGTCTACCTTCCTCTACAGGATGGTATGTAATTTATCCTCGGACTAATTTCCCATGGAGTTACGGTGCGGAAACGTGTACTGCACCTATGGCGACATTTCCTCCTCCCATTTGATATGTCGGTCAGAAGGGGAAATGGGTTAGCAATTGGCCTGGTCGAGACGTCTTATCTTCCTGTACACGTGGTATGTCATTTATCCCAATAGGCTAACTCCAGGGGGGCGGAGGCGTATACTGCAGCCAAGGGCAAAATGGATTAATAATAGACTTGGATGACTTTTACCTATTTTAAGTTTGGTATCCTTCAAATAACACAAAATGGGGAGTATATATAAATATGTAATATGAATTATTTTTCCTCCAACAGTAGGAAGAGAGGTCAAATTTTTATTACCAAGAGTATGCAAAAAAATTGCTGCTCGATGAAACGTTTCAAAACTGTAGTTCAAAATTTCCAGAACACATAAAAACATAGGTAGGGCATCTTCCTTAAATACTCGATAAAAGATGGTACTGCTACCATAGCTTTTACAAACTCAACAATTAACTAAATTGTTATCACGTCTTGTCTTGGTAAAACATTTGCTATCAGCAGCACCACTCATCATAAATAATTATTATGAATTTCAGAAAATAATGCTTCGGTCCACACTCCACTCTGGTTCAACAAAATTATGGTTTTAAGTAACCAATGTCCAAGTTCTTGATTGCCTTCAATGCAGTCCCAAACAAATAGGAAACTTATGGGGCATAAAATTTATAAAAATAGCAAGTATACAGTAATAGAAATAAAGCGAAAGGGCCATAGAAAAGCTTGGTAAAACCTGCCACATTTTTTAAAAAATGTGTCAAACTTGAATATATTCAAACAGATAAAAGAATATGGCCAGCCGGCCTTTTAATTTTGTCTACTGGTTACAAAAGAATAACAAATATTTTGATTCTATGAACAAAACTATTTCCTTGTTAATAAAATATCGAAAATTTGCCTAAATTTTTACTCGTGTAGTTTTTTATATTTTAACAATTTTTCAACTGGCCCTCCTCTAGTCCAAGACTGTATATCAATAAATAGAAATAAATTTAAATTAACAATTTTCAACAAGACTAACTCATTGATTTGAAAATATTTATATTTTAGATTCAAATTTTTAACAAAAAAAGAATTTCAAGTTTAACAAGAAAACTTGATTTCTTTTTGTCAAAATATTTTTTCTATATCTTTTGTCCATTATTTCTTTCTTTAAAGCATTACTTATCATAAACAAATGAAATATTCTGCCTCATATAATGCAGTTTTTAAGGACTAGTGGGAACCCTGTACTGTTTAAATTCTTTAATCCTACTAAATCTGTAAAAAAAATATTTGATTAATGAGTTCGAACAGGGAATTTCCCATCTTTAAGTTGACAAATCAACTTAAAGATTGGAAATTCCCATGCAACCTCTCCAATTATTTTTGTAATTGCTCTGATCCAAACTAGAAAATTTTAATAAAACTACACATTGTATGAAATTAATTCTAAATAGGTTATTATACATATTATTGACTATTGAAAACACTATGAAAATTAGTTTAAATTCAGAAGGGGTTCTGACCCTCATTTTAGTAAGTTGTACTATGCTTCCCTAGTAATATTTTCTGGATCTACCTATGGCTACAAATATATATTTTTTATTATTAGTTTCAGTGCGACCAAATTTTTAAGTGTTTATTCTTCACCTAATGAGGAGAGAACTCAGTTAATATGTCATAAAATACAATCGCATTTGTGAAAAATGTCATTTTTATTGAAAACTACATAAAACAAGAATACTACTTAAAAAAAGTTATATAATGTAATGAAATTTAATAATTTGGAACTAAATGTACTATCGCGGGGCACCGAACTTTGAACAAAATTAAGTCGCCAATTCCATGACTCGTTAATCCCGCCAAACGAGATGGTAACCCTCGATTATGCAGTCGTAGTGCAATGGAACGATGCTAAATATTATATTTACAATTGTTATAATTTAATAATTTATCATTGGAATGTTATTTTTTCGTAATTTCTGATATTTTAGTAACAAATTATTGTAATAAGAGCAAACTATCGCCGTTTTAAAAATATAAACAAACTTTCGATTACGAAATAAATTTTTATCATTGCCAGTTAACTTTGATAAGAGTAATACTTTTATTTAGATTTGTATTAAATAGCCCAATGTCGTTAATGTTAAATAGCCCTAGATCATGTTTATTAACCAAACGGATTAGTCGGCAAATTAGTGATTGACTTGTTGGTTGCTTTGCGATTGATTGGTCAACGCATCACCAAAGCTGCACTTTGGGCTATTGTAAACAATTCGCATATATCTTGAAGAAAGGACCCGGGAAAGCTGTCTCGTATTTTTGAACCATGGTTAGATGACGAAAGTTGCTATTCTGAATGGAAAGTTAATTTTTGAGGTCTTCCTGGTTCGATGCCTGGCGATGGACTTGACAAAGAAAAGTTAAAAGTAGTGATCTTGTGATCGGAGAGTTGCCACAAAATACTATAAAAGTCGTCCAGAACATCCGCAAAAATTAACGACGTGTATTCGGGACAGGTGCACGATAAATCTGATCGGGGTCCAAAGTCCCGACGTCTATTGAAGGCGCTGGGTGCTAGTTCAGGTGTTTCCTCGTCATCTATGACCTTGGTTCAAAAATACGATGGCATCGTTCCCGGGTCTTTCCTTCGAGATAGACCCCGAACCGTCTACAATAGCCCACTGTGCAGCTCTAGTGCGACGTTAATTAACAAAACAAAACCTATTTTGACAATCCACATCACAATACTAATACATTTGTAGGTTTAAACTGCATTTTTTGATGGGTTATTCTGCTTTGAATTTGATTTAAACTGCATTGAATTGTAAGGGCTATGATGCTCCAAACGACTGCCCTTTGGGCAATCGTTTGGGGCATCACACCTCAATATGAAGCATTTCCAATATAAAACTATTGTTATACATAGAATATAAAATGAAAAAAAATTATATATAAATGAAAATTTCAAACAGATGCATTACCGTATTTAGTTTAAACAATTCGTCAGTTACTAAAAAGAGGCAACTTTAGAACACACAGAAATTTTCAAAGAGCATCAGGAGTAAAAAAAGCCATGAAATTTGTAGTAAAAAGAGCCATACAAAATTTAAAAAAAACAAAAGGAGAGCTTAGTAACAAAGCTCGCAGACGATACGAAAAAAAATTCGCAGACGATAAAATTATCAGAGTAATTATCAAAGTAGCACAAAAGTTTAGAGAGTGGGTTTAAACCACAGGTCCGTTATTTTAAAATTATTCCAAATTTTCTCGGGATAGACCCGGAACCATTTCCAATAGCTCATTGCGCAGCCGTAATGCGACGCTTATTCAATAAAAGCCATTATCGTTATCTGACCATGATTCAAAAATACGAAGCATCGTTCGCGGGTGTTTCCTTTGAGATAGACCCCGAACCGTCGCCAATAGCCCACTGTGCAGCTCTAGTTCGACGTTATATAACCAAACCAATAAATCATTCGTTACATAATAACATTGGATCGTCTTTAATAGCCCATTGTGTGGCTCAAATATTGCCTTAATTAAACCAAAACAAAGTTATACTTAAACAATTTATAAACGTCAATTACTTTTCAAATGTGTCCGTGCAATAGCCCATTGTACAACGTTGTAATAGCCTCCTGTGCATTTCATCCAACCAATCGCGTTTATTCATCGAAGTTTTCATCAGGGCCACCGAGACCCGATTTTAAACCAAAGAAACCGGTATTATGCTCATCAAGCTATCGCCGTTGCCCATCGTTGGCCGTTAATATTCGCGACTTCTATGCATTTAAATTTTTCGGTGCCCCGCGATAATACATTTGTACCAATAATTTTAATTTTTAATTGCTTCATTTAAAAAATAATTCAAATTTATTATGTATTTCAAAAAAATCCCCGAAACATAATCGGACAGCTTAAACAGGACTCGTAACACTTTTTTCCTATGTCCCTAGGACAAAAAGGGACCAAACATATTAAAAAAAGAGACCTACAAAATTTAAATCCTCATTAAATTTTAAGTCATCAATGTGCGATTCGGTAACTATCCAAAAACAAGCCGAATCAAACTTCAAATTACCGTACAATTTTAATTACCGTACTTAAAAATTATTAATTTTAAAGGATTAAATTATGAAAATTAATTACATTTTATCTTACATAAATCAAGACTTTACCATTTTTCTTGTTAAATCTATTTTAACGAAACAAATTGAAATTTTAATTTCTAATAATGCAACCAAATCGTCAAAATTTTCCCGACTTTCTGTAACCCTAAATATGCCCCTTTTTTCTAATTTATAATTTTTCAATTTAATCCAAACTGATTCAATACTGAATGTATTGATTCTAGAATAAAAGTTACTTAAAAGAAACATGGATATTTAAAAAAATTGTTTAAATATATTAAGTGCAAAAGGTGACAAGAGGAAACACCCTTGAAAGTCCCTATCCCTTTTGAAGTTAGATGTATTTTTGCATTGAAAACGCTGAAAACGATGTGGACTTAACTTGAAGTTCCATTTTCCATATGGTTTACAGATGAAGTGAAACATTACTTATAAATGTAAATAATGATAACAATAACATTTCAGAATAAGAAAATGACGGCGAAAACAAAATTACCGCATAAAAACCGTTCGTACAACATTGTTGTGAAAAAATTATTAATGTACCTATTTTTGCAATTTATCGCTATTTTTGGCGTACTTAGCAATTGAAATAACAAATTTCCGCACTTTTACGATTCAGGAAACGTGACTCTGCAGACTCACTAGTGACAGTGCGGAAAACTCTTATTTTAAACACGATTCCGCACTTTCACGTATCGAACCAGTGTATCTGCGGAGTCACTAGTGAGTCTGCAGATGCACGGCTTCCGCACTATCACGGTAACATATGTATATATATATATATATATATATATATATATATATATATATATATATATATATATATATATATTATATATATATATATATGTCCATAAATTTTGAAAGAGTAAAATGGGGTCTGCGCCATCCGATCAATGCATTTGTATTGAACATATTAAATGAGTTACAATTTCAATCAAGTAAAATACGGGGACATAACAAAACAAGGACGGATTAGTAGTGAAGCTACCTGAACACAATTATTTACATTATTTTGCTAATTAAAAATTAAATCACCAGTTGTTACCCAACCGGAGATCGAACCTAAGTAGCAATGCTTGAAACACACAGCCAATGAGAATGATCAAAAACCCATAGTAAGGCGGAGCAAAACTGACGCCAAAAATGTGCTTTCCTTGCCCACTTTCAAAAGCGCGAGAACGAGCACACCTTCTATTATTTTATATCCACTATCCTTGGTTACCACGGATACTATTTAGTGGTGAAACGTTGCACCCAGGCACGTAGGTATACATTTTTCATGGGGGTGGTTCAGTAACTGAGCAACGGATTTCTTTACCCCCCCCCCCCACATTTTTTTATGATCTTTTTATTGAAGTAAACATAGATACGTTGGCATATAACTATCGAAACAGCAACAGTTATCATTTATTGTTCATTAAATCGCTACCAATATCGATCATTAACTATTTTTAAAATTAGTAACTATCACTCCCTAATTTTGAAATTCAGAGAACAAATTTAAATTTGAAGATTGCTTTTTTAGAATAATATATAATGTTGGTTACAACTTGTTTATACGGTACCGTTTCGCAATATTTTACCTTTGTCAATGAAATTCAAATTATTTGAGAGTATACCTAAATTCGGCCATGTAAAGAAATCCGAGTAAATTACTTTCGTCAAAAATGAGAGGATCCTCGTTTCGTCAAAAAATCACGTGATTCAATGGCGAAATATTGCAAAATATGACGAATCGATGTAATCTCAAAAATAGGTGTGCTATATCTGAGAGTGTGGTCTGTAGCCATATAAAAGTTGGTTATTTTGGTTAATTAACGTCGCACTAGAGCTGCACCGTGGGCTATTGGCGACGGTTCGGGGTCTATCACGAAGGAAAGACCCGGGATCACATACACATTCATACAAGCACCTCGTTATTTTAGAACCATGGTCAGATGACGGGGAAACAAATGAACTGGCACCCAACGCCTTCAATAGACGTCGGGGTCCCGATCAGATTTATCGTGCACCAGTCCCGTATACACGCCTTTAATTTTTGGGGATGTTCTGGACGACTTTCCTAGTATTTTGTAGCAAAGCTGGCAACCCTCCGATCACAAGATCACTACTTTTTTTACTTTTATTTGTCAAGTCCATCGCCTAGGACCGAACCAGGAATCTTCGAATTCCAGCTGGCGCCTTTAACCGCTCGGCCACGGAGGCCTCTATAAAAGTGGAAACGAATGGTTCCAATTATATAAGGAGCCCCAGTTGCTCAGTTGGTAAGGCGTTCAGCTACTAATCAGAGGATTTGCTGGTTCGAATCCGTGCAATGGACTTGATATAGAAAAGTAAAAAAGTAGTGATCTTGCGATCGGAGGGTTGCCAGCTTCGCTACAAAAATACTAGAAAGTCGTCCAGAATATCCAACAAATTATACTGGCGTGTATACGGGACTGGTGCACGATACATCTGATCGGGGTCCAAAGTCCCGACATCTATTGAAGGCGTTGGGTGCCAGTTCAGGTGTTTCCTCGTCCTCTGACCATGGTTCTAAAATAACGAGGTGCATGTATGAATGTGTGTGTGTATGTGTTCCCGGGTCTTTCCTTCGAGATAGGTCCCGAACCGTGGCCAATAGCCCACTGTGCAGCTCTAGTGCGACGTTAATTAACAAAACCAAACTAAACAAAACCAATTATACAAAAAATAAAATTACAGAAAATAGTATTTTGATCTCCCGAAATATAAATGCTGAATGTTCATTTGAATGTGCCCCACAGACGGATAGGATGAGTCCGTACACCTGCACTTTCGCGATTTAGGAAGATTGCCAGTCGCTTTCGAAGGTGACGGCCAAAACGTCTCGACTCTCAATGAACTTCAGGCACCTCCCGCCCTGCGTACGTTTCATTCAATTCCAACCACCAACCCACTCTTTCTTAATCGACTGAACGGCGCGCCAACCAACACTCCAAAATAAAACCACCAGAAATTTTAAATTCAAACCGCCAAATCGCGCGCCAAGTCGAGAGGTTGTCAATTAGACCGTTGTGTATTTTTTTTTATTATGTATGTTCGCGCAGGATTTCGGTTCTTATTCAGATATTTGCAATTTATTTATTTTTTTGATAGGGGATGTTTCACTTGAGAGCAATTAAAAAAAAATCTGGTTATACGGCATTTAACTATCCGGAATTTTCAATTAACCGGACCGTTTGATTTTTTTTTTTGTCCGATTTCGAAAATTATTTTTCTGTTGGATAGAGAAAAATCCATTTAGGCAAAATCTGTAAAAAAAATATTCGGTTATCCGGCTGTTATATATCCGGAAATGTCGATTAACCGACAATTCCGGATTATTCAATTTTTTCAACTTGGTCGTAAAATTAAATATTATTTTTGACTTTTTAACGCATTTTCTTTAAGTCGGTTTTCCAATCTTTAAAAAAAAAAAAAAAAAAAAAAAAAAAGATTATTTTATATGTGGATACGTTTCCGAAATGGTCATTTTTTGTATTCAGTTCTCAAAAATTAACAGATTTATACTTCTATTACAAAAATTAAATATCGAAATTGGTAAATCAAATACAAGCTCAAATATTTCCTTTCTTTACTTTAGGAATGACAAGCAATTTCAATACTCGATGCGACTAAGCAGGGCCGCCCTTAGCAGACGCGGTGCCCGGTGTGAACTTAGTAGTGAGACCATTTTTATTTTTAACATTCACACACATTTATGAATAATTTTTCAAATTTTTGAAAAGTCAATTGGATTTTTTTTATTAACTAAAAATATTTGATGTGGTTGCATTGTTAAAAATGTCAGTTCAATGATGTACCATATCTTGGTGCAAAACAGAGGTCTGCAGCAAATTACTACACAATATGGTGGAATCTTAGAGCATGAATGGACTGTAGTAGAGCGAATATGACGTCATCATCG
This sequence comes from Troglohyphantes excavatus, assembly GCA_963932185.1. Lineage (NCBI taxonomy): Eukaryota > Metazoa > Arthropoda > Arachnida > Araneae > Linyphiidae > Troglohyphantes > Troglohyphantes excavatus. The sequence goes on from OZ010670.1 coordinate 55,389,928, forward strand.
TGATGCAAATATCTCAGATCTGATGGCACGAGACACGTGACTTCCTTTCAAAATTTATGAATGAAAAAACGTTCACGATTGACTTTTGATTTGGAAATAATAGTAAATGTGTTACTTCATGAAGTACAGGATATTTTTATGAATGAACTAGAAAAAAATTATGAATGGATGACGTAGTAAACCACGTGTCTGAGGCAAAACATTTTGGCCTCACTCTGATGTTAGCGAGATTATAACCTTATGATTTCTCTACTATGAGGGATCCATGCTCGAGGGGTAGAATCTAGATTGAACCAAAAATCCTTTATCTGAAAAAAATAGCCCAATGTGCAGCTCTAGTGTTTGTTTAAGTAAACCAAATCATCTATATTTCATTAAATTAAAGACACAATATTAAATTATATATATTTATATGAATTAAAGTCGCACTAGAGCTATACAATGGGCTAGATCGACGGTTCGGGAACTATCTCGAATTAAAACCCCGGTATACCTGTCTCGAAATTTAGGACAATGGTCAGACGAAGAGGACATCTGAATTGGCACCCCACTTTTCAAACTTCCGCACCACGACGTGAGAGCAATATATACAAAAGCTTTTTCTTGTGCGAGGCAATGCCTCAACATTTCCAACTATCCCTGCTTAAAATAACTGATCAGCGTAACGTCATTATTCTAGTAGAACGGGATAATCCTATGCAAATGACAGGTCATTTGCTAATGTTTGGCAGAACGCCTTTGGCTGCGGGTCACGAACGAAAAGGAGAGCCACACGCATGTTGTTTATCGCCCTTTTGGCGAAATGGAAAAAATTAATCATAAAAACACCTAACATTGTTTGTCGTCCAGAATATCCAACAAATTATACTGGCGTGTATACGGGACTGGTGCACGATAAATCTCATCGGGGTCCAAAGTCCCGACGTCTTTTGAAGGCGTTGAGTGCCAGTTCAGGTGTTTCCTCGTCATCTGACCATGGTTCTAAAATAACGAGGTGCATGTATGAATGTGTGTGTGAATGTGTTCCCGGGTCTTTCCTTCGAGATTGACCCCGAACCATCGCCAATAGCCCACTGTGCAGCTCTAGTGCGACGTAATTTAACAAAACCAAACCAAACCAACCTAACATTGTTTACATTAAGAGGTTTGCTTTGGTTAATTAACGTCGCACATTGGGCTATTGACGACGGTTCAGAGCCTATCCCGAACGAAAGACCCGGGCACAATGCCTCGTATTTTTTTAACTGCGGTCAGATATGAGGACAACACCTGAGCTGCATCTAACACAACTTCAATAGGCGTCAGGACATTGAACCTTAATCAGATTTATCGTGCACCAGTCCCGTATACACACCAGTATAATTTGTTGGATACTTTTAGACGACTTCCTATTATTTCAGTAGCGAAACAGGCAGCCCTCCGCTCGCAAGATCACTACATTTTTACTCCATCAGTCCATCAGTCGGACTCGAACTCGCAATCCTCTGATTACTAGCCGAACACATTTATCAACTGTGCACCTTTACATTAAAAGGAATTGGATCGTAAAATATCGAATGTTTTTTGAGGATTCGAATCTTTATTTTTAGTAAAAACAAATTCAAAATGATATATAATATATATATATATATATATATAAATTAAATGAAAAGTAAAAAAAAAAAAAAAATTGTGCTTTAGCAATTAACAGATAATGCTACTCGAACATGTTTTGTGAACCTTTATCAAACACTTTTAATCCAGAATATATATTTCAAATTTTGAAAAGAAAACTTGTATATGTAAATGACATTTTTATTGTTTTTCTGGTTGGTTGAAAAAAAGCCGCACTAGAGCTGAGCAATGGACTATTTATCTCGAAGGAAAGACTCGTTAATTTAGAACCATGGTCAGATTACGAAGACAACTTATGAGCCACCATCCCACGCAACTTAAGCAAGCTTGAATATATTGGACTCCGACTGATTTAACGTGCACCAGTCCTCTGTACTTGACGAATATTTTTTTTCGGGCAATAATGATCGGGGAACTAATCTAAAACATATTCTTATTTGATATCGTAAAAATTCATTAATAACTGAATAAAATATATTGCATTTCTTAAATCCAAGATAAACAAAAATGGCTTTCTGATATATTTCATATATTGTTAATAAAATTTTTTAATCCATCAATTTTGATATTTAAAAAAAAATACAATTACTACTTCCAATAGCTATAGAAAGAATGGAAGTAAACATGTAAAGTGATGGAAAATACAGACTTTGTACTAAACGATCCTAATTGAATTAAAATAAGTCTTAAAGGTAAAGGCAGGCTTTAGGTTTTCCCAAGTAAATTTCTTAAAATATATAAAAATTGTGCTGTTTTAAGGATTAAATCTGCACCACCAATATTTATCAGAGTAATATAAGAAAGAGTAGTTGGTGGTTTGATATAAAACATCGCACAAGAGCTGCACATCGAGGTAATGGTGACGGTTCGGAATCTATCCAGATGAAAAGACGCAGGAATTTTGCCCAGTAACTTTGAACCATCATTTAGATGATTAGAGCAGCACTTGAGGTGCACCATACTGGACGAGATTCACTTCACGACATATTTAACGTTCATCATTCCTTCTATACGGCGATGTTCGGTTGGACTAAGATTACGAACCCGCAGCTTTTGTACTAGTTCACGTGGACCACGTTTTAGAATAACAAGAAAAGCTAGATCTAACAAATCCGAAAATTTAAAAGGGTTACTAACTTTAATTAAAACTATTAGATATAACTGCATATTCTATACAAAAATAACACTGCAATTTGGTAAGGAAGGACTGGCAAAATAAGATTATAAAAATTAAAAAAATTGGTCTAAAATATTTTTTATTATACTGCTTTCGACACTATTTTGGAGTATGGCCAGTGCAAAAATAATTATTCCATTAGATTAATTATCATCTTGGCAACATAGACCACATTTCTCATTCTGTAGAAGCTAACCAATTAGTAAATTACTACTAAAAACATAGCACTAAAGATATAACACCAATACTGTAAAATGTGCTTAAAATGAGTACAAGGACGTACTCTCGTTTTACTTTGAGTACAATTGCATATCGTAAATGAGCGATGACGTACTCAAATTTAAATAATCGTACTTTCGCAAAAATGAGCAGTATGGTTTGATATTGCTAATCTCAGCTTCTGTTCAAGCCATCTTAACAAATCGACCTGGCAAACCTAATATATTTGTTCAGAAGATGGTTTTACACATTATTTGATGTCGATTGTTTAAATGGAAACTGAGTTATTACAACTCAATTATCTTACTTCCTATTCTTTTGTCATGCCTTTTTAACATTACTTCTATTTATAACTTCTTCATGTCGCTCTGGTAGTAAAACGGATAAGGATTTGGACTTCGGTGCGGACGACATCAAGTAGACGGATTGGGTTCGATTCCCGGTAAGTCTTGGTTGTAATCGTTGATATTTATTGAAGCGATTTATGAAGGCAGCCTATGTAGGCAAGCAACTGTTCTTTTTATTAATTTTACTTATTTTTCAGTACTTGTCTTTTTCTCTCGGAGCTATGATAAACTTCGAATGTAATAAAAAATGAGTATATTTTACTTATTTTTAAGTTTCTATTTTTAACAGTATATACAGAGAATACTTATTGAGTGAGCTATTTTATGTCAGTTCTCCATTTGCCAAAAATATGGAATTAAAAGGTGTTATATAAGAAAGGGAACTTTACAGCCAAACAATGACCATCGCCTAACAATATGTGGCAACCCTGTACAAAGTTATTTTTGTCAAATGTGGTTCTAAAATTTATTTATTTTGCACTAACAAACAATGTTAAAATTATTTTCAATAAGTCCCACCATTTAACATTTTCGAGGAACTTTTATGCCTACCTTTAAAACAGTTATTAGAATTAGAAGGAGTTAAATTTTTATAAAATATATCTAAAAGAAAAATTATAAATTTGGGGTGGCCCACTTTTAAGGGTAATGCATTCAAACAATCATTTCGATTACAATAATACTAAAGATAAAATTTATTCAACTGCAATAACACAAATTTTGTAATATACATTCTTCTCCATTACCTGATTAGCATACAAAAGTAGTTGTAATAAAATGTAGATTGCATTGTGAAATATTTATAACTTGCTTACCTGTTTATGGCTTTCAAATCGACCGGAAATCGTGTCATTGGTTCAAGAAACAACATTAATTTTGATACATCTTAGTATTTTTTAAAAAATTATTGTGAGCTTAGGAAAATGTGACAGTTGTTTAATTTACAAATATACAGGAAGATCACAAATTATTGGACGATGGTTGTTTATAAACTACGCAGAATAATCACATATTCTTTTTACTATACTTTAACTACTATATTTGTTAATAAAGTTAAGCGACTTGTTTATAATATAAGCGAAGTAGTTGGGCAGAAATGTTTATTATGCCAATACAGCTAAATGGGATAGAGCCAAACAATGAAAAATTTGTGACCACCCTGTATAACTCCGAGTTTTGTAAGGAGACTAGTGTACAAAATAAACCTGATCGAGGTTCGATGTCCTAACTCCTATTGAAGTAACAAAGTTAATATTTTCGGTTGGTTTGGTTCATTAACATCGCACTAGAGCTGAATATTGGGCTATTGGCGATCGGTTCGGGGCCTATCTCGAAAGAAAGACCCGGGAATAATGCCTCGTATTTTTGAACCATGGTCAGATGACGAGAACAACACCCGATGCAACCTCAATAGGAGTCGGGACATTGGATCCCGATCAAAAGCAATGTGCACTAGTCCCGAATACATGATGTAGAAATTGGAGTCAAGTTCGGACGATGTATTGTTACTTTGCAGTGCATATATCAACCCTCTGATTACAAGTTCACAGTATTTAAAATTTTTATCAAGTTTCTTTATCAGTATTTCATCGGTATCAGTACCGTATTTGAACTCTCAACCCAGGGCCGTAGACAGAAGGGGGGGGGGGGGGGGCCGACGGGACACAACCCCCCCCCCCCCCCGAAATTGTGTGATAACTTTTTTTCAACACTCCTCTTCCCCCTTCTTTTCCTTCATGTCCTTTTTTTCTTTCTTGAATCCAAGAAAACTATTTATTTATGGTGCCTAATACCACCAATGCTGTAAAACTATAAAAATTAACTATGACGTCACAGCCAATCATATTATATTTTTCTACATCAGCTGGGAGTGTTCGCAACGGAAGTTAGGTGAACTCTCGATGTTTAATATCTTTTGCACTGAACTATAAATTGTAACTTCTGAAACGCTTAAATCAGGTCTTTCTATGGTCGCGGTTGAAACAATACTGTAAGCAGTGGTGGCGATTCGGGGAGGGAGGGGGGGGGGGGGGCGATTGCCCCCGCTCTTTTTCGGATATTGCCCCTCACTTTTTTAAAAATAAAACAGAAAAATAAACAAAAACCCAACCCATTCTTCCACCCCTCTGACGTTTTTGTACCACGTAAGGGCAAGGAGGAGTCGTCGGCAATTGCAGTTAAACGATTCCGCCCCCATAAATCTCCGTGAAATCAGTTTATGGTGATAAATAGCATACCATCATGTAGTGGCGGTGGGCCGCGTCAACCAGACCTATTATAAACCTATTACGCCCTCTGACTTTCGTGAATAGAAAATCGGTCTTAACTGCAGAATACGATTTCACCTTCAACGGGTTATATATATAACCATAACACCACGGGTTAACCACCATAACTTGTTTAATGGCAGATCAAGATATGGAAATCTATAATCGCGTCGAGCATAGTGGGATGCATCGACTAGGCCGATTATTAACTCATTCCCCTATTACCGCTTTGCACCGTCTTTAGGAAGTTGTTGCCTTTGACGGCAGTATGCGCTTCCTTCCTTCCCCCCAATAACTGACAGGAATTCAGCCTTTGTGGATAAAAACCTATCATCGTGTAGAAGAAGGCGAGTCATGTCAACCGGGTTGACCATTAATCCACTCCCTCCTTTGACCTTTATACGGCGGCCCAAATGTATTCACGAATAAAATTATAAGACAATGATTATTATAATTTTTAAAACAACGTTAAAAGGATGATCAAAATATTTACTCCCCCCCCCCCCCCTCCTTGTTTCCTCTTGATCTTGTCCCCGCACTTTTAGCACCCAATCGCCGCCACTGACTGTATGCAACCATACTGTAGCCCAACTAATTTTTAAAAGGGATGTTGGGGATATTTTCTATTTAAATCGTTATAGACATGTTAAATCTGTTCACACATTTTATATTTTCTACATATAGCATCAATTTGCGTATCGCCAAATTTTTTTTTTTTTTTGTTACTCATCCACTCATTATTGGTTAAAACGGATTTCAAAGAACGGGCATTTCAAATGTGTTTTTAGGTAAAATTAAAAAAAAAATAGCCAAAACACTACAATTTGGCATATTTTAACATGAACCGTATATGAAATATAGCTGTAAAAACGGCACCAAATGGTTTAGAAAATTGTTTAGATACGGTAAAAAAATTATAAAGGAAAAGTTTGTCTTCGTGTTGTCGTAACAACGGAAATTAAACCTTCAACCATAACCCCCCCCCCCCCCCCCCCCGAAAAAAAATCCTGGCTACGGCCTTGTCTCAACCCTCTGGTTGCTAGCCGACGACGGTACCCCGAGGTTACGGTTCCCTTGTTAATTTTTTCGAGTCAGATGTTTTATAATCATTGAACTATTCATATTTCTTAATAAAAACATATTGACTATTGCATATCCGCTCCGATTGCTAAATTCAAACAATGCGTTAAATATGGCTGAATGCCCATAAAACAAAATTGCGTTGTTTGTTTAATTTGATTGAATTTTTGACTAAGCGTTAGCGAGATCTCCGTTTCAACTCGAAATTTCAGCACTTCGACTGTTTGTAAATTTGCTTATTATGCTGTTACGACCAAACGCTTTGTTCGATTTTTTTACAAATTTCGAATGAATGTTTTCAAGGTCTACTGCTTCCATAACTATTAGTATTGTGTATTATCAAAATTATTTATTCAAAAATATTGAACTATAATCTACATTAGCCTGCAAAATAGAAATTTTCATTGCTTTTTTTATAAATATATATATTTTTAAAGTGTGGAATGTATTTTCTCATTATTTATATAACTAATCGTTTTTATAATGTGTACTGCAAACTTTTAGGGAAAGACAGTATGGTATTAATTTATTAAAATAGTATAAATTGAGCAATATGAGTATTCTTTAGATATAAGTTTTAGAAATGAAATGTTTAAATTTATTAGTTTTCTTAAATAAAATTAAAATGATCTTAATCTTAATTATTAAAGTTATTATTTAAAAGATGAAATATGTACTAATATAAATTATTTACTACACAACATTAAAAATTTTTTTATGATTCTTAAAAAAAAAAAAAAAAAAAAAAAAAAGGAGAATTTTTTTATTAAAAAATAAAATTTTATATAACATACAAGTCAGATCATTTCTTGATTCTACTGGAAATGCATAGATTTAATGTAATGTAAAAATCTTTAATCCTAGTACTTTCAGCTGACAACACACATTTTGTTTTTATTGCGAACATAGCTGCAGATTTTTATTTTGAAGTACTTGTAGTTCTTTTGCCCACTTTGACACTCCAGAGTTGTGCAAACCTTTAAAACGTTAATACTTTTTAAAAAAAGTTTAAATTTTATTACATTGCAATAGTATACTAAACCATACGTTAATTTATAACATAATCGGGAAGCATTAATCACATTAATTGAGACGTTAGAAAGTATTATTTCTTATAGGGTTATAGACAAATGGGATAGTTTGCCTGAGTATCCCTAGTAGCAATTCATCATTGGCCAATGACTGGCTTTTTATCGATTACGGCTGAAACGGGGAGATGCCGATCATCGTTTTTCCATCCAAAACTGTTCTTTTCATCGGCGATTGATGCGAAATGTCCGCTCGGTCAATGGTCGGACCGATCATCGGCATTCGATGAGTTACGTTGAAATTCGACGAGAATACGATGAATAAGGATTCCTTTCGCCGATGAGTATCGCATGAAAATAGATGAATATTAATCGGCAACTGATCTAAATATATATTACCGATCAATTTACGATAGCGGTACGTTGAAAAACCGATAGTATTAGATGACAAATTTTCTGCAAAATTAGGTACCTTGAAAATGATTAAAAATTACAATTATATATATTTTTTTATATAATTTGCAATGTATTTTTTTTTTTTTTTTAAAAACCTCATGCATTTTAAAAATATTGTGTTTCTTTGTATTGTGCATTTGACAAATATGTTATATAGTTTTCACATATCAAAAATATGGAAAAAATTATATTAACATGAATTTGCACAAGGCAGTCCTTAAAAATAATACTTAACATAAAAGTATAAAGAAAATTTATGAGGCTACACTTTAGCGGAAATTCTTTTCTAAAAAAATGCAAGCAGATTATTTGTTTAAATTGTTAAAAACACATGCTTTATTTTTTCACTAAAATTAACCTTTTTATTAGCACATAAATAGGTATTACATGAATAATAACAATGTTGTTAATTCTTCAGGAGTGGGTAGTTTTAAAAAGCAGTTGGATCGGCATTGGGGAATCGTGAGGATGATGGATTGACAGGACCAACCTTGCTGGGCCTAGAGCCTGTAGTTGGTCGACATGATTTGTATTTAGATATTTAATTTTAGATATCATAATAAAATAATATATATTTTTTAATCCCTAGTCTCAAAAAAAAGTTACAAAAATAAATAATATATTCGAATAATAAAACTACAATCTTATAAGTTTGAACATGAAATATGTATTGGACAACAAATGAGGGGGTGGGAAACTAAGGGGTACAACTTACAATTTTCATCATTTTGTGTAAACACTTTTGAAGGTTAAAAAACCCCAGCTGATTCTTAAAGTAGTTGATTCTTATACAGGGTGGTGCAAAATGAACATTCTGGTTTAAAGGCTTTATAACTTTTTTTATTTTGGAATAAATTGTTAACATTATTTTGCAAAATACAGCATATAAAGAGGGAATAGTGTTAACTTAAACGTGAAAAAGATGTCTCGCAGGTGCCGCCCATTTTCCGCTTCACAAAGTCGTGCTCTTTCCAACACATGTTGCATGATTTTTCGCAAAATTTCAGGGGTTCTGGGACGAATTTCATTGCGAATATTGTTTTTCAATTATTGGTTCCTTACTGAACTTTGTTGCTGAAAATTTGCAACGCGGTTTATTGTTGGCACTGAGGGTCCGGTCCGCACATTAAAATATCGACGATATGCACGCTGTGCCAGAATAACTGATTTTCCGTTTGAAAAATAAAATTCAATGATTTTTGTTCATTGTTCTATTGTGTACTGTTCCATTTAAAATTGGCATTCTTCACACAATTCTGAAGCAAAAGAAGAAAAAACGCAACATTAAATAAAAAAAAGTTATAAAGCATATAAACCATAACGTTCATTTCGCACCACCCTGTACACCTAGATATCAGTATATGATAGACATTTACTTATATATGCATTTGCCACCAACATTTACAACTACCAAACACAAGTATACATTGGTAATATTATTCAGGTGAAAAAAACAATGACAGTCTATTGAGATCTTAATTATAACAAGTGGACTCTAATTGTTTTTATCCTGAAATCTTCAGGGGGCTCCAGTTGCCTAGTGGATAAAGGCGTCCGGCTAGTAATCAGAGGATTACGGATTCCAGCCTGACTGATGGACTTGACAAAGAAAAGTAAAAATGTAGTGATCTTGCGATCGGAGGGTTGCCAGCTTCGCTACAAAAATACTAGAAAGTCATCTAGAAACATCTAACAAATTATAATAGCATGTTTACGGGACTGGTGCATGATAAATCTGATCGAGGTCCAATGTCTTAACGCCTATTCAGGTTGTCTTGAGTATCAGCTCAGGTGTTTCAAAATAACCTTGTTTAAAAAATAACGAGGTGCGTGTATGAATGTGTGTGTGGCTGTGGTAAGTCTCCATACGAGGACAGGAATAGGTAGCCGGAAACGTATAAATCAATCAACTCGGAATCTGGAGATATTTTTCTCATTGAAAACATTTATGCTAATATAAGCTATACTATGAAATAATATGTTATGTGACTATTGCAAATGTAATTACCACAAAGCTCACTCGGAATCGGTGGCACATCAGGTGTAATGCCAGCATCTTTTTTATACTCATAAGCTTGGAGTAAGTTTTCAAATTTATCTAAATCTTTTACAACTTTGGCTTCAGTAGTTTGCTGGGCTTGATACTCCTAAAAAAATTATTTTATTGTATTGAAATGCCTATCGACATATCACACGTAAATTAGAATTTGTTATAGTAAGACTACAATAAAATTTTAGCAATAACTACTCTGCATAATGCCATGTTATAATTTTACTTGAAAAATATTACATATAAAATGTTTAAAAGTTACTTATTACAAGGAACACAATTAAAATTACACATACTTTGTATAAATCCAACATCTCTTTCTTGACTTTTTCATTAACAAGATTACAAACTTTTTCCATTGCTTTCTGTAAAAGTGAAATAATTTGAGATATTTTTATGTTATTTATAAGACAAATACTTTTACAAGTTATAAATGAAATATTAACAGTTAGGGAGTATTGATTTCATACATCATGCTACTTTTCACCTTTTTGTACAATCCTTTTCCTCCATCCAGGATTTGGGATGGGTTTAAAAACTGATAAACACAGCAAAAAGTTTCATATCCCCAGTGTTCACTCTAGGCATTTTTTGAAGGGCGGCCCGCCCCGCCCGCCCTTTTTAAATCTCAATAGCACCCTCATGTCTTTTTTGGAAAAATACTGCCCTCTTTTGAAAAAATTACGCCCCTTTCAATAAAAAAAAATCATACTCGTACGACGTCAAATAACCAACAGATCAGAATTTTTTTGTTTGGTTCGTGTATTTACATTGCAGTAGAGCTGCATAGTTGGATGTTGACGGAGGTTCTGAATCTATCCCCAAAAAAATACCCGGGAACACAGCTACATAATTTTGAACCATGGTTATATGACAAGGACAACACTTGAGCGGGGACCCTGCACAACCGGAATAGATATAAAGACATTTGGATCACAGCAGATTTTTCCTCTACATGGCAGATTATTTTTGGCATTCGATGTTTTCCCACCACATCAGATCACTACACTCATGCTAAAAATCAAGCACCCATGCTTCCAGACATGGATCTGATGTGTTAATGGGAGGACAAGCCCCCCCCCCCCAATTTTTTTTTTGGAAGTGCCCTTTAAAAAACCGGAATGCCGTTTTCCTGACAATAGCGCCCTGCCCCTTTTATTTCTAGAATGAGCACTGATATTCCTTTATACAAACTCAGTTCTAGTTTTCAATTGTAAAATTCACATGGCTGGATTTACAGTACTTGGTAAAAGCACATGAGTGAACAGGAACGATTTAACATAATTGGCAGGGAGAGATGATACCAGTGTTCACTCTAGGCGTTTTTTGAAGGGCGGTCCGCCTTGCCTGCCCTTTTTTTATCTTGATAGCGCCCTCATGCCCCTTTTTCAAAAAGTGCCGCCCTCTTTTGAAAAAAATGCCACCCCTCTTGCCCTTTTCAGTTAAGCACAAGCGTCCTTGCTTCCCTAGTTGTCTTTAAGAAAGGCATCGATTAAATTTTTTGTTGTGTGTAAACTGGAATTAAGTGAATTATGACAGTAGAAAAACAACCTCCTTTTTAACTGCACGTGTTGTGCAATTGCGATGATTCCGCTTTAATTTTGGGCACGGGGCATTCCACAAATCCTATTGATTGCCTATGCTCGCAAATGAAATGCTAAGTTTCTTTCTGTGTTTTTTTTTAAAAAAAGAAGATGGTTTGGCGCGAGGTTACAAGATTAGGCATTTTATTATCAAATTTTGGATTTAAGTAGCATTTTCATCAGTTTTGTAAGGGGTCTGATTGGGCAACTTACAGATTTGGTTTTTAAGGGAAAAATTAATTTACAAATGTTACATTTTTTATTTTAAGTAGTATATTGATTAAGAGACACCAATTTTGTATGAGTCTTTCCTTTGAGATAGACCTCGAACTGTCAACAATAGCCCAATATTCAGCTCTAGCGCAATGTTAACCAACATTGGAATTTTTTTTTTATTTGGTCACGTGTACGATGTGTCAACGGGTGGACACGCCCACCCCAAACTTTTTTTTTAAAGGTGCCCTTTTAAAAACAAGAAGTGCCTATTTATCGCCAACAACTCCCTGCCCCTTTTTATTTCTAGAGTGAACACTGATGATACCATACTGATGTTGTGCTGCAGATAGCATTGATTTGAACATGTGGATATGTATTTTGTTTCACCAAGGGTGCACTCATCGAAATCTTGTAAACTGTGTACAAAACTTGAAGAAGTGATGTTCTAAGGCAACAGGGTGCTTTTTTTTTGCTGTATTCATCATTGTTTTTTAAATATAGAATTTCTAAACCACAGAGGGAATTATGAAGCATTGCATATTTTATAGTGCAAAACAATTCAATACAAAAATTTTAACAAGAAAATTAGTAGCTTAAGGTAATTTGCAATATACATTAAGGTTATGAAACTTGATTGTTTAAATGTATTTCTTCTGAATTTTTTTTTATAATATAAGTGAAATTGTTGTTAAATCTCAATTGCAAATGAAATTATATAAAAAGGCATGCGGATACGGATTTTTATCATTTTAGCTTATGTGTTTGCAGAAGGAAGATAAATCAGATTTACTCACAAGATTTGTCTGGTCTTTTTCGTTCCCTTCAATTTTGAATTCGGTAAACTTCAATCTTACAGATTCTGCTATATCTTTGATCAATGCGAGTTTAATGCATCTGGAATTGGAAAGAAAACAGAAACTACATAATAAGATTTCTGAAAACAACAACTTTTATTAAGTTCAGCTAGTGTGTTTAAATATTAAAATAAAAAAAAGTAATGAAATAAAATATGACAATTCTGATTACTATTTTCTCAATGTGCTTTTAAAAGAAAAATGTAATTTTAACATGTGAAACTAATAAAAAAAAAGTGGTACAACATATTTCATACAGGTAAATGCTAAATATTACCCTGCAAAAGTTTTGAAAAAAAAAAAAAAAATGCTTAAAGAATCCAAAACTCATAATAAATTGTAAATATAACTTCAATATTAACAATAAAATTGAGCTAAAATTTAAAGACACTTTGTAAAATATCAATAATGTACTAAGTACTGATGTACTATAATTACTTGTCCCTGTTTAAGCCAAGAGAACTATCACCATCTACAAGAAAGGCCATGATACTCAGTCTATACATGTGGTCTGCTACAGATTCACATTCAGAAGACACCTTTGATTCGTCCCAGCAAGTTCGTTTCAAGTGCTGCAATTTAAAACCTAAGAATTATATAAAGAAATATAATACAAAGATAAAATTGTATTTAACAACTTTCAGTTTACAAACATAATAGTTTGGGCATGCAGCACGTCCATGCACACAAGTCTGAACAAAGATTAGATTCAAATACAAATACAAATATTGACGACCAACAACAGGCTCAAGGCCCAATAAGGTTGGTCCATCTAGTACCTCTTAACTATCCCCCAATGCATATCAACAAATTTAAAATTTATAAAAAGATCAGTGAACTTATTATGTATATGTCACATGCAGAAAGTTAAGGTACTTGGAAATCGCAATTAATCTTGTGTTGACCCTTTGGTCCTTGTACCTCCATCCAATTAAGCTAGTAAATAGGACCACTTTTGTGTGTTTAGATATTAAGTGTTGAGTCACTAATATAAGAGTAGGGAGGAGTGCCCTGGGGTTCAGCAATGAGTTTATATTAGGATATCCTGAAAGGGAATAACATGATTATTAAAATATTTTATGAAACAGTTAAGATATTTTAATGTAAAATGTCTGTAAAACACATTAACAATAAATATCTTGTGGTCTCTCTCTCTATATATATATAAAAAGAAGAGTGCACAGGAATTTGTGTTTTTTATACAAATCTAGTTTAATTCCTTGAATTTTGTACATTTTAGGTTCAAAACAAGAGAAAGGTCGCAGCTTACACGAGATTTCGAACCCTTTGTCCCTTTCTTCTCCTTAAAGCATTTATGGCTTTTTATTAAAACTGACAGATGGCGCCACGGCGACGAAATATGCCACTACTCTCCTGGGCAATGCCAGGTCATATAGTTAGTGTGGTATAAAAATTAACACTTTTATAATTTTTTTACTTTAATTCAATATAAAATATTTAGTTTGCAGTTGATAGGTTACTTGCAAATATAGGACAATAGGTTGCTTTTTACAGACTGCATTTACACACCATATTATACTTGGGGGAAAAAAGTCATAATTATAAAATACACCAATTATAAAATACAACAATTATAAAATACAACAATATACAGATAATAAATTTACTATAAGTATTAGAATGTCACACATTGAAATTTCTAAAAATACTTGCCTTTAACTTGCCTAGAAGAAGGAGAAACTCAAATACCCTTGATTTACCAGACGTAGAAGGTGAATTTTTATTTCTATGAAGTTGCAATTCTTGAAACCAATTTAAAACTGTACTATTCTGGATGCCTGGAAAACGATTTTCAAAGAATAAACTTTATCAAGGAAACACACAAGGAAATCATCTACTTTCTATTTTGTGGAAAAACTGAACATATCATTAAAAATATAAATCCTTATTGTACTGTTATACTTTATTTCACATGTTAAAACTGACTATTGGAACTCTAATAACAAAGTATAATTTTTTTTTATCAAATTTAAAAGTATAAAATTTCTTATACTGTTTATTTAAATATTGCAAGGTCAGGCCATATGTTTTATGTATCTTATAATAAGAACAATTTGTGCACCTATAATTTTGATAATATATAGGTTAATTAAAAAAACCTTGTGAAATGTTGAAAGAATGAGTGTAAGTTGGAAACATATGCAAATGAAATATGTGGTACAGCTATAAGAAACCTTATATTTTCTAATTATTTTACTGATTCTTATGTCCTGTCCATTTGTAAAATAGCAGAAAAAGATAATTTTAATATAACAAATAGGATTTTCCGGTTTAAATAACTCTACGAAAAGTAATTTCTAAAAGGCTTAACAAATGTAAGAAAAATGTATTATTTGAAGATATTACAATATCTACTTATAATACTTATCATAAAAATGTAATAGTACTAAATTCACAAAAACACATTTATCTATGTTATAAGAGACTTACCTTTTGTATTGTCAAAGAAGTCCTGTAAATCCAAAGATTCTTTAGCTTCCAATTCATACTGGTATGCTTGCAGTAACATATCAAGTTTATCTAAATCTTTAACCGATTTAGCCTCATTTGTTATTTGTTCAGTATATTCCTAAAATTAGAACAATTTTTTTACAAGAGTATAAATGGTAGAAGCATTCATGCTTATTTATATCATTCTTTCTATATGTATATTTTATCTCTTATATTCAATATTTTATCTCTTTGTATTCAATATTTTATCTCTTAATATTCAATATTTTATCTCTTAGTATTCAATATTTTATCTCTAGGTATTCAATATTTTATCTCTTATATTCAATATTTTATCTCTTAGTATTCAATATTTAATCTCTTAGTATTTAATATTTTATATTCAATATTGTATCTCTTAGTATTCAATATTTTGTCTCTTAGCATTCAATATTTTACTCTTATATTCAGTATTTTATATCTTAGTATTCAATATTTTATCTCTGATATTCAATATTTTATCTCTGATATTCAATATTTTATATTTTAGTATTCAATATTTTATCTCTGATATTCAATATTTTATCTTTTAGTATTCAATATTTTATCTCTTGAAGCACTATAAGATACTTATTCTAATGTCATTAAAAATACATTTCTCAATTATGTGTAATAGAAATGAAATTTACATACTGTATACAAATGTAGAAATTCTTTACCAATATTTTCACTAACAAAAGAACAAAGTTTATTCATAGCTTCCTAAAATAAAGAGAAATGTTGTACACTTTTAAACTTAGTAAATGAAATCTAATTTGAAGTAAAGTTACAACTCCGACTGAGTAAAAATATGATACACTGACTTTCAACCCAATAGCACTTTCAATATATATATATATGACTCTTAAGACTTTCTGTATCTGTTATGACTTTCTGTATCTGTAAGATCTGTTATGACTCTTAAGACTTTCATTTTGTTAGTTTTTCCAATAATATATATATATGATTGGAAAAACTAACAAAATGAAAGTCTTAAGAGTCTATTTATAGATGTAGGAGTATAGATTTTTAAGCTTCTTGTATGAGTATTTTATATTTCCTGCATTTTTCACTCTATAAGGATAGCTGAAAATTGCCCCCTCCTTTCTCTTTTACTCTATGTTAAATCTTGACTCTACATTTACATTGCTATGTTATATTTGTCTAAGTCTTTGGTATGTGAGTCACGTGGTGAACTACATCATACCTTTACATGCATTTTGTTTTATTTAGAGTCACGTGATGTACGACGTCATCCGTTTAGACTCTGTCTTTCATATGTGACGTCATCTTTTTGGTGACTAGTGTGATGACTCATTTGTATAGTATGAGGAGTGTATATTTTTCATCCTCTTCTATGAGGATTTCATTTCCCTCTATGTTAAATTATGACTCTACCTTTACATTGCTATGTTAATTTTATGACATTGTTTTATAGTGTTTTATAACTAAGTACAAGTAAAGACACATTTCATTTGTTGTTGTAGTTCACATTTATTGAAATCTTTATATTTACAAATGTTTTCTTCTGTTTCCTTTTGTCCATCTGAAAGAGTGAAAATAGTATGAGTATGTTATTGTTTGAATGGATGTTATTTTGTTTACCTTGTTTATCAGTCCCAATTGTTGTCATTCCATATGGCTTCAAAGTCTATAGTTTCGTATTTTGGCAGGTCATTTCTTCCTATGCTATCATCGTCTGATTTATTGTTGGATTGGCTTGTTCCATCGTCTTCTGTTTGAGTGTATTGATTTGCTTGTGATAGTTTGGGAGTGTTTGTGTACACTGTTCGAGATTTCTTGTTGGTTGTTGCTGTAGTATCTTCAATTGGTCTTTTTGGTGGGGTCTGTGTGCTTCTTTCTTTTGTGTGTGTTGGTGTGATTTTAATGTAATTGTATAAATATTTTTGTTCTTCTGACAGGTATTTCTCTGCGTGTAAGTTTATCCATTGGGATGAAGGTCTTTATTGTAGTCTTCGAGAAAGTCGCAGGCGCGAAGGTCGTCGTATATGTGTATGCACCTTGCTTCTATTGCTTTTTGTGAACCCGGAGCGTTATTCCAGACAGGTGTATTTGATGTTATCAATACAGGTGTTGGTTTTAGGTATTGATCTCCGGTCATCTTTTTATGGATGAAGCAGCCCGTCCCTTCTAAAACGATCTTGAGCTGCTCTATCATGCTAGCCTCAAAGTAGGGTTCATTGATAAAGATGACCCTTTTGTTTAAGCAATCTTGCCACATGAAGGCGTACCCAGCTATTCCCTGTATGACCATTCCGTAATAAATTGCGGCTTTTTCTAATGACTTGGCAATGAAAGTTTTGCCGCTGTTTGGTTCCCCGGTGAGGTAAAGTGTTTTTTTTTCTTGTGGACTCTGTCCATAAATTCGATGACGTTTAATACGAATTGGCGAGGATCAATTTGTTGGAACTCACACCATCGTTCCATTATGTCTGCACTTTGCAAAGGTGTGTGACATTCGTCTTTAGTGTCAGTGTATTTTGATGTGAGGGTCAACAGGGGTGTGTCTAGACAAGATTGCTTTTCTAGTTCTAAAGCCTTTTTAAAATTTACCGAATAACTCCTTTTTGAGTATTGTTCTTTGAATTCTGGTTGGTTGTGAAGGGACAAGAGTTGTGATTCGGATTGCGCTTGGGTTGTTTTTATCATGTTCATGATGTTGTCAATGTCCTCTTCGGGATTCGTTTTTTTTGGTTTGTTTCCCGTTTTACTTACACGTCGGTTTCCAACGTGGTCAATTAGTTGTTGTGTGACCTCGCCCATGAGTTTGTTTAATTTAGAATTTGCCAAAACGTTATTAAAAATAATGTGTCTAGGCGGCACTTGGAGGTATGCCAAGAAATTTACAGGTACTATGGCCGCCTGAGTTTTCCATATTTTACAAGTTTTAGCAATTTCGTGAAAGAGCCTGTCATTATCAAATCGCTTACCCAGGGGAACTTTCGTCATAGCATGATAGTGCAGCCCTTTGTATTCGCATACGTTGTTGTCTGCTTCTTCCGGATGTTCGGAGATGATTACCGACCGTTTCTTGAATAACGCCCGGGCCATGGGGTTGTCGTCGAATCTTAAGTTGTCGATGAAGGCGAAGACGATGATTCTGTAGTGGAAATAGTCATAGCGTTGTGGATTCCTTTTTGGTGCATTTGATGTTGTTGCTTGGTCCATGATGACTTCTTTGTTAGCTGTAACGAAATAAAATAAAATTTTCAAGTACATGTATAAAAAGCATTTTTAACACAACTTACAGTGTAGATGTATTTTCGTTTTTAAAGAGCGTATATTACCTTTGTTAAATGGCTCGTCTGTGTAGGCTATCGCTCTCTGTGAGACTGCTTGATTTTTGGTGGGTGTTCTCTCTTTATATACTCTCTGAGTGACGTCAGAGGTTGGAACGCCCTCTGGCGGAGGATTTTGATTTACTCATAAAGGTCTGAAAAAATCGCACCCTCCTCCTCCTCATTCTAAATATAGCATTGCTATGGTAGATTTAACATGGAGTAAAATAGGAAGGGAGTATCATTTTTCAGAGATCCTATTGGAGGATTCTTTAAATAGAAGTATTGTGTCATCCAATGTATTTTGTGATGTCATCCAATTGAGCACGTGACTAATGACGTCATTCAAAGAAAAACATATTGAAAAGGCCAGATGAAATCTTGCGTTTTCAAAAAAGGACAAGGGTCAGTTTTTAAAATTTAGATGTAATGGACTAACTTTATACACAACCTCTCTTCCCGTCTCATCCCCTTGGCCGTCTCATGACGTCAGGGATAAGGCAGGAAGAGAGGTTGTAAGACTTTCATTTTGTTAGTTTTTCCAATCATATATATATATATATATATATGATTGGAAAAACTAACAAAATGAAAGTCTTAAGAGTCATAACAGTTAAACTAAATAAAATCATGCTACACAAAACGCTTAAGAAAGACAATTAGGGATTGTATCATACATATTTGTAATATTAAACTGAAAGTGTCATTAAAATTCTGTTTAGCAGGAAATGCTTAAATGTTTTCAAGAAAATCTTATATAACCAGCAATTTCATAAAAATTTTATTACATGAAAAGAAATTATTATTTTAATACAACAAATATTTAAAAGATAATTTTTTTCTAGAAATAAGAATTATGAGGTGTGTGTCAATATGCTTTAACTTGCAAATAAAAAAGTTTCTAGTTTTAGAAATTTGAGTAGGTAATCCACAATTGCAGATTTGGGGCTATAGTCATACTTTCAATTTTTATACTACAATATTAATAAAATGAGTTTTTAGCAAAATTCTGGATTAGTAAAATTGTTTAGATGTAGAGCATGCATTAATTGAACTAAAACATATATAGGATTAAGAACAATATAAAATTATGGCACATATTCCTTTATAATCTATCAAAATCCATATGAAAGGAATTGTTACACATGATTTTGAATTCAGAACCACAACTTTTAATTACATTGTGACATTTTCTGCATTAATTTGATTTCAAGATAGTACTAGCACATTATATACAGTCTGGGAAGTGAATTTAATACAAATGTCAAAAAGTAGTTTACAAAGCAAAATTCTGTTTTTTAAACTTTTGAATAAACTTTCATATAACTAAGCTATGTCTATTTCTCAAATCATAAATTAAAGAAAACTTAAGAATACATTTCCATAGACATTTTAAACAGTCATTACTTTCTTTATAATACTTATATATTTCTTTATAGGAAATCTAACAATGGTAGACCTTATTTTTAAAGTTCGATTATAAGATACCATAGATAGGAAACTATTTTTTATTTTTAGCAATGAATATTTGAAGATATTTTGTTCAGGGTCCGAAAAAAAAAAATTAAAATTGAAGGAACACTAAATTGTGTATTAAAAGTGAAAACCCAATATAAAAATTTTGACTTGAAAACAACATTGTTATTTGTAGTAAGTTATATTTCATATTGAGTTATCAAAAGTAAAAAGCATACCATCTCCCTTTTGTGCTTTTCTTCTTTGCTAACACCACAAAATGGGGTAAGATCACCGACTATACATTCTGATATATCGTGGATTAATGCCATTTTGATGCATCTGAAATAGAATTATGAAAACAATAAAAATGCTATAGTAAAACAAGTAATTAATTTTAAATTCTTTTAGCATATTTAATGCCTGCATATGATGACATGAGAGAAAAATTAAAATAAAAATCATGTAAATGGTATAAAACAAATTTGGGACAAGTAAAAAAATTGTTTAATCACATATGGACCGTAGCTGGCATAATTTTAAAATACTTTTTAACTACCAGTACTGATGTTTTGTTTAATGTTATGAGATATTTTTTAGAAAGCAAACTTAATATACCTAAAGTCAAGCAATAGCTACAGTTTTAAATTTGTTTATCTTGCATAAAGGTTTTCATAACTTTTAAGTTATACTAAGAATACAACTAATTCAAACTGTTTAAAATGGAATATATTTCTGAGTTTATAAAAGAGGTGTATATAAATGCTACATATTTTTAGGACAAGGCTAATGCCTTATTAATAGGTTAATGAATTATAAATAGGTTAATGAATTATAAATAGGTTAATGAATTATAAATATGTTAATGATTTATCATGGTTCATACAGATTTTCAGATGTAAAAATTAAGTAGTTCTTAAGGACCTCTCGATAATTTTTAAGGACCTCTTATATTTTTTGGTGCCGTTGGCGGAGAATCGTAATTTTTGTGGTGCAAAATTGGCGCAGAAACAAGTTGGCGAAGGATACCACTTCCAGCAAACTCTGGCGCAGAAACGTTAAAGATGCTACATTCTTGTGAATTTCCCCGATTTTCTAGAATGAGTATTGATTCTTCACAAAACAACAAACGAGCTGAGCTCCTAACAATGAAGTGTCGTGTATGATAATGAATTACCATTGACTAAAAAATCAGCCAAAAGAGATCAAAAGTGCACTTTTCTGTCACTAAATTCGTCTATTCACGCCTTTCTCACCTTGCCGATTTACACTAGCGTATAACGGTCAAAAGTGTGAACATGGATCAAAGTAAAATCCGGAATTCTACATTCCGATATTTTTAATGCACCCAAATCAATCCCCAATGCACCCAATCCAAAATTTAAAAAAAAACCTTGGAATTTCGGGTTAGACATGAAAAAATACCACATTCATTCCGATATTTTTAATGCACCCAAATCAATCCCCAATGCACCCAATCCAAAATTAAAAAAAAAAACTAGGAATTTCGGGTTAGACATGAAAAAATACCACCCATGCGAATTAGTAAAAAAAGCTCATGCTTGATAAAAAATTAAGGACCTTAGTTGAAAATTAAGGACTTTAAGGGCCCTTAATTAGGGTCCTACCTAAATTAAGTAGTTCTTAAGGACTTTTAAGGACTGTGCGAACCATGTTTATTAATAGGTTAATGATTCATATGTAATATATACTAATAGTAAAATACTCTATAGTTATCAAGCACAGATAAAATAGTAGGTAGGCAAAGAAAATTATTTAAAAAAAACACACACATGTTTTTATTACAAAGTATTAAAAATGCAGATAAAATAATCAGCTACACTCCAGATCATTGCTACCTGATCTATGGTTCTCAGACCCATTGGTGGTCTGCGAAAGGACCAGAAGTGGTTCAGGGAGCATTTCCGAATCTCCATCATATTTTTGATTTTGCATTTTTTAAAAAGACAACATTGGCCAAGATACTTTTCTTTTTATAAGAAACATATGAACAAACAATTCAAAATATATTTTCTATTAAATAAACAAAAATTAAAACATTTTAAAATTGTTAAATTTTCATACTTTTGTTTTGACTGTTATATAGATTAACCATAATCAAAATACTAGCTATTTAAAGAATTTTGATGAAATTTAAAAAGACAACATTGGCCAAGATACTTTTCTTTTTATAAGAAACATATGAACAAACAATTCAAAATATATTTTCTATTAAATAAACAAAAATTCAAACATTTTAAAATTGTTAAATTTTTATACTTTTGTTTTGACTGTTATATAGATTAACCATAATCAAAATACTAGCTATTTAAAGAATTTTGATGAAATTTAAAAAGACAACATTGGCCAAGATACTTTTCTTTTTATAAGAAACATATGAACAAGCAATTCAAAATATATTTCCTATTAAATAAACAAAAATTCAAACATTTTAAAATTGTTAAATTTTCATACTTTTGTTTTGACTGCTATATAGATTAACCATAATCAAAATACTAGCTATTTAAAGAATTTTGATGAAATTTAAAAAGACAACATTGGCCAAGATACTTTTCTTTTTATAAGAAACATATGAACAAACAATTCAAAATATATTTTCTATTAAATAAACAAAAATTCAAACATTTTAAAATTGTTAAATTTTCATACTTTTGTTTTGACTGCTACATAGATTAACCATAATCAAAATACTAGCTATTTAAAGAATTTTGATGAAATTTAAAAAGACAACATTGGCCAAGATACTTTTCTTTTTATAAGAAACATATGAACAAACAATTCAAAATATATTTTCTATTAAATAAACAAAAATTCAAACATTTTAAAATTGTTAAATTTTCATACTTTTGTTTTGACTGTTACATAGATTAACCATAATCAAAATACTAGCTATTTAAAGAATTTTGATGAAATTTAAAAAGACAACATTGGCCAAGATACTTTTCTTTTTATAAGAAACATATGAACAAACAATTCAAAATATATTTTCTATTAAATAAACAAAAATTAAAACATTTTAAAATTGTTAAATTTTCATACTTTTGTTTTGACTGTTATATAGATTAACCATAATCAAAATACTAGCTATTTAAAGAATTTTGATGAAATTTAAAAAGACAACATTGGCCAAGATACTTTTCTTTTTATAAGAAACATATGAACAAACAATTCAAAATATATTTTCTATTAAATAAACAAAAATTCAAACATTTTAAAATTGTTAAATTTTCATACTTTTGTTTTGACTGTTACATAGATTAACCATAATCAAAATACTAGCTATTTAAAGAATTTTGATGACAGATTTTTTTTGTATAGTGTCTGCTGACACATTTTATAAATAGAAACTGTATAATTACAATGTGGAGGTCCATGCTCGGTTTTGTGGTCTAAAGGCTGATAACTACTGTTCTAAATAAATGGAAATAGATGCAATGTTATTTCATATGAGCTTACCTGTCCCTGTTCAAATTACAAGGAGTTGTATCATCTAACAGGAATGCCATGACAGCCATTCGATACATGTGCCCAGCAATGCTTTCGCAATCTTCAATCTTTCGTAACACCCATCCGGTTCTCTTTAAATGCTGAAATAGATATAAAAATTTAAAAATGCACGCATAATAAAATCTGATGGGCACTATTATACAAGGGAATAATTTTTTGCTATAATCATAAATGAAGGACAGACTCTTATCAAGTTTGATTGTACATCTAATAAATTAAAAAAAAATTACATGAGAAGTTTCTTTTGGCAATATTGTTTGCAATACATAACAAAAGAAACAATAGATCACTATGTGAATTATGTATTATTTTTTGAAGTCAGGAATATTAAATGTTAATTTCAGGTTAAGTAAATCCATTTTATTGGACCATTCAAAATCCTGTACTAACAACACATTTTGTTGTTTCTTATATAACTTTAAGAAACAAATAAGACAAACAACATAGTTAAATACATTTGAATAGGAATATAAAGATCCAAATTGTATGTATAACTCAGAATAACTTTATTTACTGATACTTACTTTTAATCTACCAACAAGCAGGAAAAATTCCAAAATACTTGACAATGGCTGCTCTTTTTCGGCCATATCTGTTTATGTGTAAACTAGAATTTAAAAATATATTATATGTTATGAATATAGGGGATCCCGAATATAGAATAATAAAATATATAGTATGTAAATTTGTAGAATAATATAGTTTTTGATGAAAGGTGTAATAATCGGGAAATTTCTATTTGAAAGTTACGTATGCAAGATTCAGCAGTGAAAAAAAAATAATTGAAGACTTAAACTTTCGAAATACTGAGAAACTTCTAAATATGAGAAAAATCCTGTGCAATTAGCTTGAATAAAATACCAATACAAAAAATGATGAACAAAATTTATGAAGAGAACAGACATATTTACATTTATTTCTTGTAATTTTCTGAAAGTAACAGAATTAATAAGCAACACTATTTTGAATCAATGAAGCATAAAGTATAAACTACTTACTGGTTTGTATCATTAAAAACTAAAAATAAAGTAAGTAGAAATTACAAAAAAACTTACAATACAAGCAAGTTTGATTGATATTTTAATATTTATATTGGATTATTTGATTGATTGTATAAAAAAGAATTACGTAAGTAGTTTGGTAAGGAAATGAACAACACAACTCATTTCTACACTGAAGTAAAAACAAAACAACACAAATATTTACTAAATATTTTCTTGACTTGCGTTATTTCCTACATTTTGGAATAATGGCACATTCAGATTCGTCTCAAAGTCGGAAAAGGAATCCTCGCGCAAGCGAAAAAGCAAAGGATTCATTTGAGGACTTGAATCTGAATGTGAACATTCCCACTTATCCATACAAATCGAGCACTGAGTATGCCGCAGCGGTGAATCAGTGGTTATGGCAGTGTTACAACTTGCAATGTGTATCCATAACTTTACCGTACTTAATGTCACAGACAGTGTATCGTATTCAGAACAGTAACCCGGATGGTACGACTGATTTCAATCGAAATTTTCCGAACGCTTTCTTTCCTAATCAGAATATTTCTCTGATTCAACCAAATGCTGCGTTTCAAAATGCCAACGCAGCAGATCCTGGACAGTCACAAGGTATTGTTCTTTGTTTGTTTTAAAAGTATACTAGAATATTTTTATGTATATTTCTAAATTAGTATAGACGAACACTTTCGATAGGAATTAAGTTTTTTAAATACACATCATATGGAATCCTCTTACATTTCTTAGTTGTTTCGTTTCTTTTACTTCGCTTTGCTTTTCTTAAAAACTCAACAAAACTGGATTGTTTTTTGTGCGTATGATGTAATATATAAAACGCATAAGATGAACTAATGGTAAAGAATTACGAGCGACAACGGATTTGCCTGTGTTTTTAAGTGGTCGCCAAATGACCCGATGCGGTACACATGTATGTTTCTTTTCTGATCTTTATGGTACTTACGGCAAATTCTATTCCAATAGAAAAATTCTTATTTTCAATTCATCCTGCACAAATATCACGCCACTTTTTAAACCAATCGCGGACATTCCTATAATTTCATATTTGTAAACAATTGTCCCATTCCCATATTGAGAAGTGAATCGCCCCAAAAAGTCGCTAAGAACTACTTGCCTACGATTGTAAATCCCAACCGAACTAACATATAACATAGATTTGTTTTAAGAGTTTCTTAAAGCATAAGATGAACATAAGCATACTCAAAGACAGACAATGCTCCCTTTTCAGAAAAAAACACTAGTTCTAGAGCCTAAAGACAGAATGGCTGTGGTCTTTTTTATCGGGATCTTTTATATAATCTTTTCCTAATAAGCGATATTTGTAACACTAACGGGGTTTCGGCGGCAAAAACAGGTTTATTCCAATCAAAGAACTCCATTTTATCCTTGCATCAGTGTTTTGCTTCAAGTTACCAAATTTGATGAAAAATCAGGTGTACCGTAGAATTCACTCTAACCTTATGTTTACAGTACATCAGTCAAAATGTTGATGATGACAATGTCGGGTACAGTGACAAAATTCAAACTATTCACTTCAAGTGTTGCCAATTGCCCAAAGTGTGGCTCTAATTTGATGTTAATTCAACTTAAGATGCTATGAATAGGAGGTGAGATGGACTGGAGTGACATAACTGCAGTTCTTAGCCAGTGTTCACTCTAGAAATAAAAAGAGGCAGGGCAGTGTTGGCTGTAAAAGGGCACCCCATTTTTGAAAAGGCACTTCTTGTTTTTTAAAGGGCACTTTAAAAAAAAAATGTTTTGTGAGGGCCTGGTCCACACATTGACACATCGGACCCGTGACCAAACAAAAAAAAAGTTCCGATTTGTTGGTTGACATTGCGCCAAAGCTGCATATTGGGCTATTGTTAACGGTTCGGGCCTATCTCGAAGGAAAAACCCGTACAAAATTGATGTCTCTTTATAAATATATTATTTGAAATCTAAAATTTAGCATTTTTAAATTATCGTTTTCCCTAAAAACCAATTCTGTAAGTAGGAAACAGATCCCTTACAAAACTGATAAAAAGGATACTTAAATCCAAAATTTTGTAATAAAATGCCTAGTCTTGCAAACCAATCCCTACCTAGTCCCAAACCATATTCTCTTTTTAAAAAAAAGTTAGGATTTTATATGCAGGCACAAGCAACCAATAGGATTTGTGGAATGCCCCGTGCTCGAAATTACCGCGGAATCATCGCGATTTCAGAACACGCGTAGTTATAAAGAAGTTTGTTTTTCTACTGACATAATTCAATTAATTCCAATTTACACACAAAGTTTTTTAATCGATGCCTTTATTAAAGACAACTAGGGAAGCAATGATGCTTGTGCTTAACTAAAAAGGGCGAGAAGGGTGGAATGTTTTCAAAAGAGGGCGGCATTTTTGAAAAAAGGGGCATGAGGGCGCTATCGAGATGAAAAAAGGGCGGGCAGGGCGGACCGCCCTTCAAAAAACACCTAGAGTGAACACTGTCTTAGCCATTACTTATTACGCTAGGCACAGAAATTTGAACAGTTTTTGGTTTCGTCATCAAGTTGAAGATCGAAGTAGTTTCCTTGAATCAGAAGTTTGTTGGTTCTGATTATATTATATTCTATATTGAAAAGGTTTGCCTGACTTATCTATAAATAAGAATTTATTTTAAATCTTTGATAACAATATACTTTTTTATAATATAGGTTCCGTATATCTTATCCCTTCCCTTTTGAAAAGACTTACAGCTGAAGCAATTGATTTCTGTATTCTTCTAGTTTTAAAAGTGATGATTACTTATATTCTTGTGGATTTTTTTGATCTTGTGTGAGTATTCATTTATATTTATCTGAACGTTATAATCAATATTTAGTTGAAATACTAGCAATACCATCAGTATTTACTCTAAAAATGAAAAAGGGCATGGTGTTATTTAGCGATAAAGGGCACTGTAATGAGCATTCAATTAACTTTCTGTTATCAAAGTCGGAGTAATCACTGTTACTTAGCTTATTATTTTAAATGGCCATTTATGAATAACAAGGTGCGTTCCATAAGTAATGCGACCAATTTTTTCCTGACGCAACTATGTACCGCAGCACCCGCTAACCTGCTGGGCTAGGTGGAGGGGGTTATTAGCTTTATAACGAACCTATTTTCAGTCGGCTCCGAGCTGCCGGAAAGTCAGGACATGCGTTCTGGGAAGCCCGTTTTGAGCTTAATGTAACACGGGGTGCAATGGATTGTTCTATGGGGCAACGTTACGTTATCAAATTTTGCATTAAACTTGGGAAGTCTGCCACTGAAACGTTTCTATTAATTCAGAAGGCCTTTGGGAGTGATAACTTGTCCAAATCACAAGATCACACATGGCTAGTGTTCCTGTTATGCGTTTTTCAAAGGGCGCCGCGCCCTGCCCTTTTTTTTGTAAGTGCCGATGTGCCCTGCCCTTTTTTTGGAAGTGCTGATGCGTCCTGCCCTTTTTAGAAGTGAAAAATGTGCCCTGCCTTTTTTTTCAATATCTTCTTTGCGCCCTGTAATTAAAAAAAAATATTTTTCTGCAAAAACGTAGGTCTGTAGGATTGCCTTGGTATCCCAATCGTACCCTTTGCCCTTTTACATAACAAAAAGTGCCCTTTTACATAACAAAAAGTGTCCTTTTTGACAAATCCCCCCCTGCTCTTTTTTAAAACTATGTGAACATTACACATGGCACAAGTCGTTCAAGCAGGCATGAGCAAGTCCAGGATCAAAACCATGCTCATTGTCTTCTTTGATGTCAAGTCCAGGATCAAAACCATGCTCATTGTCTTCTTTGATGTCAAAGGCATTGTCCACCACGAGTTTGTACCTACCGGGACCACTGTGAATGCAGCTTTTTACTTGGAAGTGCTCAAAAAGGTGAAAAGGAGGATTGCGCACTGCGTGACATCAAGGATGCATGGGAACTTCATCATGAACGCGCCAAGCCACAGCGCCTTCGTTGTCAACGATTTCCTGTCCAGGACCCATTCCCCACTGGTTCCCCAGCCTCCCTACAGTCCTGAGATGGCTCCCCATACTTTTTTTGTTTCTTCGTTTAAAATGAGCCCCGAAAGGAAACATTGGGACATGATTGAAAACATCCAGGCTCATGTTACATTGGCTGTAAAAGACCTCCATTGGAAGGCCTTCCATACTTCGAAACACTGCCTCCATTAATGTATTGACACAGGAGGGTACTATTTTGAAGATTTATAACTAATTGTACGAATATGTCCAAAAATTATTTTTTATTTATTTGGTCGCATACTTATGGAAAGCATCCAGTACTATGTATGGCACTTGGGAAGAATGGTCTTAAGATAGTGCAAGAAGATCAAAGCTCTTGTCAAGTTGCATTTTAATCGCTATAAAGCTAAAGCTTCATTTTTTTAAAAAATATGTGTATATATATTATATATGTATTATATGCGTATATATATTTTTATAATATTTTTTATTTGTACCATAGATATGTATTTAAAGTTTAAAATTTTGTGTGTAATATTTTATTTTTATAGTTATGTGTATGTTTTTCAGGGATTTATACTATTACAAGAGTGGGTTTGACTGTGCATTATGGTTGAAATGTGTTTAGAATAATTAAAAAAATAATTTGTTAATAACGTGTATGTTCTTTAAATGCATTTAAACTATCTTAAAAGTTAATTTTTGTTTTCTATTTTTTAATAACTATTACGCTACATATAATTTTTCTTGTTTTAGAAATCTGGACAAATATGATTTCGATTTGATAAAAAATGACAAATTGGACTACCAAACAGCTATGGAAGTAACATCGGAAATTCTAGCTCTTGAAATTATTCACAGATTCGTTGTTTGCATTTTTGAAGTAAGTAATAAAAAGTTTATTTTTGTGGAAAGTATTTCATAAAGTATAAAATGTTATACCTATTCATTATAACAGATTATAACACATATTAAAAAATTATTTAAAGGATCTAACCAGCAACCTGGTTTATTATAACGTAGCAGTAGTTATAATTATGTATCAAATGTTGTGCAAAATTTAACTTGGTACAAAAACAATAGTAATAATAACCTTAACAGTATAGCTTCATGACTATTTTATTAAATTAAGCGACTTAAAAAATTAAAAGTAAAACTTGATTTTTAGCACTTAGACTACAATTATGATGACTGGTGTCTGTTTTTAAACAAGAAGTACCTACCAAAGTTTTACCTATAATTTTTTATTTGATATATGCTTTGTTATGTGGGCATTTTATTGTTCATCAATCAATTTTTAAATTATTTTTATATTATGCACACATTTTTCTATTATATTAACTCATAAATTAAAAAATATACATTTATTAAAACCCACAGGTTTCTTAATATTTGAAAAAGAACTTAATCAGTATATTTGTATATTGTTTTCTATTAAATATAAAACTTGAAAACTAATAATGTGCCTTTTTAATTCATGTAAATTTAAATCTGATATTATTATAAAATAGTAAATTGTTCGAAAGTTTTTTATATATAATATATATATATATATATATATATATATATATATATATATATATATATATATATATATATATATATATATATATATATATATATATATATATATTATATATAAAAAACTTTCGAACAATTTACTATTTTATATAAACAACAATTTACTATAAACAATTCAACAATTTACTATATATATATATATATATATATATATATATATATATATATTTTGCATGAAACCAAGTTTCTATTTCTTTTTGTTATAAAAAATACATAGAAAATTCAAGAATTTGGCAAACTTTTAATTGTATGTTAAACTTTCATTATTATTCGATTAAAATGTATTTCTGGCAAAATACTTGATTCTAAACTTTGGACATTTAACAATCTATTTTATATATAATTTTCATCAATATTCTTGAATAAAAATTTATTTTGTGAAGATTGGGTTAGATATTCAGTAGTATAATAATCTTTAATTTGGGTTTTAGAATTATAATATAGGACAATTCCAAATAATCAAGATACCTTTATTAAAATGCAAATACAACGTTAAAACTACATAATAAAACATAAAATCTAGACATGTTTCGTGAGATACATCTCCCTGCATCAGCAGAAATGAAAAGTCTGTGTGCGCAACGAAATGAAAATAAACCCAAAATTGAAAGTGTTGACAAAGAAGAAAAACTATCTCAATCGGTTAGAGTTAACTATTGTGTGCCAACAAGCGGAAAATACCGTAACCACAAAGGCTTCATTTACAATCGAATCAATATTGTTAAAAATGTGAAACACAGTGGAAAATGAAAACAAGATATCCTTCTTATAGCAAAAAACAAATGAATTTATTTTTAAATAGTGTACAATGATTTTATGCAGGGAGATGTTGAACTTTGTATACTATTATAGTTTCCATTTGTGTTTTGTCTTAGGCTTTGTTTACCTATAGAGGTATGGTGGGTGCTGGTGGTGCAACCCCAGGCAAGACCATCATGAAACTGCGCTTGGTGTCATGCGAGTCAGTTGTACAGTTGGATTCTAATACAATTCGAGTTTATCCGGCTGGGGACCTTGGAATTGGATGGTAAGTTTCACCATTTTATTTTCTAACGTTTTAACTTTTATGTTAAAAATCATTGTATAAAAAAGTAAATCATTGTCTTAAAAGTGAATTATATTTAATGAAATTGATTAAAAAAAACCCTAACTGTCCTCATTTCAACTTGTGCTTACTAAATTGGCTTACATAACAACTAATTAAATATCAGTGCTGTTACACAAAAAATATTTTGGGGGATTGAAACAAGAAATTTCCCAAATTAATGATTCGAAATTCTCAACTAAACTATTTGAAATTCCCTTTTCAACAGTGCTGAAAATTCCCAGTTCCAACTTATTGAAATTTTTCACCATATATATATATATATATATATATTTTAAAAAAGGGAACAGTTTTCTCACAAGCATTGATTTGTTACACCCATATTCCAATGCAGTGTCCTTGGTGAGGTCTAATTAAAATGTAATCTTACAAGTTAGGCGATTCTAATCAGCTTTAGCTTTCATTTGTTAATAAAAATTAATTTTCTTTAGACATACATTTTTCCAACTCAGGGTTGTTAAAGTTCGAAATCAGTTTCCAGATTATTGGGGGAGTCGGACTCCACCCCAAACCCCTCAGTGCGATGGGTCTGTCTATAGTAATAATAATAGATGTTAATTAAAATAACATGTGATAAGAATAAATAAGATTATGCACTAATTAAATTAAATAAAAAGTTCTGATAATAGCAGTTGCAATCTTTCTTCAAATGAGATGGGAACACTTTTCTTAAAAAAATATTCACAATAGAACACACAACAAAAAATTATGTTCTGAAACACCTAAAAAAGTTCAGTGAAAGAATGAGAAGAAAAATAAGTTGGGATAACTCTTTTTTCTTTTTAATATATCGACACAAAATAAAGGTGGAGAACTTTCTTTTAAAACTATTTTGTGCGTGTCGAGTTTCATTAAGATTGGTATAACGGATGCTAAAATTGGTGTGAACAAAATGTGACTTAAAAGTTCTGTCAAAGAATAAGAAGAAAAGTAAGTTGTAATAACTCAGTTTCTTTTTAATATATCAACATAAAATAAAGTGAAAAATTTTCTGTTAAAACTATTTTATGTATGTCAAGTTTCATTAAGATTGGTTTAACAGATGCTATAATTAGCACAAACAAAATCTGATTTAAAAGTTCAGTCAATGAATAATAATAATAAGAAGAAGTTGTAGAAATAAGTTAAGAACTCTGTTTCTTTTTAATATATCAACACAAAATAAAGAGAAAAACTTTCTTTTAAAACTATTTTATGCATGATAAATTTAATTCAGATTGATCTAACAAATGTTAAAATTAGCGCAAACAAAATCTGACTTTCACGTCAATGGGGAGTTTCACGCCAAGAAGAAGAAGAAGACCGCTGTTCCAACGGAATATGGAGAAAATTTCGCGACGCCAGAGAAGTTCCGTAGGGTTAGCATGGAGCTTTAACTCCTGTACTATAATTTTAAGTTTTAGTCTATAAATAATAATTCAATATAGATATATTTACTACATACACTGAGATAGATTGAACTCATCGTTTATGAAGTATTTTTGTGTTGAAATAAAAGCATGTTTCCGTATTTTGTTGTAATTCTAATCATATACAAATATAATATAAGTATTTCTGTATTTAAATTTATTCATATATAGAATAAAAATATTACTTATTTGGAAAAAAACAAATATTTTAAACAAACTTTCCCATAATTGCAAGCGTAGCGACTAAGCAAACAAAAGCAAAGTTGTGTGCTGTAGGGAAGAAATCGAAACTACTAGTACGTTACCGTGTTAATACGTCACATGAAACTCTCCCATTAAAATAATAAGGAAACCTTCCAAGTAGGAACTATAATTTTATCAAGTTTCAAAATCGGTTCATTAGTTTCTGAAATACGAGCAATCAAACATACCCCTTGTAATTTTATTGGTTTGGATAAGATTTTTATTTATATAAGATCAATTAATCAAACATAATTCATGGTTCACACAGTCCTTAAAAGTCCTTAAGAACTACTTAATTTAAGTAGGTCCTTAATTAAGGGCCCTTAAAGTCCTTAAATTTCGACTAAGGTCCTTAATTTTGGTCAAACATGTTTTTTTTTACTAATCACTTGGATGGTATTTTTCCGTGTGTAACCCGAAATTCTGAGTTTTTTAAATTTTTGAACTCAGAATTCCGGGTGCATTAAAATTATTGAAATGTAGAATTCCGGATTTTACGTTGATCGTGTCCACACTTTTGACCGTTTTACGTAAGTATAAATCGGCAAGGAGAGAAAGGCATCATGAATGGAAGTATTTAGTGTCAGAAAAAAAAAAGTGAACTTTTGATCTCTTTTGTTCGGTTTTTTAGTCAGTGGTATTTCATTATAATACACTACACTTCGTCATCGGAAAATCTCAGTTCGTTTATTGTTTTGTGAAAAAATTATACTCATTCTAGAAAAACGAGAAAATTCAGAAGAATGTAGCATCTTTAAGGGATGGGAATTCTGCGCCAGAGTTTTCCGGAAGTGGTATCCTGTGCCAACTTGCTACAAATCCCCCCTGTCTTGTGATTATGTGCCAATTTTGCAGCAAACAATGTGCGATTCTGCGCTAATGGCGTCAAAAAATTTAAGTGGTCCTTAAAAATTATCGGGAGGTCCTTAAAAAGTCCTTAGAACTACTTAATTTTTAGTTTTGAAAATCTGTATGAACCATGTAATTGTAATTTCAGGGCTTTGGTCCGAGCTTTCATCAAGAATTTCTCGTACGCGTTCATCTTCCCCATCTGCTGCACTATGTACTTCTTCCAGCACAACAGAACGGCCTACGATCAAATGTGCGGGAGTATAGTGGTCGAGGATCTTCCGAGGAGGTCCAACAGAAATTAGATTTGCCTCGTGGATTCCGGTTTTAGTCTTTCTTTATACTATGATCTACCCCTTTTTTTATCATTGCAATATTTAAGAATATGTTATTTATTTATTGTGTATAGTTACAACATTTAAATGTAAATAATAGGGTGTGTGTAAATATTCCAGTGTGTAATTTAATAAAATTGTGTGTTAAAAAGTGTTTAGAAACAATTTAATTTTTTAAGGTTATTTGATAAAATTATAGTAATATTTTCCTTTTTTTCTTTTTTTAATTTTTTAATGAGAAATTTTATCTTATCTTTTCAGAAAATATGACTTTTAATTCTTACCATATTTTTTATAATTTGCAATGTTTATTTATTAATACAATAGTCAACTTTTGTTAATTGTTTTATAGAAATAAAATTAATTTAAATATCTATTAATTAAAAACATGTTATTGATACAAGAGTGAAAATCCTATCATCGGTAAGAGTATTTTACAATAATTGAATCGTTTTTTTTGTTGTTTTATATTTCTTGTATTGTACGCTCATTATGCACTTAAATATTTCACTTATATTCCAATAACTTGTTAAGTTTTAATAAAATAAACATAAATTAATTATTAATTATAAATTTTATTTTAATTGGTTTTTCTTTAAACTATTTTCAATATAAAAAAAATATTATGATTATCAGGACCCTTTTACTAATAAAAGATTTTGTGTTTTAAACCAGCTAAAAAATGAGAAAATATACGTATAATGCTTAAAATTAACTTACAACTCAAGCCAAAGATTTAGTAATGAATTTTATTATATCAATCTTATAGTCATCCTGACA
The DNA here is from genome assembly GCA_963932185.1 of Troglohyphantes excavatus. NCBI lineage: Eukaryota > Metazoa > Arthropoda > Arachnida > Araneae > Linyphiidae > Troglohyphantes > Troglohyphantes excavatus. Next base: position 55,424,880 of record OZ010670.1, read on the forward strand.
AGTTTTACAGTTATAAATTGGAGTTGCAGGGCTTCCCAAAAATGTATATATGTAAATTAAATTATATGTTATATATAACTTTATTACAAAATTTAGCCACAAGTTATTTCTAGAAATTTAAAAAAATCTTATATTTTGAAATATCAATATAAAGTTAGCTATATACTCAAGTTTTAAATACTGGAAAATTAAAAATGTGTGCTTTCATTATTTAGTTTCTATTGAAGATTTGGTTACTTAACTTAACGCATAAGACATACATTGTATTGATCTCAATTGGCTAAATACTATATTTCTAATATTCATAATGTTTAGATAGCTTCTATTTGATAAATTGAAGATTTTTTTGAAAAAATTGTTTAGAGATTAGTTTGCATAAGACATACATTGTATTGAACTCAATTGGCTAAATACTATATTTCTAATATTCATAATGTTTAGATAGCTTCTATTTGATAAATTGAAGATTTTTTTTGAAAAAATGTTTAGAGATTAGTTTTTCTAGTTGCAAAAAAATATTTTGTGTAACGCAGATATATATCACTTGATAATTATATCTATATTCCAATGTTTAGGTATTTCAATTTTATGTATAAAATTTGCTTCATAACTTTTATTATGCATTTTGGAATTGTGTATATTTGTTCTTCTGTAGAAACCTTTAAAAGCAATGCATGTATTCTGTTAGTTTGATTATTTTCTGTATTTATGTTATTTTTGGTCGTACATGCTTTTATGATAAAATGAAAGATTTACTTATTTATGAATGGTTTCATTTTTGTGATTAAAAATGATGTAACCTTTTTTAAAATCATTTTAAGAGTTAAACTGTTACTATTGCCTTTTAAAACTTGTCTTAAGTATATATTTATAAAGAAAATAATTAAACCAACATAAAAATTAGCGAAAACTGTCTAGCTTAACACCTTATATTCATACTGTTTGAGTATTATAATTAATAACACTGGTCTAATATAAACATGCTACTTGTCTAAAACGGCATCTTTGTACAATAAAATATTTCAAAGTATTGATATTTTTTTTATTTTAGTTTTGTATAGTCATTAACTTACTTGTTTAAAACATATACTCTTTCATACATAAAGATTTTGTCAATATTGTGTTAAGTTGGTATCGAAGTTTTTGAATATTGCTAATTTGTTAATTGTAAGAATATTTTAATTTATTTTTGTTTATTTGGCATCATAATCATTCCATTACTCTGATCCCTTTATAAATTTAAATGTTGTTAAGCTAGTGTTAAACGAGTTATCTGTTATTGATATTTTGTAAATAGAAATTAGAAATCACAGTAATGTAATGTAAATGTTTGTAAAATGTTTCTGAAACTTTCAACTATAGTTATTGTAAGTGTGATAACATATATAAGTAATTGATATTATTCAATTTGCATGAATGTTGAAATATATTAAATATATAATAATTAAAAACTGCAATGAAAAGAACGCACTTGTTATTATTTTGAATTGAATTTACAATATACATACTTTAACTATTTTATATGGTTATATGATTAGCTTAAAAAATTGTAGTGATTTCAAAGGATTTTTTTTTTCATTTGTCAAATTTTTTCTATTTTGATAATTTAAACAGTCTCAAGAATGAAGAAAACACTTAATTTCTCTGAAAAATATGTCATTGTTGAATTGTTTTATTAATGACATTTTTGTTTTCTGAAAATTATTAACTATGTCTCCTTATAAATTTCATTGTGTGTTTTTATAGAAATACAGGTGGAAAGTTTTCAGTAAATCAAAAACAAATTTCTTAAGACCAGTAATTATGGAATCGGGATTTTTTTTAAAAATCGAATTAATACCTTTTCATATTTAGCGTACATTAAACTTCAAACTTGTGTAAGAATTTTTTTTGTAAATGTATAGTAAACAAAATTGGCCCGATTAGATTTTTGAAATCTCGGCAAGTAAAATTGAACAACTATCTATTTGTTAAACTAGCATGTCCTGTGAATTAAACTTGAGTTTCGTACAATTGGTTAATGACAAAACTTTTACTAACTCCAAATCTATGGCATTTAGTTTGTATGTGATATTTCCACAAATATTAGCTTTTGGGGTCCAGGTCTTAGCTAGTCTGGTTTTGCTTTGCTTTCATTACTGTAATGATTGTCGTGGTGTATATATATTGAAAAATGTACTACAAAGGAATTTAAAAGTATTGTATATGCATATCATCTGTTTGTGTAGTTTAATAAAAGAAACTTGAAATTGTTAATTTTTTTTAATCTTTATTTTATATATTAGATTTTTCTTTCTCTTCTTTGGAGTGGCCCAGATACAAAAGCAGCTATGTGCACTTTTAATTGTTTTTGATTAAATCATAAAAAAATGTCTATCATGTGACACAATATTTTGCTAAAATGTGTAAGTTCTCAGATTGCGGACTACGTTATTATCAAAATTTAAAGCGAATAAAATCACTATATTTGAAATCAAGCAAAACATATATTTTCAATTATTAAGACAAATCATATGAGCTAATCAAAATTAGCTAAATTGATCTGCATTTAATCAAAGTCGTTCACAGTTTACCTTTACATTCTTATGTAGTGTACTCTCTAAACAATGGATCATATTTGAATATTTGTGTTGACTATTTCTTTGGCCGACTAAGCAATATTTTCGCTTTCATTTTTAAAAATGTGTGTATATTTTCAGAACCATAGTGAACCAAGTCCCTGCTTTTGCTATTTTCTAACAAATGACATTATTATCCATAAATCACTGTAGGATTAAACTAGTGTTAATAAACTTTTACCTTGATTATCTTAAAACTATAACTTATGGACTTTAGCCGCTTTAACTCTGAACACCTCATTTCTTTGAAACAGTGTCTTTGATAAAGCCCGATAGATGGCAGCACGAAAACTGATCCCTTTACCTTGGCTGAGTCAAGGACTCCATAAACACAAATCGTTCGGAGCGTAACATGTGCGGAGTACCGGGCAGTTGTGGCGGCTATTTGGAGTGGAAAACCCGGCGTGGTATTGATTCGCAAATCTCTTTATTAGTGGAGTTAACCCTTTTCTCACTGGAATAAAACGTGTCGCTGTAAAGTTTTTTCCAAATATTCAGTTACTGGATTACGGAAAATAGAATTTTGCGTTGAAGTTTGCTTTTGTTCAGCTTTGTTGACAAGGTGCTTTTGAGGTTAGTTTTGCTGTTTCATCAAAATTATTTTATGAGAATTTAATTGTCATAGCATCCTTCTAATGTATTAAAATAAATTTTTGAATGCCTCAAAGTGCAAGATCACTTTTGATCACTTTTTTGAAAAATTATATGATACTTTCTTCAAGTAATAAGTTAGTAATTTAATCAATTAAAACTATTTTATAGTTATAAATTATTGAATTATTTATATTCTTCTTATATCTCGATGCATTTTCTAGAACAAACCGTGTATATAGTTGTGGAATATTTGTTAAAATTATGAAGAATTTGTAATTTTTAAAAATCTCAATCATCTGACCTTGAGCACTACAACCAAATAGTTCGTACTTGTTTCGAATAGAAACTTCCACAACCGTCTAGTTCTGAAACTTACACAACCAGATACTTCTGAAACTTACACAACCAACTAGTTCTGAAATTTCCACAGCCAACTAGTTCTGAAACTTCCACAACCAACTAGTTCTGAAACTTCCACAACCAACTAGTTCTGAAACTTCCACAACCACCTAGTTCTGAAACTTCCACAACCAACTAGTTCTGAAACTTTCACAACCAACTAGTTCTGAAACTTTCACAACCAACTAGTTCTGAAACTTCCACAACCACCTAGTTCTGAAACTTCCACAACCAACTAGTTCTGAAACTTCCACAACCACCTAGTTCTGAAACTTTCACAACCAACTAGTTCTGAAACTTCCACAACCAACTAGCTCTGAAACTTCCACAACCAACTAGTTCTGAAACTTCCACAACCAACTAGTTCTGAAACTTCCACAACCAACTAGCTCTGAAACTTCCACAACCAGATACTTCTGAAACTTACACAACCAACTAGTTCTGAAATTTCCACAGCCAACTAGTTCTGAAACTTTCACAACCAACTAGCTCTGAAACTTCCACAACCAACTAGTTCTGAAACTTACACAACCAGATACTTCTGAAACTTCCACAACCAACTAGTTCTGAAACTTCCACAGCCAACTAGCTCTGAAACTTCCACAACCAACTAGTTCTGAAACTTCCACAACCACCTAGTTCTGAAACTTTCACAACCAACTAGTTCTGAAACTTCCACAACCAACTAGCTCTGAAACTTCCACAACCAACTAGTTCTGAAACTTCCACAACCACCTAGTTCTGAAACTTCCACAACCAACTAGTTCTGAAACTTTCACAACCAACTAGTTCTGAAACTTTCACAACCAACTAGTTCTGAAACTTTCACAACCAACTAGTTCTGAAACTTACACAGCCAGCAGTTCTGAAACTTACACAACCAACATATGGCGACCGTATCACTAGAAGCATACCTCGTCCACCTGGTCCACAAAGCCGACCAGAACCGGACCGAACTGAACCGCAAGAAGACAATGATTGTGGAACTCCGCACCCTCGAGTTCTGGAGAGCGATCATCGCAGAATGCCTGGCAACCTTCATATACGTGTTCCTAGTCTGCGGATCCCATGTCATGTGGCCCTTGTATTCCATCAACACACTCACCAAGTCCTTTGCTAATGGTCTGGCAATGGCGACTGCCTCGCAATGCTTCAATCATATATCTGGAGCTCATATTAATCCGGCTTTCACGTTTGCCATGTTGGTAACCCAGAAGGTGACACCGTTGAGAGCTTTCTTATATATTACTGCCCAGTGTGGAGGGGCTATCGCTGGTGCCGCGCTGTTGTACGGGTAAGTGTATATTTTATGTATTGATAGTTATATAGTCATATCATACACTGTTAAAATTAGGTACTAAAATATAAGTAAAATGTACTCATTTTTGAGTGCTTTCGATGCTCTTCTTGGCTCCGAATACCCAAGTTTCAATTTTGAAAAAGATATGTACTAAAAAATGATGCGTACAGATGTAGTATAGGACATTTGGCGCGCGAGGTTTTTTTTGGCGTGTTTTATAGGGGCGATAAATTTATAGTATGGCAACCCCATCTGACAGTGTTAGTATTCCTTTTGGCGACTTTCAATCTGGAAATCCTATGACGTCATCGCGCAGCGTAATCGTTTTTGTGCGTTGCAGGATATATGTTTAACGGCAATTTTTCATCGCCAAAAAAAAATAAAAAAAGGCGCCAAATGTCCTATACTACATCTGTTCCAAATGATGTACTGAAAATGAGTAAAAAGAGCGTATATAGTCTGCTTTCATGAATCACTTTCAATAAACATCGACAATTACAACCAATACTTACCGGGAATCGAACCCAGATATGCAGGCAGCGATTTCCAGGTCTTATCCGTTAAGCTACCAGTGCGACGTGAAGAAGTTGTAATCAGAAGTAATGTTAAAAAGGTGTGCCAAAAGAATGGGAAGTCAGATAATTGAGTTGTAATAACTCAGTTTTTATTTAAACAATCGAATTAAGATAATGTGGAAAACTATCTTCTAAACAATTATTTAAACTTTATTTTAAATTTTCCTGCACAAACTTTTTCATTTATCTAAATGTTAATATATTTAATAGGGATAGATTATCTGTCGTATCAAAGCAATAAATTTGATAGATATTGTAAAACGGAGTAATTTCATAAATCAATAAAATGAGTGCAATGGTAGAAAAAAATGGAAATCCCTGGACGTATAATAAAAACTAACTAAACCTAACCTAAACTAACTATTAATTATTTTGATAAAATCCTGAATAAACATCAGACCATATATAACTATTTTCTTTATTGTATGGAAGAAATTGAAGCATAAATAATAAAGTATTTAATAATTCCAAAATATCATATTTAAAATTTTTGTACATTAACTACTTTTGTACCGATGTGTACTTTCCGTTTAAGTTCCGTAATTCGCGGGCTTTTAATTAGTTCGAATGTTCCGATCGGATATAAATGAACAAAAATCTGTACTTACTGTCAAGCAATTTATATAAATTGAAATTTTGAAAGAATAATCGACTAATAATTTAATCCAAATATATTTTGCGAGACAGAGTAATAGTAAAATAATATATAAATTTTTCCAGTCAATTATCGATGTCAATCACAATGTTTGGTTGAAACTTAATCCTGTTCCAGGTTTTGTATTTTTCTAAGAACGTATTCGTTTATCCTACATCAGATTTATAGTATAAATAATTTCTTCTCACATTTTTCATTCTTTCCATTGCGCGATAAGAAGATCTCATGAAGATAAACAATGTACAAGTCCAGCCACTGTTTGATCTAACACTGGATGGCAAACTGCCACGAATAACTATCTTCTTTTATACTAGTCACACATCAGCTCTTTGGTACGGATTTTCTTTCATTAGTAGATTGAGTGGTTTAATTGGGTTTTGCTGATTATTATTTCAACAGTCTTTTTGCGCTACGAGGAAAAGAAGCATCGACCTATAAACAAAACTAGACCTCACGTAAACTTGCCTCTCGATTACCGAATTAAATGTCCAAATTAGTGATCCTAAAGTTCTTTTAAAAGAATAAAAGTGTTTCTTGGTTGTTTTAATATTTTTTAAAGTTTCTCAGAGTGATAAATTAGTGGAACAAAGTCGCATTCGAATGGATATAATTATTATTTGGAATATTCGGAAAATGTTGCTCAATTTTAAAATTTATAACGCCGCCATGGCAACATGTTATTGTTATGTACTATGACAATTTACCTAAATTTACTACTCCTTGAGTTCAAATTTAGTGTAAAAAGAACAATTTATTATACTTAATTAGAAGATTGAGGACTATTATCACCTACGGTAACAATAACTAATGTGCACAGTAGTATATTTTCTACTTTGATTTTAATTACTCATTTAATTCGGAAACCATTTCAAGTCAGTTTTAAATTTATCAGTTTCGCATTTAAATTAACAGTATCACGTAACCATTTAAAGTCAATCAGTTTTAAACCTACACTAACAGTATCACTTAATCATTTCAAATCAATCTGTTTGACACTTATACTAAGAGTATCGCGCAACCATTCCAAATCAATCTCTTTTGCGCTTACACTAACAGTATCATGTAACCATTTCAAATCATTCTGTTTTAAGCTTACACTAACAGTATCACGCAACCATTTCAAATCGATCTATTTTACACTTACAGTAACAATATCACGCAACCATTTCAAATCATTCTGTTTTACGCTTACACTAACAGTATCACGTAACCATTTCAAATCATTCTGTTTTGCGCTTACACTAACAGTATCACGTAATCATTTCAAATCAATCTGTTTGACGCACTTATACTAATAGTATCGCGCAACCATTCCAAATCAATCTCTTTTGCGCTTACACTAACAGTATCATGTAACCATTTCAAATCATTCTGTTTTACGCTTACACTAACAGTATCACGCAACCATTTCAAATCGATCTATTTTACACTTACAGTAACAATATCATGTAACCATTCCAAACAGACACGTAGGTATAGATTTCTCATGGGAGGGGTTCAGCTACTGTTCCCCCCAAAAATTCAAAACTTCCCCTCACCCTCATTTTTTTTTTAAACTTATTAATTTTTATTTAAGTACACAGCAGTACATGTACTACATTAAGTAATTGGCAGATAAATATCGAAACAGCAACATAATGTAGTTTTCATGGAATCGTTACCAATATCAGTCATTACTATTTTAAAAATTAGTAAATATCCATCCTAAATAGAATATAAATTAGAGAAGAAATTTAAATTATGAGAACCCTTGTTTAGAATAATATATGTTTGGAGCATTTTGTTTATACGGTCCCGTTTGACGATATTTTCCCTTTGTAGCCGAAATCCAAATACTAAAGAATGAAACACGATGACGACGTGTTAGGCTTAGTTTGAGATAAAAATGACCTCAACACATCTTTTTGACGCCTTTCGAAAACTATTAAACTACTAACTTCGGCTCCGGAAAATACCAGGTTTTCCCTCATAATATTCAACAAGAAATATTATATGAGAAATTGAAATTTTTATGATTTTTACTTTAATTCGATTTTTAATTTTTTTCTTCTTCTTGGCTTTCAATGGGAGGGGTTTGAACCCCCTGAACCCACCCCCTTACCTACGTGCCTGATTCCAAAGAATCTCTTTTACGCTTGCACTAATATTATTATCACTTAACCATTTCAAATCATTCTGTTTTATACTTACACAAACAGTATCTCACAACTATTTCAAATCAATTTGTTTTACACTTATAGTTACATTATCACACAACCATTCCAAATCAATCTCTTTTGCGCTTACACTAACAGTATCACGTAACCATTTCAAATCATTCTGTTTTATACTTCCACTAACAGTATGACGCAAACATTTTAATCAATCTGTTTAACACTTATACTAACAGCAACTCTTCTTGTAGATTGTGTAAGTTTAATTATACAGCTGACCCTAGATATAACGACTCATCATGAGACCGATACGAGATGGTCGTTATGACGAAAGGTCGTTGTAAAGAGTTAAAAATATATTAATCAACCGATTGGGACTTCCTGTAGTGGTCGGTATAAGGAAAGGATGGCTATAATGAGGGTTCGTTGTAAAGGAGATATACTTTATTTCGATTATGCAATGCCCACGTGCATTTTATGTATTTTAATAATACTTTATATATTTTTAATGTTATTTTGATTGTATAATATTGTTTATCCCCATAATTTTAAGTTAATTTATTTATTTATAGGCTTTTTCTTCCTGTGTATGTTAATAAATCATTCTTTTTTATATCCAAATGGAACATTCGAACTAATTAAAAACCCGCGAAAGACGGAACTTGAACGGAAATTACTCATCGATTACAAGTGGATCTTGTAAATAACTTCTTTTAAGAGATCGATCGTCAAGTTGATCATATGCTTGATGATTATCAATTAAAGTATGACTCGTGTTTTTTGTGATTACAGATAAGTGTAGAAATACTTATGTGATTAATCGCCATTTTATCGCCGCTTTAATGAGCTGTTTGATTGCCGTAGAATCAAGTGATTTATAATTACCGAAAAAAACTGTTTCAGCAACACACAAATTTATATCACTTTTCGCTGGAGCTCCTGGTTCGATTAATCTCAGATTCGGTGTTCGGTTGATTGTTGTATAGACTTAAATTATAATAATGGCGACGAATTTTTTTTTTAAATTAAAAAGTTGCTTAAATAAAAAAAATGTTTTTACATTTTTTTACCTTTGTGGATAATTTCTTCGCGGTTTTCACTAAAGGTTATCATAAAAACATCTAAAAACTCGTCTGCAGAGGAACGCAATGGAAATCGTTTTACCATTTACGAGTAATATTTTAAAAAACAAAATCGAACAATAACGGGCTCTTCTTGTCAAATAAAACTTCGATACCAAAATACTAGAATGTCGTCCAGACCATCCACACAAAAATTAACGGTTTATACGGGACTGGTGCACGATAAATCTGTGTCCAAAGTCCCGACGTCTATTGAAGGCGTTGGGTGCCAGTTCAGGTGTTGTCCTCGTCATCTGACCATGGTTTGAAAATACGAAGCATCGTTCTTAGGTCTTTCTTTCGCGATAGACCCCGAACCATCGTCAATTGCCCACTGTGCAGCTCTAGTGCGACGTTAATTAACCAAATCAAACCAAATCTTTTCAAATGAAGGATTTTTACTCTATCCTTGCCATTACATATCATCACTAACTTATATACTAAATTTTGTTGTCTAAGTATCATCCATTTTTGAGACAAAACGTATACAATGTTAAAAATAGATACTCAAAAATAAGTAAAATATACTCATTTTTGAATACATTCGATGCTTATCATGGCTCCGAATACATAAATTTCATTATTGAAAAAGACATGTACTCAAAAATAAGTACAATGAATAAAAAGTGTAGATGCTACTATATATTTCTGCCTTCATAAATCACTTTCAATAAATATCGACAATTACAACCGGGACTTACCAGGAATCGAACCCATATCCTCATGCACCGCAGTCCAGTGCCTTATAGTTACTTGCCAGGGTGACTTGAAGAAGTTATAAACAGAAAAAATCTTACAAAGGTGTACCAGAACAATGGGAAGTAAGATAATTGAATTGTAATAACTCAGTTTCTGTTTAAGCAATCGAGATCAAATAAAGTGAAAAACCATCTTCTGAACAAATATTTTGAGTTTGCCAGGTCGTTTCGTTAAGATGGCGTCAACAGAAGCTGATATAGCAATATTAAATCACATTGCTCATTTTTGAGTAGTTAGATTACTTAAAGTTGAATACGTCATCGCTCATTGAGGATGCAATTGTACTCAAAGTAAATCGAGTAGGTTTAGATACTTATTTTAAGTACTTTTTTTACTGTGTACAGAAGCAGAATAATTAAATAATATTTTTTTAATTAATATGTTGTTAATTTTTTACGTAGCGCTTTTTTTCTTTTATTTGTTCACCCCCCTCCCCCTATCATATCACGATCAATTTCAGCAATTAAAAGAAACAGTAAAAAACTTCCACTCTGTATTTTACAAACATCATATTAGAAAGACAGTCATTTCTATAAAAAGTGACTTATATCAAAATTTGTTAAAAACATTTCAGCAGTTTTTTCTGTAACTTTTCTACGTCACGCAACCACTTGAACCCTTCTCCTCCATTTCAACCTACAGTCGCGCATGAAACACTCCTAGAATGCATGACGTAATGAATGAACCCCTCTAAAGAGACTTTAAAATGAGTTGAAACACTAAATACTCAGAATTTTTTTTTCATGTTCTTATACTATGTCATACAGAAAAAAAAAAATCCTTTTTTATTGGAAAAGAGTAAAATACAATAATATCTCATGAGACGATATATTTTCCAAAACTAAAATAAAAAAATCTAAATTAAAAATAAATTTAAAAATAACGTTTCTTGAAAGTAATCGTATTTTTTGTTCCCAAAGGACGTTAAATGACTTCAAATAATTTGCATTTACATTGAGGTGGTTTTATGTTAAAATTTAAATGCGTCGTTGTAGAATATTCAATTCGCAGAGGGACCAACCATTTGAGGGAGAAGTATATAGCTCCTGACAACCACTCTTAATTTGCATGAAATTTGAATAATAAAGTTAACCTAGACTCAATCCTTTTACCAGACTCTTAACAATTTAAAATAAAAATAAAAATGTCGAGAACTTTATGGTTTGAGGACTATTTTAATTTGAATATAGTATCTCTCTTTCTTCTCTCTCACACATACATTAGCCGACTAAACAACGCGTCAACAAAAATTTTAAACAAAAACCGTCAGAAATTTTAAATTAAAATCGCCAAATAGCGCGCCAGGGAGAGAGGTTATCAATTCGACTGTTATGTATTTTCTTTTATGTATGTTCGAGCAGGATTTCTGTTCTAATTCAGATATTTGGACAATTTTTGTTGTTGGATAGGGAATGTTTCACTTGGGCACCTTTTGAAAAAAAAATTCCGATTATCCGGCATTTATACAAATTTTAAATAAAACCGCCAAATCGCGCGCCAAGTCGAGACGTTATAGATTCGATTGTTATACGTATTTTTGTTTTGTATGTTCGCGCAGGATTTTGGTTCTAATTCAGATATTTGCACAATTTATTTTTGTTGGATAGGGGATGTTTCACTTGGGAGCAATTTGAAAAAATATTCGGTTATCCGGCATTTAACTATCCGGAATTTTCAATTAACAGGACCGTTTGAAAAAAAATATCGTCCGATGTAAAAAATTCTTTTTTTTGTAAAGAAAATAATCCACTTAGGCAAAAACTGCAAAAAAAAAAAAAAAAAAAATCGGTTATCCGGCTGTATCCGGAAATATCATCCGGAATATATGCGCAGACAAAATGTGAGCACATGTTGTTACTTGAACTTCTGGGTGAATAATAGCAAGGGGCGAAGCTCCCTGCTACATTAAAAACAAAAAAGGGAAAATAAAATAATCTTTCTAAAAAAATGGAAAACCTACTTTAAGAAAATTGCGTATATCCGGAAATATCATCGATTAATCGGAGTTTTTTTTTAAACAATTTATCCGATTTCAAAATAGTTTCATTGTGGAATAAAGATTGTACAACAATGACATTTCATTCACTCAATATTTATTGGCATGGATAAGGATTGTTAATTTACGTTATATAATGCGCAGACAAAATGTGAGCACATGTTGTTACTTGAACTTCTGGGTGAATAATAGCAAGGGGCGAAGCTCCCTGCTACATTAAAAACAAAAAAGGGAAAATAAAATAATCTTTCTAAAAAAATGGAAAACCTACTTTAAGAAAATTGCGTTAAGAGATTTTTTTTTTTTTTAATTTTCCGAACGAGTTGATAAAATTGAATTATTTAACATTAATTTTATACTTATTGCAACTTTTTGAAGTGGGTGCCAATTTACAAAAATCATACGTAAATTTTGGCATCGATTTCAAAAAGTTGTAATAAGTATAAAATTGATATTAAATAATTCAATTTTTCAACTCGTTCGTAAAATTAAAAATTATTTGTTACTTTTAAGTGCATTTTCCTTAAAGTCGGTTTTCCTTTTTTTTTAATAAAAAGATTATTTTATTAACCCTTTGAACTCGAGTGTCACCCTTAGTCACCAAAATAACGAAATTTTATTTTTTTCCCCATTTGTTCTTCAAAATTAAACAGAAAAACATTATTTTTGTCATCCAGAAGTATCAAGTATGTTGGTGATCGAAAACTTCCTCATATTAAACTTCCTCACAGCCCCTTTTTAAAAAAAATGACAAATATCATAATCCAGTAATTATATCTTGTATAGGGATGAGCGATATTATAATAACAGTTAAAAGATATCATTATTTCAATTTACGATAGTCAAAGATATTATTTTTTAAAAACTAACAGTTCTTTATTTCCTCAAATTGTAGAATAACTGCTAAGGTCATCCCTACTTAGATAGACTAAGAATAATATTCAATTTTCCAGCATAGCTTTTTATAATTTTATAATTATGAAATTTCAATTATTTTCATTTTTTATCCATATAATTAAAAGACTACGCAAAAGAACATCTTTGCATTGTTAAAAAATTCAGTTCAACGTTGCACCATAACTTAGTGCTCTGCAGCGGCTTACTCCATATTACGGTGCAATCTAGGTTGTATCAAAAATCCTTGATCGAGAATAGCGCAGCTTTTATCAAACAATGGTGCAATCTCCTAAACTGCAACCGGAATCTTCGCTGAATCTACAAACCGGGGAATTCTCTCAATCCTCTGGCATTAGGGCCCCGGTTGCTCAGCGGATAAAGACGTTCAGCTGGCAATCAGAGGATTGCTAGTTCGAGCCTGTGCGGTGGACAAACAAAGTAATAATGTAGGGGTCTTGGGATGAGAAGATTGCCATCTTCGCTACAAAAACACTAGAAAATAGTCCAGAACAACCAACAAATTATACAGGCGTTTCACCATAATATGGTGTAGCGAAAACCAAAATGTTGGTTCAATGTTATAGCATAAAATGGTGAAACGAAAATATAAGTTTTGATGCAACGTTCACCACTAAATGGTATCCGTGGTAGCACCATAAAATGGTGAAACTAAGCACCAAATAATGGTTGCAGCTAAATGGGTCCCAAGTTTTGGTGCAAGGTCGTACTACATTTTTAACAGTGTAAAAAGAACAAAAACCGAGTATAACTGTTCCTTAAAAAGAACCTAAATACCAAATATGTTCCTCGATCATAAAGGGTTAACTATATTACCAAGGAGTGGGTTAACTTTAAGGTTAACTTTATTCCAAGGAGAATATAACTTTACTGTATAATTGAATTACTGTTTATATATCGGCTAATCTTGACAAATGTAAGTCTTATATTTCAGACGATTTAAAGCCAAATGCTTAATATTGATTCGAGATAAATTCTCCGTCATTCTAAAGCTTGAGCACAATGTATTGCAATAAATTTAATCAATCCTCCATTCGAAATTGAGTTAACCATCTTTTGTAATTGAAATTATTATCTCGTTTAGATGTTCAAGGATAAGAATTTAGTGCTTAAATGTTAATTAATATAATCGTAAAGGATTTTAATTATGGGGATTAACGAGTTAAAATGTTATTCACATATTACTGATTTTTCTTTCGAGTTAAGTGAATTTGAATGTTTAAAAATTGGAAAGTTAGATTCAGTTGAATTTAAATTTAAAAATTAATTCATATACATTATTTATTAATAACTGTTTTTATCAATGGCATAGATATTAAAAAAATGTATAAATAATCTTGAATTACATTTAACAAAGTATAGACTGTTAAAAATGGGCACTCGAAAATAAGTAATATGTACACATTTTTGTTTACATTCAATGTTTATCATAGTTCTGAATGCATAAATTTCATTTTTGAAAAGGATATGTACTCAAAAATGAGTACAATGAGCAAAAATGAATAAAACTCTTTTTATTCCGTTGCTTGTCTACATAGGCTGCCTTCATAAATCACTTTCAATAAATATCAACAATTACAACCAAGATTTACCGGGAATCGATCACAGATCCTCAGGCACCGCGGCCCAGTGCCTATTACGTTGTACTACCAGAGCGACGTGAAGAAGTTATAAGCAATAGAAATGTTAAAAAGGTGTGCCAAAAGAATGGGAAGTAAAATAATTGAGTTGTATTATCTCAATTTCAATTTAAGCAATCGGCATCAAATAATGTGGGTAATCATCTTCTGAACACCTATTTTAAGTTTGTCAGGTCGCTTTGTTAAGATAACTTGAACAGAAGCTGAGATTAGCAATATTAAATCACATTTCTAATTTTTGAGAAAGTACGATTACTTAAATTTGAGTACGTCATCCTTCATTTACGAAGCAATTTTACCCAAAGAAAAATAAGTAGGTTCAGGTACATCATTTTTAAGTAAAATTTTGTTACAGTGCGCAAATGAACAATAAATATAATTCTTTTTGAAAATATTAAGTACTTATAAGTTAGTTCTTATAACTTATATGTCATCGCTCATTTACGAAGCAATTGTACTCACAGATAAAGAAGTAGGTTCAGGTACTCATTTTTAAGTAATTTTGTTACAGTGCGCAAATGAACAATAAATATAATTCTTTTTGAAAATATTAAGTACTTATAAGTTAGTTCTTATAACTTATATGTCATCGCTCATTTACGAAGCAATTGTACTCACAGATAAAGAAGTAGGTTCAGGTACTCATTTTTAAGTAATTTTGTTACAGTGCGCAAATGAACAATAAATATAATTCTTTTTGAAAATATTAAGTACTTATAAGTTAGTTCTTATAACTTATATGTCATCGCTCATTTACGAAGCAATTTTACTCAAATAAAAATAAGTAGGTTCAGGTACTCATTTTTAAGTTAATTTTTTTTTTACAGATCACAAATGAACAATAAATATAATTCTTTTTGAAAATATTAAAACTAACTTAAAAGTTAGTTCTTATAATTCTAAATTCCATTCATTCACTGAATGGGCAACTGTTCGAATTTTAACCTTTCCTTATGTCAAACCAAGCTCTTCCCCAAACTTCAGGCAAATGGATGGGACTTAGGTGCCGCTGACACACTAATAACCGGCAACCTTCTGATAATATTTATTTGGATATCACGTGACCTCCACTGTCCGCGACAGCTTTGGTTTATTTATCGCCTGGATGCGAGAATTTGAATCCGATGCCGTTAGAATTTTAACTTAATTGTTTGTTAAATGGAACGCTGTAGAATGTTTATTATTTCAACGGAATGGAGACAGTGCGTGGAGTAAGTCGAAATTATATTTTGAGAGTGTAATATTTTATATTCTGGTGATTGAGATGTTAAGTTTCTTGAAAGGAATATTTGAAAGTTTTCTTCTATAGAATTTGGAATTACTGAATTTGTAGATAGAAAAGAAATTTATGTAACCCCTTAAATTCTAATAAAAATTTGGATAATGAAAGTTTTATAATTATTTTTAACTGTCTATTTTTTTCCTGTTTAAATTGTCTATTATGTCACATAAAATTTTAATGAAATTTGAAGAGTATAATTCCCTATAGCATTGAAATCGGAATTATTCTGTATTTATAATTTCCTTTCTTTTTCTTTTGGAAGAAATGCAGGAGGAAGTTAGATATCAGAATAAAACAAAGTTCGTTTCTCTTTTCTGAAACTGAAAACTCTATATTTTTGCTGAAAGAAAAATATTTTATTTCATTCTCATTCAAAAGATATAATCTACCACCTGAGGCTGGAATAGCCAGTATTTACAGAGATGGAAGCACCTATGTTTTAATTTTTTGTTAATTTTTTTTAAATTAACGGAAAATGTATATATTTAATTACATTAATAAATAATATTTTTTAAATTCAATATTTCAAATAATATGCTTGTACAGACATTAGGATATTATCGAATTTTCGGTACCGATATTGATGCTTTTTTAATCGAGAGAAAAGCGCGCCAACCAAAACAGCGAAAGCGCGTCAATAGGAAAGAGGGTATCGATTCGACAGATATTTTTTTTATGAATGTTCGCGCAAGATTTCTATTTTAATTAAGATATTTGTAAAAATTATTTGCTTGTTGGATAGGGGATGTCACACTTTGGCACCTTTTGAAAAAAATATCCGGTTATCCGGAATTTAATCATCCGGAATTCTCAATTAACCGGACCGTTTGAAAATATTGTCCGATTTCGAAAATTCTTTCTTTATTAAACAGAGAAAAATCCACTTTTGCAATTAAAAAAATTGGTTATCCGGTTATGATATATCCGGAAGTACCGATTAACCGGACTTTTTTTTAACAATTTCACCGATTCCAAATTATTTTCATTGTTGAATAAAGATTGTACAACAATGACATTTCGTACACCTGGCATTTATTAGCATGGATAGGGATTGTTTTACAATATACATATTGTTGTGATACTATTGTTTTTTTAACCCGACATTTATTAAACCGAATCCGAGACGTGGGAAAAATATGACCCACAACTTGAATTTCTTGATGAAAAATAACAAGGGACTAAGCACCCTGCTGAGTTAAAAGTTAAAAAAGCCAAAATAAAATACTTTAAAAAAAAAAGGAAAACCGACTTAAAAAAATGCGCTAAAAAATTATTTTTCACCGACTGAAAAGCGCGCCAATCAAAACTCCGAAATAAAACAGCCAGAAATTTTAAATTAAAACCACCAAGTCAAAAGGTTATAGATTCGACCTTTATGTATTTTTTTTATGTATGTTCGCGCAGAACTTCGGTTCTAATTCAGATATTTGCAAATTTTTTTTTTGTTATTTGATAGGGGATGTTTCAAAGGGGATCAATTTGAGAAAAATATCCGGTTATCCGGCATTTAACTATCCGGAATTCTCAATTAACTGGACCGTTTGGTTTGAAAAAAAATATTGTCCGATTTCGAAAATTCTTTTTTTGTTGGATAGAGAAAAATCCATTTAGGCAAAATCTGCAAAACAATAATCGGTTATCCGGCTATTAAATATCCGGAAATGCCGATTAAGAGGAGTTTTTTTAAACAATTTTTCCGATTTCATAATATTTTCAATGTTTAACAGAAGTTTACAACAATGACATTTTGTTTAACCAGCATTGATAGAAATTGTTTTACAATATACATTGTTGAGCACAAGTTGTTACTTGAATTTCTTGGTGAATAATAATAGGGGGCGAAGCTCCCCGCTAAATTAAAAACTAAAAAGGGAAAAATAAAATAATTTTTCTTAAAAAGAAGGTAAACCGACTTGAAGAAAAATGCGATAAAAAGTAACAAATAATTTTTAATTTTACGAACGCATTAAAAATATGGAATTATTTAATGTCAATTTTATACTTATTACAACTTTTTGAAGTTGGTGCCAATTTACAAAAATCATACCTAAATTTTGGCACCGATTTCTAAAAGTTGTAATAAGTATAAAATTGACATTAAATAATTCCATACTTTCAATGCGTTCGTAAAATTAAAAATTAGTTTGTACTTTTTAGCGCATTTTCCTTCAAGTCGGTTTTTTTCTTTTTAAGAAAGATTATTTTATTAAAGTTACGAATAAGTTGAAAAAATTGAATTATATAATATCAATTTTATACTAATTACAACTTTTTGAAGTTGGTGCCAATTTACAAAAAAATTACCTAATTTTTGGCGTCGATTTAGAAAAAAGCTGTAATAACTGTAAAACTAATATTAAATAATTCATTATTTTCAACTTGTTCGTAAATATAAAAAATATTTTAGAGCATTTTTCTTATTTTAAAATTTTTATTTTATTTTTCCCTTTCTAGTTTTCAGTGTTGATATTGAATAAAAATATTTTTATGTACTGTAATCTAGCAGTATCGTAACGTATCATAGTTGTTTGATGATCCCAAGAATATTGATTTCGGTTTTTCATGAAATGAATACTTTAATTATCTTTACTTAGCATTTATGCCAATAGAAATAGCCTTATCTTTTATTATTAAATATTTTATTGAAATAATTTGGACTTTTAAGATTGGAATACATAAAATAATCTAGAAATGATATAAGCGAAATAAGTTATTTCTGTATAAATAATGTGATATAGGTATTGGCTGATGGTTCACGATCAGAAACGTGGTTGTTTGCTAATGTAGGCATGTATGATGTATATGGGAGGTTAAGCTTTGAGAAAGTTGTTGCTTAGCGTACGTGGGTAGAATAATCTTCGGATATCAGAATTGTACAATCATATTGAAAACGTATACATTAAATTGAATAGGAAGATATTTGGCATCAATATGTAATGTTGGCACATTCGATAATTTTGAGTCATTAATTTGTAGTCGGTAATTAAATAATTTGGTAAAATCTGTACTACAAAAGTATTTTACATTTTTAAGAGAAAAAAAAGCAGTGAAAATCTCTTACAACTTTCAATTGTCTCTTTTTTTTAAAAACACTAAAAGGGGTTTATTTTGAATTCTCATCTTTAAAATAAACAAAAAGAGTTAATCTTTATTTCTCATCTTTAAAAAAACAAAAAACAGGAAGAGTTTATCTTGATTTCTTCTCTTTTTTAAAAAAGCCAAGAAGAGTTTATCTTTATTTCTTCTCTTAATAAAAGGAATAGTTTTACTCGATTTCTGTCTTTTTTTTAAATAATAGTTTAACGAGATTTCTCCTTTTTTAATATTTTTTTTAAAGAAACCAAAAATAATTTATTTTTATTTCTCCTCTTTTTAAAAAACAAAAACCCAAGTCACGTTTATCTTGATTTCTCATATTTAAAAAAAACAAAAAACAGGAAGATTTTATCTTGTTTTCTTCTCTTTTTTTAAAAAAGCAAAGAAAATTTATCTTTTTCTTCTCTTTAAAAAAAGGGAATAGTTTAACTCGATTTCGCTTCTTTTTTTTAAATAATAGTTTAACTTGATTTCTCCTCTTTTTTTTAAAAAAGAAACCAAGAATAATTTATTTTTTATTTTTCCTTTAAAAAAAAAAAAAAAAAAAAAAAAAGTCAAGTTTATCTTGATTTCTCATATTTAAAAAAAAAAAGAGAAGAGAAGAACAGAAATAAAAAGATTATGTACTCATTTATAAGTACCTTTTTATTACTGTGTAATTTAAAATCGAACGAGATTGAATTGATGTTGATCGAGCTATTTGTAACGTAGATATAGTGTCGGATTAGGATCACTTTAGAAGCATAATATGGTGTTTCTATCCTAATACCCGGTGTAGCCTGTTTTAAAGTTGTTTGACTTAAAAAAAAAAGTTTTAACACCAGTTGCCGGGATTTAGGAATAAAATGAAAAAAGCCGATCCCCAAAATAAACGACAAAGGATTGTAGAGAGGAAATTCAAGGTACATAGAAATTCTTTTTCCCCTTGCCCTCCTGTCGATAAACCAAAGAGTTGGATCCATCGCATTTCTGGCCAATGTCCAAAGTTTATCTAAGCCAATAATTCTCTTCAGAAAGGCTCGAAACAGAATTATTTACCCTTTTTTTACCCTTTATATCCCCCGCACAGTTTCCAAAGAGTAAAAAGATGACTTCGGGCCCTAAAGCAATGGGATATTTATGTCCTTTAGTCTATTAGAACTGCCACTGTATGGAGTTCTGTTTTGGGGTGTTATGGGTGCTTTATTTTGGTACATGTTTTGTGTTTTATGTTTTAAATATTTGTGAAATTGTGGTGGGATTGAAGCTGAATGGTCAGTTATCTTTTGGTTTAAGAGTGTTGCCTTTGTATTGATTAAAACTCGAACGTTTTTTGTTTTATTTTAGTATAAAATCTTAAATTTTGTGATCGTTGAATGTTTATAATTATAGTTATTGTATGTATAATTATTATTATTGTATAATTATTAATTTTTGTAATTTTTCTTATTATAATAATCCCTGTGCCATAGAACAATTAAACCAATGTCCTATTTAAGTCAATGGGACATTGGCCCTTATTGTTCAAAGTAACATCGATTGTTATAATTTTTATTTTTATATTTTTTTTAACTAAAATTATAACAATGATTCATATAGTTATAATTATTTATTTTTATAAATATTTGTGTTGTTATTAGTTATTGTAATAATAATTAGTAAAAAAATATTTTTTTAAATTATTATTATTATAATTTTTTTATTACAATTTGTCATTGTTAATAGAAATTTTAGGTATAAGGATTTATTATTCAAATTATGTTTATTTTTATAAGTAATCATTGTTGTAGTGCTTATTGTTATAATCTCTATTGTATTTCTATTATTTAGTACCGTTTTTATAATTATTATTCTTATAATTACCATTGTTATAATTCTTAATAATATTATTTTTATTCTTATTTTTATCATAATTTTTATTGTTAAAATTGCCTTTGTTATAATTCATAATGTTATAATTACTATTGTTGTAAGTATAATTTTATAATTATTTTTGATATATTTACAATCGTTATAATTATTAATGTGATAATTATTATTGTTATTAGTAACATTGTCATAATTGTTATTGTTATAAGTAGTATTGTTATAAGTAGTATTGTAATAAGTAGTATTGTTATAAGTAGTATTGTTATAAGTAGTATTGTTATAAGTAGTATTGTTATAAGTAGTATTGTTATAAGTAGTATTGTTATAAGTATTATTATAAGTATTGTTGTTACAAGTATTATTATTATAAGTATTGTTGTTATAAGTATTATTTTATAATTATTATTGTTACTATGATTTATTGTTATAAGTATTATTTTGATATTACTTATTATTTCTATTATTTGTTGTTATAGATATAATTTTGATAATTTTTCTAATACTTACTGTTATAATAATTATTGTTATGTTTATTACTTATAATATTGTTGTTACAAGTATTATTGTTATAAGTAGTATTGTTATAAGTATTATTATAAGTATTGTTGTTACAAGTATTATTATTAATATAAGTATTGTTGTTATAAGTATTATTTTATAATTATTATTGTTACTATTATTTATTGTTATAAATATTATTTTGATATTACTTATTATTTCTATTATTTATTGTTATAAGTATTATTTTGATAATTTTTCTATGACTTACTGTTATAATAATTGTTGTTATGTTTATTACTTTTAATATTAATATTGTTGTTTAAGTTATTATTACTATTATTAACACTATTACTATCTTTAATACTATTATCACTATTACTACTATTACCCCTAACATTACCATACCCATTAGCATCGTAGTTTGCTTTATCATTACTATTATTATCATTATAATTAAAGTTATTGATGATAATTATTGTAGCAATTATTACTTTTGTTTTCTGTATCCTTAAATTGTATTTGTACAAAACCTACTGTTTCCTTTTCTGTATTAATTATTACTTTTTTTTCCTTCTTTGACAAATAATTTTTTGAGTAAGTTGTAAGGGTAAAAATATAATATATTTTTTATATTTTCATTTAGGACATTGATAATTTCGGTTTTGAACATGACTTATTATGGTGATTCTTTGTAGTATATGATATATTATGGTGATATTTTTTATAGTATATGATTAAATATAATGTATTTTCGTATATAATAATAATTATTAATTTATATTTAATACCACATAAATATATTAAACTAGATATATTTAAAGTACTGTTAACTAAAAAATTGCCGTATTCAATCATTTAACTAATGTAATAAAAACATTTAAATGATGTTATAAAACTTTTAGCAGATGACATTTCATCCCTCAAATGAAATTTCTTCGTGAAAATAAATGATGATGACATTATGACCAGTTCAAACTCAAAAATGACATTTATTCAATATTCAAAAGAAAGTTTTAGTACAATGTATTTACTTTTCAATATTTATTAACCTAAATTATAGTGAATTTTTCGAAATTTAGTGAACCAATATGACGTCGAGAAGATTCATATTTCTCAAGTTTTTTATAAATGACAGCTCTTTGTGTTATTGTAATTACTTTCTATCGTCCTATAAATGAATGGTACATATTAGTGATATTAGGGATTATTAGTGATATTAGTGATTATTAGTGAATATTAGTGATATTAGTAATTATTAGTGATATTAGTAATTATTAGTGAATATTAATGATTATTATTAATGAATATTAATGATTATTATTAATGAATATTAATGATTATTATTAATGAATATTAATGATTATTATTAATGAATATTAATGATTATTATTAATGAATATTAATGATTATTATTAATGAATATTAATGATTATTATTAATGAATATTAATGATTATTATTAGTGAATATTAGCATATTAGTGAATATTTGTGATATTATTATTAGTGATATTAGTGAATATTTGTGATATTATTATTAGTGATATTAGTGAATATTTGTGATATTATTATTAGTGATATTAGTGAATATTTGTGATATTATTATTAGTGATATTAGTGAATATTTGTGATATTATTATTAGTGATATTAGTGAATATTTGTGATATTATTATTAGTGATATTAGTGAATATTTGTGATATTATTATTAGTGATATTAGTGAATATTTGTGATATTATTATTAGTGATATTAGTGAATATTAGTAATTATTAGTGATATTAGTAATTATTAGTGATATTAGTGATTATTAGTGATATTATTGAATATTAGTGATATTAGGGAATATTGTGATATTAGTGATTATTAGTGATATTAGTGAATATTGGTAGTTATTAGTGATATTAGTGATTTTTAGTGATATTAGTGAATATTAGGGATTTTTAGTGATATTAGTGAATATTAGGGATTTTTAGTGATATTAGTGAATATTAGGGATTTTTAGTGATATTAGTGAATATTAGTGATATTAGTGAATACTTTCTATTATAGTGAATGGAAGTATTTTTTAGTGTAAGCATTTAACTTTTTTTTACTATTGATGTTTTCGAAATTCAATTGGATTTTGCCAGAAAGTTGTTTTATGTGGTCTTACCAAAATTTTTTTTAGCAAGATTTCTCATCGATTAATTGTCATTCCATAAAAGATGCCCGTGGAAGCTACAAAGACAGAGATGTTTTCAAAACAACCATAGCTTAATTGTAACACAATATACCCACTGGAAGAGCAAAATGAAATATCAGGTTTTGACTAATAGCTTCTATATTTATAATCTTCGATATTTTATAATTTACTTTTGATATTTTATAATCTACACTGTAAAAAAGGTACTCACATATGAGTACCTGAATCTACTTGTTTTTCTTTGAGTACAATTGCATTGTAAATTATAGATGACGTACTCACATTTAAGTAATCGTACTTTTTCGAAAATGAGCAGTACGATTTAATATTGATAATCTTAGCTTCTGTTCAAGCCACCTTAACAAATCGACCTCACAAACTTAAAATATTTTTTCAGAATATGGTTTTCCAAATCATTTGATTGCAATTGCTTAAATGGAAACTGAGTTATGACAACTCAATTATCTTACTTTCCATTCTTTTGGCATGACTTTTTAACATTTCTTTAATTTATAACGTATTCAAGTCGGTTTTGGTAGATGAACGAATAAGACTTTGGACCACGGTGCCTGTACATATCTGAGTTTGATTCTCGGTAAGCCTTGCTTGTATTTGTTGATATTTATTGAAAGTGATGTATGAAAGCAGCTTATGTACGCTAGCAACTGCTCTTTTTATTCATTGTACTCATTTTTGAGTAGATGTCTTTTTCGAAAATGAAACATATATTCGGAGCTATGATAAGCAACTAATGTACTCAAAAATTGGTACATTTTATTTATTCTTGAGTACCTATTTTTAACAGTGTACATATTTTATCAAACAAATAAACATATTTAATCCTTTTTAAAGATAAGCAATAATTCAGTCAGTTCAAAAATCCAATAATTTTAATACTTAAAGTACTAAAACCAATTATATTATAATGGCAAGACAACTGCGAATCTTCTGCACAGATGAGTTTTAAGTTTATAAGTCAATACTAATACGTGCTCTTTTGTAAAAGGCTTTGTGGCTTATTGAAACCATTTCAAATTAGTCTTCGTTTTGACCATTATTTAATATTGCTTGCATAAATATGTCTCAAGTGAGAGATAATTTTACGTAGGATTAATAAAAACTACTTTATAAATATCATTTAAAATATTATAATTTTTAATTTATCCATTTTATGTTTCTGAAGATAGAGTAAAGTGGGGGAAAATAAGTCTTGGGGTAAAATGTATCTTCTAAATTAAATATTACACAATGTTAAACTTATATTTTGATATCGTTCTTTTTTTTGTTTGTTAATTTAGTTCGTTAATGAAGTATATTTTAGCAAACGATTACATTTCTGTGTGTTTTAATTCAAGTCCAAATATCGATTTGTTTGAGTATACAAAAATATGCGATATTTTGATACATGGAAACAAATAGTTCTAAATAAACTAGTTTGATAAAACTAAGAGTTTAAAATAAATAGTTTGATATGAAGTAGCCAAGTCGATTTATTTAAGAATATACAAGGGATGTGTATAGAATAGAATCCTTTTAATACATTCTAATGAAAATATCAGAAAAAAATCTAATGAAAAAATCAGAAAAAATTCTAATGAAAAAATCAGAAAAAATTCTAATGAAAAAATCAGAAAAAATTCTAATGAAAAACATAGAAAACATTCTAATGAAAACATTAGAAAATATTCTAATGAAAAAATCAGAAAAAATTCTAATGAAAAAATGAGAAAACATTCTAATGAACAAATTAGAAAATATTTCTAATGAAAAAAATTAGAAAACGTTCTAATGAAAAAATTAGAAAACATTATAATGACAAATTTTGAAAACATTCTAATGACAAAAATTAGAAAACATTCTAATGAAAAATGAGAAAACATTCTAATGAAAAAATTAGAAAACATTCTAATGAAAAAATTAGAAAACATTCTAATGAAAAAATTAGAAAACATTCTAATGAAAAAATTAGAAAACATTCTAATATTTTTTTCAATTTTTGCAAAGTGGTAAAATGTAGTTTCGAATTATTGATGTTAAAAAATAAGAAATTATTAAAATTTTAACAATATTCGGCAAGTGTGCAATCATTCTTCAAAAATACGAATTTCGAAGCTTGTAAATGACAAGAATTAACTGCAATATAATTAACACTGATTATATGTTAATAAAATGAAGTAACATACTTTTATATATTCTAAATAAACTGTCAAAAAAAAATTCGATAAAAAACGGACGCCTTTGCTTGTTTTATTAATAAGTAAAACGGAATGTTTTAAATGAAATTTAAAAAAAAAATCGTCTGTCGAAAAAGTCGTTGCTCATAGAATTTTAATAACATTCACAAACAAACCTTCTCACAAATAAAATTACTAACATATAAATAAGTATTTTTATTGTGTTTATAAGCCATACAAAATATAACTCTTACATGTAATATATTGGTAACTTATACGTTTTAATAGAAAATTAACCTCGGTATTTTTCAAACAAAAAATGTGAACCGTTAAAGGTAGAAACGGCACTTAAACAACTCGGCCAATGAAAAATGGTCTTACACAGCTACGCTTTTCTGTTTTACGCTTTTAACGCTGAAAATGGACTGGCACTGATAATAAAAACTTTGGAGGAGTTTGAAGCTTTTCAACGAAAAGTACTAAAAACTCTCATTATTTGGAGGTTTGGCTTTGTTCCTCTATTCTAGTAATTTATATTTGAGATTTTCTTTTTAAACGATTAATTATTTTTAGATATATATTTCTTTTTTATATGATTTGTATTTTATTTTTTTTATTATCGTAACTTAATCTTTTTTTAATATAGATTATTGTTTTAAGAGTATCAATGTCAATATTTTTTTATGTGAATAAATAGGTACTGTTAAAAATAGGTACTTAAAAATAAGTCAAATGTACTCATTTTTGAGTACACTCGATGCTTATCATGGCTCCGAATAGATAAGCTTCGATTTCGAAAATGTCCTGAACTCAAAAAGGAGTACAATGAATAAAAAGGGCAGATGCTAGCCCTGCCTTCATAAAACACTTTTAATAAATATCCAAAATTACAAACAAGACTTACCGGGAATCGAACCCAAACCCTCGGGCGGCACCGCAGTTCAGTGCCTTATCCGTTGTACTACCAGGATGAAATGAAGAAGTTATAAACTAAATAAATGTTAAAAAGGTGTGTCAAAAGAATAGGAAGTCAGATAATTAAGTTGTAATAACTCAGTTTCTATTTAAGCAATCTACGTCAAATAATGTGGAAAACCATCTTCTGAACAACTGTTTTTAGTTTGTCAGGTCGCTTTTTTAAGATGGCCTGAACAGAAGCTGAGATTAGCAATATTAAATCACACTGCTCATTTTTGAGAAAGTACGGTTAATCAAATTTGAGTACGCCATTCCTCATTGACGATACAATTGTACTCAAGTACAATTTTTAAGTACCTGTTTTTTACCAGTGTAGCAGAAATTTCGCGACGTGCAAAAAATGTTTTGATATTTCGAAACCCCATAACTGAAGCAGGAATCAGCAAATGGGGATGAATTTTTCTCCATCATGTAGAGGAAGGTGGATCTGGTCGACCAGGTTGGTCATTAATTAATTCGCTTCTCTGACCTTTGTCCCGCATCCTGGCCAGTTTAATGACTGAAAATTTCAGTTCTAATCAGCTGAATTCAGTTAAGGTATAAGTCGATAGACATTAGGTAATGTTTTCCTTAACTTCAAGTCTTGATTTTTACAGGATCGTAGAATGTTAACTATCGTGAACAAGGGTTACTTTACTATATCATAATACTGTAACCTCGGTCATTATTGTGAGTGTGTTATATTTATTATTATTTTTTAAACTTTAATAGCCTCGTATATTAGAAAATAAAGCTCTTTTATGATAGGCTTGCTGGTTCATTTCTAAGCAACTAATTTAAGTATATTATAATGTTCTATTTGCCGAAAATGAGCAATAATTGATCCAGTTTTTTTTTATTAGAATTAATCTGTCATCCAATTTTAATACTACAGTCGTTTTCAGAATGAAAATCTGTACTCTCGGAACGTCAACCCTGTCACTGTTAAAGAGGAAATTTATTTATTATTTTTTTTAACGAAATATATTTCGTCAGAAATGAGGACCATTTAAAATAACATAATAATTTAATATCGAAGTGCTGACTCGATTCGCGGACCTCACGTTTCAACACCATATCCACTCAGACTGGAAGGTTCGTTTGAATTCTGGCTTGTAAGTATAAGAACCAATTAAAAAAAATAACAATTCAATATTGGCAAGCTGACCCGGACCTCTCGTTGCAGAATCCAACGATCTATTCAATCGGTCAGGAAGTCTCATTTGAATTCTAACAGTATAAGAACAAAACATGAGTTGATCACTCAGAAAAGCGCTGAATATAAATCATATATATATTTTATGTAGTAAAGATCCGTTTTACTTAGACGCAACGAATTTTAACACATGAGGTGCCAAAAGAAAGAGAATTTCATGGACCAGTGATGAACCGCACTTTTATCTCATACTAATCAACGTTTTTTTAAAATGCGTTTAAAATAACTAATTTTAACGTTTTTTTATACAAGCCGTTGATGGTGCTGCCATCTATCAGCAGCCATTATAACTTTTTTTTTTAATTTTGGCTATAAAAGATTCGTTAATATCTTTCACCATTATACAACGAAAGGGTAGGGGGGGGGGAATGGTCATGTGATCACTCAGAAAAGGGCTGAATAGAAACCATATATATTATTTATGTAGTTAAGATCCCTTAGACGCAACGATTCTTAACACATGAGGTGCCAAAAGAAAGATAATTTCATGGACCAGTGATGAACCGCACTTTTATCTCATAATAATCAACGTTTTTTTAAATGCGTTTAAAATAACTCATTTTAACGTTTTTTTTATACAAGCCGTTGACGATGCTGCCATCTATCAGCAGCCATTTTAACTTTTTTTTTTTAATTTTGGCCATAAAAGATTCGTTAATATCTATCACCATTATACAACGAAAGGGTAGAGGGGGGGGGGGGGGGGGAAATGGTCATGTGATCACTCAGAAAAGGGCTGAATAGAAACCATATATATAATTTATGTAGTTAAGATCCCTTAGACGCAACGATTCTTAACACATGAGGTACCAAAAGAAAGATAATTTCATGGATCAGTGATGAATCGCACTTTCATCTCATAAATAACAACGTTTTTTTTAAATGCGTTGAAAATAACTCCTTTTAACGTTTTTTTTTTATACAAGCCGTTGATAATGCTGCCATCTATCAGCAGCCATTTTAACTTTGGTCACGTGATAATTATCGCACGGGTGCCTACCCGTGCGATAAGTCACGTGATTTAATGACGAAACGATTGTCGAATATAACGAAAATAGACTTGCCAATCGAATAATTCTCAAAACTGAGAGCGTTATTTCCGAAAGTGATCTTTTGTTTACTTCTTTTAAAGCATTCCTTCGAAGCAATCGTTAGAAATATAGACCAAAACCCCTATTACTGACATCGGACCATTTACTGCACAAGGACAAAGTTACACGTCAAACCAACAAAAGACATCGGGACAATTGTTCGAAGAAAAACACTAAACCGAAACAATTTTTCTATTTCCAGCTCAACAAACATCGTCCCCGAAACAAAACCCCTATAAAACTACAAAACTCTTCCATTCAGTTCCCAAAAAAACCCCAGTTCCATCATCCGTTTTTCTATTTTTTGGGCACTAACTTATATCTGCGAGCCATAAAAGTGTCGGCAATCCATTGTTCTTCCATCCAAACCCAGCGTTCTAACGACAGCGTTTTATCCACGCTTTAATAGTGCCGGCTAATTGCCTTCATTTAGTGGGGGCTTTTGTCTTCGCCGTGTAATTAGGCACGGGGCCTGGGTGAAATATGACAAACACCGTCGTAAATAGGGGTTTAGAGGGTGGCGTGGGTGGTAGGTGTAAAGGTATGGAATTTCATGAAATCGCTTTTGTGAGGTGGGTGAGTTTAGGAAAGAGGTTAGAGATTTAAGGTTGGGGTGTGTCGGTTTGGAACGATGTTAAAATCTTGGTTTGAACAGGGGCGGATCGAAGGAATTTTGGGAGATAAGTGAATAACTGTTTTAAATTACGCAAATATATTTATTTTTAAAAAGCGATTCGAGAAATTGAGGTTTATTTTTAACCGACTGAAAAGCGCGCGACCATAACTCCAAAATAAAACGGTCAGAAATTTTAAATTAAAACCGCCAAATCGCGCGCCATGTCGAGAGGTTATAGATTTGATTGTTATGTATTTTTACTTTTAACCGACTGATCAGCGCGCAACCGTAACTCCAAAATAAAACCGTCAGAAATTTTAAATTAAAACCGCCAAATCGCGCGCCAAGTCGAGAGGTTATAGATTCGATTATTATATATTTTTTTTAACCGACTGAACAGTGCGCAACCATAACTCCAAAATAATACCGCCAGAAATTTTAAATTAAAGCCGCCAGAAATTTTAAATTAATACCGCCAGAAATTTTAAATTAAAACCGCCAAATCGCGCGCCAAGTCGAGAGGTTATAGATTCGATTGTTATGTATTTTTTTTTAACCGACTGAACAGTGCGCAACCATAACTCCAAAATAAAACCGCCAGAAATTTTAAATTAAAACCGCCAAATCGCGCGCCAAGTCGAGAGGTTATATATTCGATTATTATATATTTTTTTTAACCGACTGAACAGTGCGCAACCATAACTCCAAAATAAAACCGCCAGAAATTTTAAATTAAAACCGCCAGAAATTTTAAATTAATACCGCCAGAAATTTTAAATTAAAACCGCCAAATCACGCGCCAAGTCGAGAGGTTAAAGTTTCGATTGTTATGTATTTTTTTTTGTATGTTCGAGCAGGATTTTGGTTCTAATTCAGATATTTGCACAATTTTTTTTTGTTGGATAGGGCATGTTTCCCTTGGGACCACATGAAAAAATATCCGGTTATCCGGCATTTAAGTATCCGGAATTCTCAATTAACCGTACCGTTTGAAAAAAAAAATTGTCCTATTTCGAAAAATCTTTTTTGTTGGATAGAGAAAAATTCACTTAGGCAAAATCTGAAAAAAAATAATCATTTATCCGGTTGTTATATATCCAGAAATGTCAATTAACCGTAGTTTTTTTTAAACAATATCCAATTAAAAAATATTTTCATTGTTTGACAGAAGTTGTACAACAATGACATTTCGTTTAACCAGCATTTATTGGCATTGATAGGGATTGTTTTACAATATGCATTGTTGAGCACACGTTATTACTTAAATTTCTTGGTGAATAATATTAGGGGGCAAAGCCCCCTTCTAAATTAAAAACTAAAATAATCTTTAAAAAAAAACAGGAAAACCGACTTTAAGAAAAATGCGATAAAAAGAAAAAAATAATTTTCAATTTTACGAATGCATTGAAAATATTGAATTATTTAATGTCAATTTTATACTTATTACAACTTTTTGAAATTGGTGCCAATTTACAAAAATCATACACAAATTTTGGCGCCGATTTCAAAAAGTTGTAATAAGTATTAAATTGACAATAAATAATTAAATGTTTTCAATGCGTTCGTAAAATTAAAAAGTATTTTTTTCTTTTTAGCGTATTTTTCTTAATTTCGTTTTTCCTTTTTTTTAGAAATATTATTTTATTAACTAGAAATATGTCCCTGTGTTGGTCGTGGTCAATTTGTGAAGTCAGAGCTGCAAGATTTTTTTTTGTTACACTGCAAAAAAAAGGTACTTAAAAATGAGTTCCTGGTCATACTCATTTTACTTTGAGTAAAATTCCATCGTAAATGGGCGATGGCGTACTCAGATTTAAGTAATCGTACTTTCTCAAAAATGAGCAGTGTGATTTAATATTTCTAATCTTAGCTTTTGTTCAATCCATTTTAAAAAAGCGACCCGACAAACTTAAAATAGTCGCCCGGAAGATGGTTTTCCACATTATTTGATGTCCATTGCTTAAATGAAAACTGAGTTATTACAACTCAATTATCTTAATTCCCATTCTTTTATCACGCCTTTTTAACGTTGCTTATGTTTATAACTTCTTCATGTAGCTCTGGTAATACAACGGATAAGGATATGCACTTCGGTGCGGACGATCTGTACCACTGCCTTTAAAAACAATGACTGAAAACAATTCTAAATGAGTGGGGATTTACAAAATAATGTTATTTATTTGCCCAGATATTTGGTTTTCTGAATAACTTCAAATAGAATTTCGGAAAAAGAAATGAATGATGTGAAGAAAATATATCACGAAATTTCAATACGAAAAGTCATACAAAAAATATCCATTCATAAACGCTCCCCAAATTCTATTTCAATATTGGCTCTGAATATGAAATGGAGAGAAATAGTATAATTTATCTGAATTTGAAAAAGAGCAAATGCGTTACCTTTATTAAAAAAAAATGCTTTTTCATTTTCAAATTTAAAGTTTGAATCATTTATGAATAACGTCATTTATTTGATTCTTTTAGTTTTTATTTTTCCTATAATTTTTTACTTAAAATGATATGAATAAGGAAAATAAAGGTACGTTTATATTAAAACAACTATTACAGCAGATTAAAAAAATAGGCAATAGCCCAATTGCGGCCGAAGGCAGCCGGGTTACCATATTCTCAAAGAAAAACATAATTGTTTTCCGCCCAGACAAAAGGTTCCCATGGGCCACAATTGGAACTTTCCGAAAAAATATTAATTGGTCACCAACGCAAACCTTGCCAATAGAAGAAAGATAAATAAGCTAGTTCGTCTGATATCATGGATCCCTATACTCTCTTATTCCCGTCCTGTTAATTCAGTAGTTTTCGAATATTCGATGGCCACGGAGCATTAAACGAACCAATACATTCCAATAACATTAAAAGAAAATACGTAAGTACTAAATATTTAGGTACTTAGCATGGATTGGGTATTAAAAACGTACTTATTTCGTACATAAATTTATTATTTAAAAAAAATCTTTTTAAAACAATATTAAGATTTTTCTATTGTAGTTAACAGTTTGTAACTTAACATGCATTATCAAGTTAATAATATTATTAGTTAATAGCTAATAATATTGAACTCATTATTAGATAATAATATTGAACTTATTATTAGATAATAATATTGAACTTATTATCAGTTAATAATATTAAACTCATTATTAGTTAATAATATTGAACTCATTATTAGTTAATTATATTAAACTCATTATTAGTTAATAATATTGAACTCATTATTAGTTAATAATATTGAACTCATTATTAGTTAATAATATTGAACTCATTATTAGTTAATAATATTGACCTCATTATTAGTTAATAATATTGAACTCATTATTAGTTAACAATATTAAACTCATTTCCTAATTAATTACTATATAAATAATATTAAGAACATGAAAGAGTTCAAATGAAAATACAATTTTGATGTTACCCGCGGCTCCACACGCAAAATTTATATTTATATTACTCAAAGAAAATATGATCAACTATTTTATAACTTTGTAACATTATACTTTAAAAGAAAATCACTGAAACGACACTTTACATTTCGCTATCTAACTTGATGCAACATTTTTATCCTGGTGAATTTTGTCTATTGATTTACACTAGCAACAGCCCGTACAATGGAGTTCTTTGTAATACTTATTCTTTTTTTAAAAAAAATCTCTATATATAATCTCCTTTATTCTTACGGACGTTGACAAATGCGTCCTAGATTATCAGATCCCTGGTGTGTTGAATGAATTCAGCTTCAATTTTCAATGTATACTCGTTTTTTATAAGGAATAATACAGTTTTGTTGTGAAAAAGCTTCCATTGTGAGATATAAATTTAATAGGAATATATTTTATGAAATTTTCTTCATATTTTATGGTTAGTAGATTGTGTTAACCTCACAATAGAGCTATTTCATAGGATATTGGCGACGGTTCGGGTTATATCCCATTTGATACTCTAACCGTTTCGCCACCGCGGCTCTTGACGTTATTCGGTAACCTATTTTTATACTATTATACCATTTAATATTTCTATTAAAAAATAATCTTTCTAAAAAAAAAAAAAACCAACTTTAAGAAAATGCGCTAAAAAGTAACATGTAATTTTAAATTTTACGAGCGAGATGAAAAAATTGAATTATTTAATATCAATTTTATACTTATTAGAACTTTTTGAAATCGGCGCCAAAATTTAGGTATGATTTTGTAAAGTGGCTCCAACTTCAATAAGTTCTAATAAGTATGAAATTGATATTAAATAAATAATTTTTTTCCAACTCGTTCGTAAAATTTAAAATTATATTTTACTGTTTAGTGCATTTTCTTTAAAGTCGGTTTACCTTTTTTTTAAAAGAAAAATTATTTAATTTTCACTTTTTAGTTTTTAATTTAGCGGGGCCTTTGTCCCCTGCTATTATTCACCAAGAAATTCAACTAACAACTTGTGTTTACATTTTGTCTCAACAATGTATATCGTAAAGCAATCCCTATCCATGGCAATAAATGCTGGGTAAACGAAATTTCATTGTTGTACAACTTCTGTTAAACAATGAAAACATTTGGAAACGGATAAATTGTTTAAAAAACTCCGGTTAATCGACATTTCCGGGGATATAACAGCCGGATA
The DNA here is from genome assembly GCA_963932185.1 of Troglohyphantes excavatus. Classification (NCBI taxonomy): domain Eukaryota; kingdom Metazoa; phylum Arthropoda; class Arachnida; order Araneae; family Linyphiidae; genus Troglohyphantes; species Troglohyphantes excavatus. The sequence goes on from OZ010670.1 coordinate 55,459,190, forward strand.
ACCGATTATTTTTTTTACAGATTTGTTTAAGTGGATTTTTTTCTATCCAACAAAAACAGAATTTTTGAAATCGGACAATTTTTTTTTTAAACGGTCAGGTTAATTGAGAATTCCGGATATTTAAGTGCCGGATAACAGAATATTTTTTTCAATTGCTCCCAAGTGAAACATCCCCTATCCAACAAAAAAAATTGTACAAATATCTGAAGTAGAACCGAAATCCTGCGCGAACGTACATAAAAAAAATACATAACAGACGAGTTGATAACCTCTCGACTTGGCGCGTGTTGGCGGTTTCAATTTAAATTTTCTGGCTGTTTTATTTTGGGGTTTTGGTTGGCGCGCTGTTCAGTCGGTTAAAAAGGTTATTTATCTATTAATTAATTGTGAATTAATAAAAAATAATTAAAATATTTTATAACAAAACAGCTATTGGATAATTTTTAGAACTCGGATTTTAATTTTGACTTTGTGTAGGAACGAATTAAATTCCAACTTGAAATCAATTAAATAGGAATTATTTGTTAAGCAGAAAGAAGAATTATTTTTTGAATCAAGCGAAAACGACGGAATCATCATTTAATAATCGATTTACGATGGGGAATATTTCATTACACTTTGCTTGCAATTTTTTTTTTATGTCGGTGCATTTACAATTTTTTAATAGTTTTGTCGTGAATGGTTTGACATGCACCAACATTTCATTTAATGTTTAGCTGGAGGTGAATATCGATTTTCTTAAGAGAACAAAGTATCCTGAAAATAATCAAAGCACTAAATGTTTATTAACTTAAATTACTTATAAGACATTTCTAAACATAAATGAAAACTTTCAAAGCGTAATTTAATATATTTATGAAGTTATTTACTTTTATAAATCGCCTGAAAAGCGCGCCAACCAAAATCGCCAAAAAGCGCCAACCAAAATCGCCAAAGCGCGCCAACCAAAACCGTCAATGCGCGCAAAAAGGGGAGAAGTTATCAATACAACTGTTATACATTTATTATTATTTTTTATGTATGTTAGCACAAGATTTCTCTTCTAATATACATATTTGGAAAATTATTTTTAGTTGGGTAGGGAATATCTCATTTGGTCACCTTTTGAAAAAAAATATCCTGTTATCCGGCATTTAACTATCTGGACTTTTCAATTTACCGGACCGTGTGAAAAAAAAATATTGTCTGATTTCGAAAATTCTTTATGTTACTTTTTTTGTTAAATAAGAAAATCCACTTTTAAATTAAAAAAAATCAGTTATCTGGCTGTTATATATCCGGAAATATCGATTAACCGGACTTTTTTTTGACAATTTCTCCGATTTCAAAATATTTTCATTGTTGAATAAAGATTGTATAAAAATGACATTTCGTTCGAGCGACATTAACTAGCATGGATAAGGATTGTTTTAAAATAGACTTTGTTAAGACACAATTGTTTTGTTTAAACTTTATTTATTAAACCGGATCGAAGACTTGAAAAAATGGGAGTAACAACTTGAATTTCTTGGTGAATAATAGCAGTGGGCGAAGCCCTCTGTTAAATTAAAAACTAAAAAGGGAAAACTACAATAATCTTTGAAAAAAAACGACTTTAAGAAAAATGCACTAAAAAGTAAAAAATAATTTTTAATTTTACGAATAAGTTGAAAAAATTAAATTATTTAATATCAATTTTATACTTAGTACAACTTTTGCAAGTTGGTGCCATTTTATAAAAATCATACCTAAAATTTGGTGACGATTTAAAAAAAGTTGTAATATGTATAAAATTGGTATTAAATAATTCAATTTTTTCAACTTTTTCATACAATTTAAAATTATTTTTTACTTTTTAGCTCATTTTTATTAAAGTCGGTTTCTTTTTTTAAAAAGGTTATTTTATACTGGGTGACAGTCGGTACACTGCCTTTTGGGTTAGAAGTTAACGTGCTAGAATGATCATATAACTTAGATGACCGTGCTAGGATGACAGTAATAGGTGCCCTGTAATAACGTGCTAGGATGAACTCATAATCGGAGGGTTGTCAGTTTCGTTTATCGTACCCCGTAAAAATATCCAAATGTATTCTTACAAATTTATTGTATTGAAACTTATAACTTCAACACAAATTGCAACGTTAATGTAAATTGCACCTTTTACCTTTTAATTTGCACAATTCGCAACGTTGCAGTTCTGTAGAAGCAATTCGACTATTTCAAACGAATCAAACTTCGTAACTGACTCTGTCAATGATATGTACTTAAAATGAATAAAATGTGAATAAATAAATAAAAAGAGCAGAACCTAACTTGCAGAGGCCTTAATAAATCACTTTCAATAAATATCGACAGTTACAACCTTCGAGCATGAATGGACTGTAGTAGTGCGAATATGACGTCATCATCGTGATGCAAACATCTCAGACCTGATGGCGTGACTTCCTTTCAAAATTTATGAATGAAAAAACGTTCGCGATCGACTTGTGATTTGAAAATAACAGTAAATATATTACTTCATGAAGTACAGGATATCTTTATGAATGAACTAGAAAAAAAAATGTATGAATAGATGACGTAGTAAACCACGTGTCTGACGCCATACATGTTGGCTTCACTTTGAGGTTAGCGAGATTATAACCTTATGATTTCTCTACTATGAGGGATCCATGCTCGAAGTCCATAACGTCCACTTTGTAAGACTTGCGGTGAAGCACCTGTCGCATTAAATTTTATTTCTACATTTGTAATTATGTAAAGTATGTTATTTTGCACATTAAACAACAAACTTTCCTTAATTTCAGGAGTAGAAATCATATATATTATTTATGTAATGAAGATCCCTTTTACTGCCCTTGTACTCAATGGATCTTAACACACGATGTATCAAAAGAAAGAAAATTTTTAGTAGCAGTGACGAATTGTACGTTCATCCAATAAATAGCAACGGTTTTCTTAAAAAATGCATTTAAAATAATTCATTTAGCCGCGTTTTTTTTAATTAACCATTTATAATGCTGCCATCTATGTATGAGCAGAAGTAATTTTCTTACCTTTCCTGCCTTTTAGTTCAATTTCTAAGATTATTAGTAGTTTGTTTTGGCCATAATTGACGTTAAGCTCACCATAATCTTGCCTACCAGAAGTGTGTAATTTACTTAGTTATACGTCATAAAGATGAAGATCACTGGAATCGAGTTTTCAAAATCGCCAACAGATGGAGCCACTTCAATTTCTCGCACATCTAAATTTTTTATACGTTTCTCAAAACTTCTATTTTTTAATAAAATAAGGCTTATATTATTCCTAATTTAAGCTGCCATCATCAAAATAATTATTTATTAATGAATTGAAGGGGTTAATCGTCAAAATGGCTTACATAATGCAAAGTAAAAATGTGGGCGCAACAGAATTTAGTAGGCAAACTAACTGTTGCCATTCCGCGTAGAGAAAAACAGCGTTTTTCAATCACCGCGTAAGAGAATTATATATAAAGATATTTCGAGCTCACAACGAACGGCTGTGTGTGTGTGTTGGGGGGGGGGGGGGGGGGGTATGAGGCAGGCACGTTAGTAGAATTTAATAAAAAGAAAAATGATTTACCGTAAGTTTTACAAAGTTGACGAAATACCTTTTGGAACAGTGCATTGCATTAACCGAGTTTTTCATCTGAAAATCGATTTAAAGGAGCAAAGTACAAACAAATCCTCTAATATTGGAGATTTTCTTGCCCTGAGCTACCGGAAAAAATAGACAATGGAAAAAGTAGTCACAACTATGTGTTTAACAAAAAAAACTTCAAAATATGAACGAATTTTGACTGCATGTTGGGGTTTTATTGAACGAGGCATAACACGGAAATTTGACAGGGGTGATTTGTATTATTATGCTCAGCTCTGGGCATTGCCTCGAAAGATGTTTTTAAAAAAAGATCCCTTTACAAAAAGAATTAAAGGAAAAGAATAAAAGTAAAAAAGGAATCGTCTTTTTATTTTTTTGTCAGGGGTTTGGATATTTTAACATGTCAGTTTTATTTATGTGTTACTATTCTATACATATTTGTTCTTATATTATTAAATACTTGTATACCAAAAGAACCTTTTGTTTGAAATTTCGATTTTATATTGAACCAGTTAAAGTGCACGGCGTTGACAGGTAAAAAATTATATATATATATATATATATATATATATATATATATATATATATATATATATATATATATATATTCGCCAAATACGCAAGAGTTGAACTATCTAATCGGTTCCCAACTTTTTCTCCCATGTCAAAACTCAACCTGTAACCAACTTGAAAGAAGGAAAAATATATTGAAGGATAGTCTTGCTAAAGACTTTTTATGTAAATTAACTGGGGCTAATCCTCTTTGCATATTTAAGCCAAGACCCTGTATCTTTCTTCTGGACTTTTTTCTTCTTCAAAGTTTTGTTACCTGTAAAGTAAAGGTGCTTTTTCTGCCTTGGTAAGGTACTTTGCCTTTATTTTGATTCCATTTAAATTCAATAGTTTAGTTTCGCCTTGTTTCCTATTTTTATGAATATTCATGTGCCCTAAACTCTATTTTTGGGCTTTTTTAAAAAAATATATTTTGCATTAACATTATTTTGGAATGAGCTTTTTTTTAAAGAAAAGTTAACTTGCCTGGACATATAATGTCATTACTTTTGCAGTTGTAATTAATTTTTATAATGGAGTTCTTGACATTTGAAACTCTTTTAAGAGAATTTAAACAGCTGTTAGTATTCTTAAAGTTCGTGTTGCTGGTTTTTTTCTCCACAATTCCGGTGAAACAATTTGTATAGTTTATAAAAGTTTTTAAAAGTTATATCCATAAATTTAAATTGCATGAAACTGAAAAAAACTCTGATTGTTCTTAACAATATTTTAAAATAGTTCTGTGTTCTATCTCTATTGATTTAAACAAGATTGAATATAATATAAATTAGTTTATATTATAATATATAAAAAAAAGTATGCCGTGACAAGTATGAGGATTTGATTAAGAAATAGTATTTCACTAAAAACTAGTTGATTAGAATATAAATACAATGATGTTTATCATTACAAGTTACGTAATAGCACCTTTTAAAATGTAACGCTCGGTTAGGTTGAATTTGTATGGTCAAATTAATTAAGTTAGCATTTAAAGGGTCTAATTCGAAAACTTAACGTACTCACATTTACACATTTATGGTAATCTAAGAAATTTATATATTTATAATCCCATACAGATGTGAATTCAATAAAATAAAATGTTAGTTTAATTACCAATTGTATCCTATTAGAAATTATTGAAAATACAGTGGTCATTCTCAATCCAGTGTTATAAATGCCTTATTGTTCGCAAAATATTATTTTCCCCTGTTATAACGTGCTGTCAATACTTATATTTATTCCACATAAAACAGTATAGAAAAACAGTAGTTTTTTTCAAACTTGCTGACTCCAATAAAGTATAAATTTTTTTTAATGAAAAGTGCAGTTTCAACTTGTTTTATCCGAAATATTGATGATGCTATTGATTTCTACAAAACAGCTGACATGGACAAATCAAGTTATGGAATCAATATCCTCGATTTTCTTTGATAACAATTGCATCGTAAATGAATGATGACGAACTCAAATTTAAATAATCATACTTTCTCAAAAATGAGCAGTGTGATTTAATATTGTTAATCTCAGCTTCTGTTTAAGCCATCTTAACAAAGCGACCTGACAAACTTAGAATAGTTGTTAAGAAGATTATTTATTGCTTAAATGGAAATTGAGCTATTGGAACTCAATTATTCTACTACCCATTCTTTTGGCCCACTTTTTAAAAAATTGTTTTTGTTTATATATTTCTACTTGTCGCCATGGATCTTTAACGGATAAGGCACTGATCTGCGATGCCTGAGGATCTGGGTTCGATTCCCAAAAAGTCGTTTTGGTTGTATTTTTTTATATTTATTGAAAATTATGTATGCAGGCAGCCTATGTAGGAACGAATCAGCTCATTTAATCAATTTTTACTCATTGTACTCATTTTTGAGTACATGTCTTCTTTTAAAAAAATGAAATTGTGTATGCGGTGTGATAAACATCAAATGTACACAAAAATGAGTAAATTTTATTTATTTTTGATTACCTATTTTTAACAGTGTTCGTACACTACTATTTTTCCCTTCAATGTTTTGTCATTAATACTTGTATAATTCATTATAAAACCAGTATAGATGATGAAGTTGCAAGTTTTCAAACTTCCAACTCTAAAAAATTAGAATTATTATTGAAACGAAAACGTGTAACTTCAACTGTGTTATCCGAAATATTGATGATTCTATCGATTTTTAGAAAACAGCAGACATGGACAAATCAATTTCTTTAACTGCACTCTTAATTTATTAGATATCCAGTTTTAACTTAACTACATTTACATCTATGTTTACACCTGTCATTTTTATAAGTCACTAGCTGAAATACCCGTTCTACGCACGGGAAGGAAATAAAAAATAGATACAAATACAATATTTATAAGCGAAATAAATAGTATTCTTAATTTGTCATCCATCAGAAGGAACCACAGTATTAAAAGTTACAATTTGTAACGAAATTTTATTAGCAAGGTCCCGCAAGATTGATAATATGAGAAGTTGGATGTACAATAATGTGGATATACATACGATACTCCCATTGATTAACATCCATATTTTAATAGATTCCCAAACTAACGTTGCTACAGTAACACTAAAACTATTTGGCTACACTCGCTGCTTGCTACGCCGATACTCTGCCAGTCAGGCTGCAGTGATCACACCTGCCTAAACGGGAGTATCGTATATGAAGTGAACCCCACACTACTAACATCGAAAAAGGGGTTTTACACCCCCTTAAATACGTTCGATCGGAACAAAAATAGCTTACTTTTCCTATATAAGGTATAAGTAACATATTTGCCAAATTTCTTCTCCATAGGTATACGGGAAGTTGGAGAATTAGTGATGAGTGAATGAGTGGGGTTTTTCGCATTTCTATATATAGTACCAGGGGACCGAGCCCAGCTCGCTTTCATATTTTTTACTTAATAATAGTTTTAATGAATCGAATTAAATGCAAATGCTTTGAAATGTCCATATCAACGGTTAGACGTTTCGTGATACTTTTTTTATCGTCTAACGTATTTTTATCGAAATATCCTTAAGTTCTTAGAAATGTGTTCATAAAACTGGTTAAACGCGTCAAGGTTGAAACGATACCGTATAAATTCTGCAAAAGTGACTTAAATTAATGTTATTAGCGATTCCGAGCGACTAATACAACCGTTCGCACAATTGTAGTACAAACATTTCATTTGCATGATAAAACGGGACAACATTCTTGTTGTTCAGTATTTTAGTAACCTTTTGAAATGATGTGTGCTTCAGTCTAACTCTTGAGTAACTGAATGGACTTTTAAATACTATGCAAAGTAGCTTTGTTATTAAGAAGATTAGGATAATGGAGATAAAATTATTTTTTGCTACTGCAAAATTATTTCGGTATTTTTTTTTGTCTTCAACCTGCATACACAAATAATCAGGAACGAACAATGTTTTATATTCTTATTAAACGTGTAATCAATAATAAAGATATTTACTTATTTCGAATAATTTTATGTGTAATTCGGAATTAATCGTAGTGACGAAAATGAACGAAAATAAAGTTTTATATTTAATTCAGTGTAAAATAATATAATTTGAACCAATACCGATGCCGATATATTTCATTATAACGGCATCGAAAATCAACCTTCTATAAAATTAAACTTTTTCTATAATCTAAATATAAGAGTTTTTATTATATAATAGTAGTTACGAATTAACTAATATTAATCTATTTTTTTTTCTGTGAAACATATTTTTTTAATGATGAAGCTGCCGTTCTCGACTTTTCAATACACATATATTATTTTATTTAGCCTAATGTTTGAAAATGACACGTGTTGAAATTTGCGACAGTTTTTAGGAATAGTTCATAATTTTGTTCCTAAGAAAAGGTTACAGAATATAAAATATGAGTTGGTAGCTTGCAGTCTGGGTCTTGAAAACAATATAGTTACTTTGAACACATTTTTATTAACAAAATACTTATTTGAAGTAACATGATAAAAATAATTAAAAACACATTTACGGTGTACACAAATGTAAAATTTATTTTTAAAAAGAGTTTTAAATTTGCTGAAATTAATTTCTCTGTTTGTATGTGAAAACTTTTTTTTTCAAACGTTTAAATTACTATGTACGTTTTAATTAAAAACTCTATTTCCTTTGTTATATTGTATAAAGTCTCGTTACTCATTTAATTATCTGCTTGAAACTAAACATATTAACATAATACGAGAACATTATTCAGTATTTTGTTATTACTATTTAATGCAATTTAATATCGACAATAATTTCATATTTAATTAGGCAGGTTATTTCGGACAAACCTTTAAATAAAGATGAAACTTATTTGAAGTAACAAAGTAAATAAATTTTAAAACACGTTTATAGTAAATGATGTGAAATTTCTATTTACAAATAATTTTAAGTTTGTTAATGAAAAATTTAAACTCCTTTTCCGTTGTTCTATTGTAAAATCTCATTACTCATTTTCAATCACTCTCTAAACTAAACTTACTTACGTAATTCGAGAAACAGTTCATTATTAAATTGTACAAAATATCATAGAAATGTTGCTTTTACATTAAGAACTTTATATGACAAATTTGCTGGTATCAGTTATACAGAGAAAAAAAAATATCATTTAAAACAATTTAACGTTTTCATTAATTATTTACTCATTAGAAAGTGGAATTAATAAATACCAAACCATTTTTATAGACACTATGGATGACATGGTCCCGAGATTAAAATTTTGACGGAATAACAAAAACGCATGGTCGATTAGCCTTTGTAATTGGTGAATAACAAACCATGTGGTTACCATCAACCAATAAAAAATGCGCGTGAAGTCACTTATATCTTGAAATGGCGTCATGTAATTTCCACACAAAGCAGCGCAAAGTGTCCATGGTAAACAAATGTTAACTTTTGGAAACACTTCCTTTTTTCACAATTTCCAAAACATATCTTGAAAACTGGAAAACTCAGAATTTGTCTTTATTTCTTGTTTAATACTATCAGAAATAAGTGTATTTATGAACAATTGGTAAAATAAAAGCTATAAATAATAGAAGAAAATAGTTTATTAAATGTATAAAATTATATTTTTACCTTTATAAATATTGCTTAAAATTAATTTAATAAAACTTCTTTTATTTATATCCATTAGCATATAAATTCTAAAAAAAATATTTATTAACAATTGCTAAATTAAAACTTATCAAATAAAAATTTATAACAAAGTTAAATTTTAAATGTAAATAAATATATATTTTATAAACAACATGTAACATTAATTTAATAAAAACTTATTCAATTGATTTCATTGGAATATAAATACTTAACAAAACAAACGCAATTGCTTGTAATTTTTGTTTTGAAAATTCCATATTCTATTTACGGAAATACATAATCCATTTTACATGGAATAAAAAAATCTACTTGTTTATCCAAACGATATTTTTTTATATGGAATTTTAAAAATTTCTCTTGTGAATTCCACTTATGACGTCACGTGCAGAAACAGTAAAAAATCGCAGGATTAAATTTGTTTAAACTTTGATTATTTTAAATGCAAACGATTTTGTTCAAGTTCTTTTTAAATATTTATCAGAAAATTTATAGCATTTAGTAGACGAAATTGTCACGTGATTAGAATGTGTATTTTGTTTATTTAAAAACGCAAACGATTTTTCAATTTTAATTTTAATTTACTGATGTTTCCTTCGTTTATTTATGAGAAAAAAATACTTTATTTTAAAATAAAAACTATAATGAAAATACATCATCACAATATTTTGCACGTTTTAAATTAAAATAACATATGAAGAATTAAATAACATTTAACTGCTATTGGCATATAACCTATTAACTCATACGCGATGAATAATTTGCAATGGAAAGCGTTAAATGGAACTTTTAATCTACTTATTTCACCCTCTAAATGAAATTTTTCGAAGATGAAACCTATCCCAATCGAATTTTTACCCCGAAAATTGCTAATACATCAATTTTTGTGAAAATCGTTAGAGCGGATTTGGAGATTGTGCAAACAAACAAACGAACAAACGAACAAACAAATATAGTGACATTGCTCGTTTAATAGTATTAGATTAGATAGATAGATAGATAGATATAGATAAGTAACACATTTGCCAAATTTCTTCTCCATAGGTATACGGGAAGTTGGAGAATTAGTGATGAGTGAATGAGTGGGGTTTTTCGCATTTATATATATAGATAAGTAACACATTTGCCAAATTTCTTCTCCATAGGTATACGGCAAGTTGGAGAATTAGTGATGAGTGAATGAGTGGGGGTTTTCGCATTTATATATATAGATAAGTAACACATTTGCCAAATTTCTTCTCCATAGGTATACCGGAAGTTGGAGAATTAGTGATGAGTGAATGAGTGGGATTTTTCGCATTTATATATATATATAGATAAGTAACACATTTGCCAAATTTCTTCTCCATGGGTATACGGGAAGTTGGAGAATTAGTGATCAGTGAATGAATGGGGTTTTTCGCATTTATATATATAGATAAGTAACACATTTGCCAAATTTCTTCTCCATAGGTATACGGGAAGTTGGAGAATTAGTGATGAGTGAAGGAGTGGGATTTTTCGCATTTATATATATAGATTTTCAAAAGCCTTAATTTAGTTTCAACAAATAAAACCTTGTAAACTTCTTACCAAACTATTTGCAAATCGTCAAGATATTCCAAAGGAATTTCCGACGCACTTTCACCAATAACGTGCATTTCCCTAAACTTTTCCCCTCACTTTTAATTCCCTTGAAATATCGAAATAAAAAAGCATGCAAAACCAAGTCGTTACTCCTCATTGGAAAGTAAAATCCGAAATAAGTTTATGAGGTGGTTTATTTTTTGGCAACGCGCCACGAACGTTCGGAATATCGTTTGGCCCCCAGGATAAGAATTTTGTTGTCTATAGTTCACCTATGCTTATCTTTCGCACGCGTCTTGGTCATTTATCAAAGAGGTTTGTTTTGTATTTCTCCTCCCCCCTTGTAAATGTTTTATTAGAATAACTTTCCTCTAATCTTATATATGATTTTGTTTTTATTCTTCCCATGGTTCCAGATTTTCTTCGAAGAAGTTTTTACTTTTCGCGTTTTCGTAAAGGTAGGATGTTTATGGTGGTCGGATGAATAAAAGTAGGGGAGTTAAAACTTTTCTTGGACCTTCAGATAAGGACTTTTGTTTCATGTTGTTTTAGAAAAAATTTCGGAACTTGTTTGTCACGATAGTTTATTTATTGGGACCGAGATTATATATTTTTATGTGGGTTCGTATGTCTATTCCATAGCATTAACCAACTTCTGAGGATAAATTTCACATGCGGACCATGGTTCAAATTTACCGAGGCAGTTTTCCCGGAAGAATCATTGCTAATAGCCAGACCCATCGCACCGGGGGGGGGGGGGGGGGGGGGGGGGTTAGGGTTACAGATTATTGGAGACCCCATCAATAATCTGAAACCCTAAAAGTTGGAAATTTCAAGTTTTAAAAGTGCCCGAGTTGGGAAAATTTATGCCTACAGAAAATGAATATTATTAACAAATGAAAGCTAGGGAATATTAGAAATTGCTCGACTTGTAAGGTTACATTTAAATTAGACCTCAGAACGGACACTGCATTGGAATATGGGTGCAAAAAATCAATGCTTGTGAGATAACTGTTTAATATTACCTTAAATAAAAATAAAAAAATATGAAAAATGTCGATAAGTTGGAACTGGGAATTTTCCGCACTGTTGAGTTGAGAATTTCGAATCTTTAAGTTGGGAAATTTCTTGTTTTAAACCCCCCCCGCACCCCCACCCCCCAACAAAATATTTTTTGTGTAACGGCACTAGTAATAGCCCATTGTGTAGCTATAGTGCGACGTTCATTCAATTAACCAACTAAATTTCTAAGTGTTTTTGGTATTTGTACATGGTTAAAAATTATTACGATCTTCCACCAAAATTTGGTACCCATTTAGCTGCAACCAACATTTGGTGCTTAGTTTCACCGTTTTATGTTGCTACTACGGATACCAATCAGTGGTGAAACGTTGCAACAAAACTCATAACGTTGCAAAAAAACACTCAAAATTCGAGTTATCTTAGTATTTTAGTAGTAGTATTTTTAGAGCGAAGCTGGGAACCCTAGATCACAACTTTTTTACTATTCTTTATCAAGTCCACCGAATCCTTTGATTCAGAATTGAACGCCTTTATCCACTGGGTAACGGAGGCCCCTGTTCGTCGTTGTCTTTCTTGGAGGGAATTCCTGGGCTTGTTGATGTAGCGAAAATTTCGGTTGCAGAGGTTGAATCAATTATTGGTAAAAATTCCGCTTTTCCCGATAAAGGACGTTTGGTTCAACAAAGATTTTACCATTGTATGGTGCAATTTGCTGCAGACCTCTGTTTTGCACCAAGATATGGTACATCGTTGAACTGAAATTGTTAACAGTATATAAAAAATGGCAAACATAAATAAGCATATAATCACAGTTTCTATATAAGAAATAAGGAACAGTATGTATATCATACATTTCAATATCAAAGGTATATTTTCAAATTTGTATCGTCCCTTGTGGTCTGGTCTCTGAAAAATATCGAGCTCATAATCGGTTGATTGTAGGTTCAGTCCTTGTTTTGAGAAGAGCAGAAAGCTCGAAGTGGGAGGGTTACAAAATTATACCCTCGTCGTCCATCGACACAACCGCTGTGTAAGGGGATTAGCGTACGTTAAATCTGGTCTGGTCCAAATGTCTAAACGGTGGACATGGTGTGGGGCGCCAACTCAGGTGTCCTTGTCATCTGATCATATTTCCAAATTATAAGGTAGTTTTCCTGAGCCATTCTTTCGGGATCTTACAATGTCTTACTTTTGTCAGAACCGTCGCCATTTGCCCATAGTACAACGTTAATGTACCCATTCAACCAAATAAGTTTGCTATCGATAATACAGTATTTTAAGTATTTGTACAAAAGTATAATGTACATTGCCAGGAAAAATATGGATCGCAATCCTAAATTTATAATATTAAAAAACTATTTATTTTGTTGTTGGTGGAAATAAAGTAGTACTAGAGCTGCACAATGAACTATATATTTAATAGACATGTTTAAATTGTTAGTTATTATAGTAACTAAGGATATTTAAATAACATTACACAATATTATATACATGTGTCATGACCAAAGAACATTTTATTAAATAATCGACTGCATTTTTTTCATTTTGGAATTCTTTATATATTTAAAACACTTTAAACTTAATGATGAGGTAACAAACCTTCAAATTTTGTACTTCATAAACTTATTATAATGCCGAATTCCAGACATATTTCTAAATTTTTATTTTATGTAATATTTAAATTTAATTAGGAACTAACAACTATGCGAAACTATATTATTTTAAAAACTCATTATAACTATCCGTTTGCCAAGCTTACTATAATCTTGGAAACACCGTGTTGGAAATTAATATTTTATACATATTTTTAAATTACACTATACTTGACTCAAATACCCTACGCTAGTAAGAAAAGTTTATTCTTAAACAACAAAGTTACTAAACATATTAAAAATAATGACCCGTTAAAATTCCTTTTTTATTTTTCGACATTAGCTACTGATGCAGAAAGCCATTACGAGTAAACTGAAAGCTATTATTGGATCGAATATCCGCCATTTTTAAAATGGCGGACAATAAAATCTAGTCAGTTACGGTTAAAGCTTTTTAACCCCCTTGTGGTCACATGAGAATGTTCCATGAAATTATTATTTAATGAATGAATGGACATTTATTGTTGTATTTAGGAAGAATAAATGGAACGTCGTTTCTTTTGTATTCCGACATAAAATTAATTAATTGCGACTAAAAACAAATGGTTTATGTTCTTTTCATTGTTTGCAACTGTAACTGCAGTGTAATTAGTTATTTCGTTTTATAGTAGGTGTTTTCCTAATAGCATTTTCATTGAATGAAATGCATTTAGTTAACAATGTTTTGTTTTAATTTAGATTAATTTGTTACTAGTGTTAATAAAAATATCTTAATAAATATTATTTGGATTCTGGGTTTTACATTTTAAGCGTTATACATACATAGTGGTTTGCCTTCTTTAATAAAATAAGTATTGATAGTTCTTAGTTTTGTAATTGTAAATGTATAATGCGAATTATGATTTTGTATCTAAAGAGAAACACTAATAAACCCTTTGATCTCAAAATTCATTTAAATGACCTCTTATTTTATAGTTATATATAAACAAGTTATATATAAACAAGTTATATATAAACAAGTTATATATAAACAAGTTATATATAAACAAGTTATATATAAACAAGTTATATATAAACAAGTTATATATAAACAAGTTATATATAAACAAGTTATATATAAACAAGTTATATATAAACAAGTTATATATAAACAAGTTATATATAAACAAGTTATATATAAACAAGTTATATATAAACAAGTTATATATAAACAAGTTATATAAACAAGTTATATATAAACAAGTTATATATAAACAAGTTATATATAAACAAGTTATATATAAACAAGATATAAATAAACAAGTTATTAATAATCAATTAAAATACATTTTCCACTGTAAAAAAAAATTGTATTTAAAAATGAGTATCTGAACCTACTCGTTTTTCTTTAAATACAATTGCACCGTAACTGAGGGATAACGCCCTCAAATTTAAGTAATCGTACTTTCTCAAAAATGAGCAATGTGGTTTAATACTGCTAATCTCATTTTCTGTTCAAGCCACCTGAAAAACTTAAAGTAGTTGTTCAGAAGATGATTTTCCACATTATTTGATGTCGATTACTTAAATGGAATCTGAGTTATTACAACTCAATTATGTTACTTCCAATTCTTTTGCCACACCTTTCTAACATTTCTACTGTTTATAACTTTTTCGAGTCGCCCTGCTGGTTAACGGATAAAGCTATGGACTGCGGTACCTTGGCATCAACTGCAAAAAGTTCTAATAAGTATAAAATTGATATTAAATAATTCAATTTTTTCCAACTTGTTCGTAAAATTAAAAATTGTTTTTTACTTTTTAGCGCATTTTCCTTAAAGTCGGTTTTCCCTTTTTTTAGAAAGATTATTTTATTTTTCCCTTTTTAGTATTTAATTTAGCGGGGGTTTCGCTCCCTGCTATTATTCACCAAGAAATTTAAGTAACAACTTGTGCTTACATTTTGTCTCAACAATGTATATCGTAAAACAATCCCTATCCATGGCAATAAATGCTGGGTAAACGAAATGTCATTGTTGTACAACTTTTGTTAAACAATGGAAACTTTTAAAGAAATAGCTTCTAAAACCATTATAAACGAAAAACTAAACGGAATTTGACCATTTAAAGAAATAGTTTCTCAAAACCATTGTAAACGAAAAACTAAACGGAATTTGACCATTTTAAGAATTAGCTTCTAAAACCATTATAAACTAAAAACTAAACGGAATTTGACAATTTAAAGAAATAGCTTCTAAAACCGTTACAAACTTAAAACTAAATGAAATTTTAAAATTTCAAGTTTGAAGTGCATAATACTTAGAATATTATTTATATATAAATTTTCAGATATGTACGAACATTATAAAACAGTGTTTTGCGTGCACACCAACAATTCTTTATTTTAATAGTATAGATTTCTATCTAGAAATAGAGTTTTACGAGTCCTACTACAAGACCAAGATTTGTTACTACGTAATCATTTCAATTTTTATTCCAAATTATTTTAGAATTTTACCAGAATATCGTCTGTATATGGACCAATAGAAAGAAAGATCACATTTCAAACTCACTTAAAGTACTACGTGTTCATATACACGTAATAAATAAGTTCCCGAAGATAACTGCAATTTGGTTGGATAGACGCTGAGAACACACGACGAAAGTATGAGTCACGCATCTGCTAGGGTTTTGTTTATTATTCCTTAAATATTTAAGGAAGATTACTATTTTGGTATAAACACAAAAACCAAAATGTGTGGATGTTTTTTGGAGTGAAAAGCAAATGTACTCTTATATATATATATATAAATGAAATATGTAATTTTTTGCACATTATTTTTCAAAAAATTGGGTGAGGAATCATGTGAGATTTACATTAAAACGGGATATTCTTTTGAAATGGTCGTATTCGGATGTTAAGTCGATAAATTCTAAATATTCCATAGGTAAATTATAATGGTAAGCAACTAATGCATTTTGTGTATTGTAATATTTTGAATGTTTTTCTTTATCACTAAAACGTAACTTAAAATACATGTATTAAAAATTGCTTTTGTTAACAGATTTACTTGTATTGATTTACCTCGTCAAAATTCGAACTTTTTTCATTGATAACTATAACTTGAAATTTATCGCCAATAGCTCGCCATAAATGATGCGTTTTTAAGAGTTTCAATGCATTTAAAAATACTTTTTTTCGTTTTCTTTTAAATTACAAATTAAGATGCTTGCATTTTGTAATTCCAGATCAAATTTCATTAAATTTTTTTTTTTCGTTTTCCTTTAAATTAAAAATTAAGACGTTTGCATTTTGTAATTGCAGATGAAATTTCATTTCGAAAACTTTTTTTTCGTTTTTTTTTTAATTTTAAATTTAAGACGCTTGCATTTTGTATTTACAGATCAAATTTCATTTCGAAAACTTTTTTTCGTTTTCTTTTAAATTAAAAATTAAGATGTTTGCATTTTGTAATTCCAGATCAAATTTCATTAAAATTTTTTTTTCGTTTTCTTTTAAATTAAAAATTAAGACGTTTGCATTTTATAATTACTGATCAAATTTCATTTCGAAAACTTTTTTTTCGTTTTTTTTAAATTTAAAATTAAGATGCTTGAATTTTATAAATGCAGATTTCTTCTTTATCGAATTTTCGTTTTCTTCTTTATCAATTTTTTATTTCGTTTTCTTCTAAAGATCGAAAAAGATCTGTACACAAAATACGAAAATTCTTCAGTAATAAATCTTTTTATTTTATGTAGTTGAAATTTATTTTTTGAAATCAAATTATTTGCGTTAGGAACACTTCCTATATGAAACTCATAATCTTTCAGACGTACAGAAACATAAAAATAAGTCTCCAATTTAGCTTAATTAAAAACTTTATTCTATTAAAGAACAATAACTTTATTCTACTAAAGAACAATAATTTTAATCTTACAAACACATCAAAACATTACTTTTTCTTTATAATTTACATCTCATTTTAAGAACAAATGTAAAGAAAAAAAAAATCGAAGGCTTAAATTTGTATTTTTATCGTCTGCAGTTAATCTGCAGTAATCAGTAATCTTCAGACGCGAAAATAAGACAAAATGGCGTCGTCGTTTGATTGCTTCCTCTCAAGGGCAATCAAGATAATCGAATAAAATTTGTTTATTGTCAAGCACTTATCTTCTCAGAAACGAAAAGGGATTTTGATTAAGAAAACTTACGTTACGTAAAAGAGATTTTACCTCGGAATTAAAGGAACAACGATAAATGATTGGATTACAAAATGAAGTTTTGGTAATTTGTTTTAGCACAAATTGAGAGCTATTGATTCGCGCTCGTTATGGTACAGTTTGTCGTCGATTTGCAACCGGTGAAAACCCGTTGATTAAATTTCATTCATTACATCAAAGAACTTTTTAGAGGTTTTCTTCCAAAGAATTTTCATAAGAATGAAGGTTTCAGTGCAATTAATATATTTTATATCTAATTGATTAAGGTCTACAATAGTAAACTTTAGAATTTCTAAGTATTCAATAAACGTATTGTAGTGTAGCAGAAAACAAGGGTAGAATTGCATAATTTTTATTAAAATGTTAAAACTAAATTATTGGTTTTCTGAATATTCTTATCTATATAGTAAAAATTATTGTGAATGAGTGTAAAATAAGGTTATACTTAATTATATAATTTTTTTAGACATAAAAATAAATCATTACATCTATACATTGTGGTGGTTGTTTTTATATGTTATAAATATATATTATTTTCCAAAGAAATTCAGTTTTAGAGCGCAATTTTTTTAATGGTAAATGAGAAATAGTGTACCAAATTTAAGTAATATTACTTTCTCAAAATTGAGCAGTGGGATTTATTATTACTAATCTCAGCTTCTGTCCAAACCATTTTATCAAAACGACATGACAAACTTAAAACAGTTGTCCAGAAGATAGTTTTCCACATTTTTTATGCCGATTGCTTAAATGGAAACTGGGTTATTTCAACTCAATTATCTTACTTCCAATTCTTTTGGCACACCTATTTAACATATCTTCTGTTTATAACTTCTTCCCGTCGTCCTGGTAGCTTAACGGATAAGTCTGCGGACAGCGGTGCATGCAGATCTGGGTTCGATTCCCTGTAAGTCTTTGTTGTAATTGTCGCTTTTATTGAAAGGGACGAAATGAAAGCAGCCTATGTAAACTAGCATCTACACTTATTCATTTTTACCCATTGTACTCATTTTTGAGTACATGTCAATTTCAAAATTGAAACTTATGTATTCGGAACCATGATAAGCATTGAATGTATTCAAAAATGAGTACATTTTAATTCTTTTGAATGCTTATTTTTAAAAGTGAAGAATCAACTATTTTTTAACCAACTGAACAGCGCTCCAACCAAAACTTAAAAATGAAACCGCCAGAAATTTTAAATTAAAACCGCCAAATCGCACGTGAAATCGAGAGGTTATCAATTCGACCGTTATGTATTTTTTTTAATGTATGTTCGCGCAAGATTTCGGTTCTAATTTAGAAATTTGTAATTTTTTTATTTTGTTGGATACGGGATGTTTCACTTGGGAGCAATTTGAAAAAAATATCCTGTTATCCGGAATTTAATTCTCCGGAGTTTTTAATTAACTGGACCGTTTGAAATATAATATTGTCCGATTTCGAACATTCTCTTTTTTGTTGGATAGAAAAAAATCCATTAGCCAAAATCTGTAAAAAAACAATCGGTTATCCGGCTGTTATATATCCGGAAATGTCGATTAACCGGTTTTTAAACAATTTATCCGATTTCAAATTTTTTTCCAGCAGTTGTACAACAATGACATTTCGTTTAACCAGTATTTATTGACATTGATAGGGATAGTTTTACAATATACATTGTTGAGATTGCTACATGAACATTGTTGAGCTTGCTAATTGAACATTGTTGAGATTGCTACTTGAACATTGTTGAGCTTGCTAATTGAACATTGTTGAGCTTGCTACTTGAACATTGTTGAGCTTGCTACTTGAATTTCTTTTAGAATAATAATAGGGGGCGAAGCCCTCTGCTAAATTAAAAACTAAAAAGAAAAAAATGAAATAATATTTAAAAAAAAAAAAAAAAAAAAGGAAAACCTACTTAAAGAAATTGCGCTAAAAAGTTTTTTTTTTAAATTTTACTACCAAGTTGAAAAAATTAATTTATTTAATAATAATTTTATACTTATTACAACTTTTTAAAGTTGGTGTCAATTTACAAAAATAATCGTACATATATAAATTTTGGCACCGATTTCGAAAAGTTTTAATAAGTATAAAATTGATATTAAATATTTAAATTTTTTTAACTTGGTCGTAAAATTAAAAAATATTTTTTTACCTTTTTAGCGCATTTTCTTCAAGTTGGTTTTCCTTTTTTTTAAAGATTATTTTATATATTATATCGTCCAAGTTTTATCCAATGACCGCTCTACCCGAATCGATTTTAAAGACGTATTACCCCCGAAAACCCAACCTTAATACAAAGCAATAAAATAAACAACCTCCAAAATCAAAACAAACCTGCAACTCCAATCACCTAATGTCACTAGAACTGGATCGAAACCCACCTTCTGTTGATGTCCGATTCCATCAAACAACTGCCAACACCCAGCCAAGAATAATGAGCTCGCCAATATATCGAGCCAAACAATCTTAACGGAAACTGTTCGATATAACGATGTTTCTAGGAAACGAATCCGATCCAAGGGATTCAGCTTAAGCTGTGTTCGAATTCGATAAGGGTCCAGGTGAATCCGACTGATTCGGCGCTTCATTAGGTAGTTCTGTTTCTGATGGTAGTTAGGGGGGGCTAGGAGGTTTATTAGAAGGTTCGCATTAGATTGAAAATTGTATTGGTATAAAGTTTATTGCCCGTTATGTGAGGGAGTTAGCAGCAAATGTATGAAATAAATTGAATTCGGTATAGAAAACCGGGGAAATCACGTAATCTTTAAGAATTTTTTTTCTATACTGTAAACTAATATAACACATTAAATAAAGGAATTAGTTAGCTTTACAGAATTTTACGCATTGCACAATGCGTTAACAAAGGTTAAATGGGGTTTTAACGTTATTTAACCACATGGGCCTGATATAACGTCCATCACTGTTAAAAATAGGTACTCAAAATTAGTAAAATGTACTCATTTTTGATTACATTCGATGCTTATCATGGCTCCATGAGTTTCAATTTTGAAAAAGACATGTACTCAAAAATAACCAAATTAATAAAAAGAGCAGTTGCTAGCCTGCATAGGCTACCTTCATAAATCTCTTTATATAAATATTAACAATTACAACCAAGACTTACCGGGAATCGAACCCAGATCTCAAGGAACTAAAGTCCAGTTCCTTATCTGTGTACTAGCACATGTTAATTAAATGTAATAGCACATATAAATTATTGTGATAAAAAAATTCCGATTTTTGCTTTTCCTATGTAGTTTGTCATTTGTTATTTTTTGTTATTTGTAGCTACTATTAAAAGCTAACTTCAATCACACCGAAAATTCCATATGTAAAAAAAGTATCAATTAATCGTTTGTATGAGTGATGTTACAACAAGATTTGCTACAAATGGATGGTCGTCATTGTTCAGTTTAGGGTTTAGGAAATTTATTGAAAAGGCTTTATTTTTTAAATCCATTAAAATATATTTTTTTAAATAAATTTTGCGAAAGCCACATAGTTTATTTCAAAGTCGTTTCATGCCAAAATTATTTTAAATGTGTTTTATGGTGCATTTAAAAAACAAACATTTAAGCATTTAAAAAACAAAACAAATATAAATATTTTAAGATAAGTTTAAAATGAAGTTTTTTTGGGGAATCTCGTATAACTTATTCAAGTTAGTCAATAACTAAAAAAAATATTTCTCAAAAAAAATTAACTGGTATTTTTAAAAATCCGCTGAATTCCTCTATAATGGTACATACATAGGGGATGTAATATAATAATTAAATACAGTGTTTAAGAGTTAATATCCATTCAAGAAGTTATAGAGATTGATATTGCAAATTCCATTTATTAAGTAATGCGTTTGTTTGTTTTTCAAAATTCGTAAATCAAAGTTATATTTTCATCAAAAGTGAAATTGACACTTCGGAGCAACGAATTGGCTACATATTTTCGTGTATTGGATACCTTTTAAGAAATTGCGTCAAGTATAAGGGGCAATCAACTAAAAGCTGAAAATAGTTAGCTGAACGTGCCACCATTTGCTATAATCCTTAGAGAAAGTTATTATCTTCAAAATCACAACTCAATACCATTACTCAATACCAAAAAGACTATTTTATTAATAATATTTTTTTCCTGTAGGATAACAAAAATTGACGTATCAATTCCCCGACTGATACGTTGCACGATTGATACGTTACGTAATTTAAAAATATTAAATTATTTTAAATCATTTTTATATTTATTACAACTTTTTTAAATCAGCGCCAAATTTAGATAAATCGGTGCCGACTTTAAAAAGTTTTAATAAGTATAAAATTTATATGAAATAATTAAAATTGTTCAACTTGTTCGTAAAATTAAAAATTAATTTTTGCATTTTAGCGCATTTTTCTTAAAGTTGGTTTCCACTTTTTATTTTAAAGAATATTTTATTTCCTTTTTTTTTTTTTAATTTAGCAAGGGGTTATTATTAATCAAGGCTATTATTCATCAAGAAATTCAAGTCGTTGCTCACTTTTTTTCACGTCGTCCGGAATCTGGTTTAATAAATGCCGGATAATCAAAACTTTATTGTCCCAACAATGTATATTTTTATAAAAATCAACAATGAAAATATTTTGAAATCGAAGAAAATGTTTTAAAAAATACATAAACATCTAATTGATAACCTCTCTCCTTCGGTACGCTTTAAATTCGGTTAAAGAAAGTCCGGTTAATCGATATTTCTGGATAAATAAAAGCTGGGTAACCAAATTAAAAGAGAAATTGTCAAAGTAGATTGTTCTCTATCTCACAAAAAAAAAAAAAAAAAAAAAAAAAAAAAAAAAAAATTCGAAATCGAACAATTTATATTTTTAAACGCTCCGATTAATTGAGGATCCGGATAGTTAAATACTGGATAACCACATATTTGTCCCAAAAGGTACCCCAGTAAGACATCCTCTATCCGACAAAAGCATATTTTTTATCAAAATATCAGAATTAGAACAGAAAGCATGGAGAACATACATTAAAAAAATACATAACAGGGAAATTAATAACCAGTTCCTTGGCGGATTTTTCGAAATTGTTTGGCGCGTTATGGTTGGTTGAAATTTGAATATACTCCATTTGAAGTATTCTTCTCAAAAAGCACTATGCTTCCTTCCACAATTTCCCTAACCCCTCTCCCCTTATCAAGTCGCCAACCGAAAATGAAGTCTTAAGGTCAAATGTCATTGATAAACGCTTCACAGCCTTCTTGCCTTTTAATTGGGTAATGGATGCCTCTTGTAAATGAGACTGAATTATGACTTGCCTTCATTGAAAAAGAAGAGAAGGTCTCGGAAGTGTTATCCTTCAATGATAAGTTGGAGTTCTTCCTGGGATATTTTCTCACACTTGCTTTTATCTTTGTTGAAATTGCAGTTGATTCGGTGATATATTGTGTGGATATATTTTTCGGAGATAAAACATAAGAACATTCTTGGTAAAAGTGTTAGATGGAAATGAGACTTGTTCTCTTAGAGCATGGATCCTTTGTATTAGAGGAGTCATGTCGTCACTCTCGCTGACGTCAAAGTGAAGCCGACATGTATGGCCTCAGACACGTGGTTAATTACGTCTTTCCATTCATAAATTTTCACTGTTACACATTTCCCAATTCATCAGCCAATCGCGAGTATTTTTTAATTCCTAATTTTGAAGAGATGGCACGTGATATGGGTCTTTCGCTCTGAGATGTGGGCTTCACGATTATGACGTCATATTATCTCTACTACAGATCATTCATGCTCGAAGTTTGTTCTGCGCTGTAAAATAAACTTACTTAAAAATGAGTACCTGGACCTACTCGCTTTTCTTTGAGTACAATTGCATCGTAAATCAGCGATGTTGAACTCAGATTTAAGTAATTGTACTTTCTCAAAAATGAGCAGTGTGATTTAATATTGATAATTTCAGCTTTTGTCCAAACCATCTTCACAATGCGACCTGACACACTTAAAATAATTGTTCAAAAGATGGTTTTCCACATTAGTTGATGTCGATTGCTTATATGGAAACTGAGTTATTACAAATAAATTATATTACTTTCCATTCTTTTGGAACAGCTTTTTTAACATTTCTACTCTTTATAACTTCTTCACGTAGCCATGGTAGTTTAAAGGATAAGGCTCTGAACTGCGGTGCGTGAAGATCTGGGTTCGATTCCCGTTAAGGTTTCGTTGTAATTGTCGATATTTATTGAAAGTGATTTATGAATTCAGCCTATGTAGGCCAGAATCTTTTCTTTTTATTCACTGTACTCCTTTTTGAGTACAAGTCTTTTTCAAAATTGAAACATGTATTCGGAGCCATGATAAGCATCGAATGTACTTTAAAATAAGTACATTTTACTTATTTTTGAGTACCTGTAACTTTTTAACTGTGTGTGATTGAGATAAAATGGATAAATGTGGGAACTTTATAAATAGTGGGGAAAATTATTAACTATGAGTGAAAGATTTTATTTGATGGGTTCAACACTGTTAAAAATGCTTTCTCACACTTGACAAATTTTTTGACTTTTTTGACGGAACAGCGTCTGTATATGATGAAATATATAGTCAAACTATATATAGTCTTGTTTGTAATTGTTGATATTTATTGAAAATGATTTATGAAGGCAGCCTACCTAGACAAGCGCTCTTTTTATTCATTTTTACTCATTTTTGAGTAAACGTCATTTTCAAAAATGAAACTTATGCATTCGAAGCTACGATAAGCATCAAACGTACTAAAAAATAAGTACATTTTACTTATTTTTGAATGCCTATTTTTAACAATGAAGTATCAACTATTTTTATATTATATCGTCCAAGTTTTATCCAATGACCGAACCGACCCTAAAGACGTATTACCTTCAAAAACCCAACCTTAATCAATTAAAACCCAACGTTTCATTTTTGATTTCCGTGTCAATGTCATTCAAATTCCCTAGCCTCACCAAAGAAATATATAGAAAAAAGAGATTATTTACAACCCAATGAAGCCCAATCAAACAAGGTTACTATAGAACACCATCCCTTCTCTAACGCCCTCAGGTTAAAGAAAACAATTACGAAGAGTGAGGGCCTCGTAGCCCCGTGTCTGGCATTCCGTATCGGCGCAGGCATCAGCAATTACTCGGTGGCATCCTGATGGAATGGTCATTAATTAGATAATCGTTCACTTCCTTCTTTGTCCCCTGCTAACGGGGTGGTTCAACTGAGTGTCTGTCGGGGGATTGGATAAGTAAACCTAACACGACACCTAATGGACTCCTCTGTTATGGATAGCGGAAGATCTTTTTCTTTGTTCTCTGGGTGGGTGGTGTGTTGATTGAGAACTATGGAGATGGGTTGGAGAACCAGTGGCGACTCGTGGGGTACAGCCGGGCTGCGCCTAAATTTATCATGGTATTTTAAAACTAAAATAAGAAATTTCACTAATTTTCTTAAGGTGTACGTATACACTTAAACATTTTTTTTTAAATTATGAATTTAAAAACCTAGTTTTTTCGTGTAGGAAAACACCTTAAAAATAGTGATGAATCATTTTAAAAAAACCTGAATAAAATAAAATACTAATTATCTAATTAGCATTTTATATGTTAATTAACATGTTTTTTCAAACGTGATTGCGCAAGTTGTAATTAATAAAGAAGCATATTTTTTGTTGGAAATTACTCGCAGTATCTTTCTTAATGTTATGACCCTCCAAAAAGTTTATAGCATTTAAAGTTTTTTTAAAATAATTTTTTACCTCGACAGTCAATAAAAAAACACTTTTTTTCAACGGACAAAGAAAACGGACGTAAAAGAAAACGTTCGGAAAGTTAAAAAAGTGGGGAAAAAACTCCATACAATCAGAACTACAGCCACAAAGCGAAGTCAGGAATCGGCTGCATCGTTGTCGTGGCAACCTCTACGTAGTATTGAGACAGTGGTTCATGCTAATGCACTGCCCTCGTGACGAGATTCAGCCCGAAATGAATTTTCTGACTTCTGCTGTACTTGTGAATTCGATATACCCATTGGCTCGCGCGTGAATCGCGGGAAAGGGCGGGGAACAGATAATTTTGAAGAATCTCTACAAACGGAAATAGGTTTCGTGATAAGTTTACGCGTGCGTTGTTGTTTCGTTACTTAAGTTAAAATTAAAATTAACCGATTCGCAAGTATAAAAGAAATGATAATTGATTTAAATTTCAAGCCCGAACCCCCCCATCCCCACCCCCCATTCCCCCAATAATCTCAGAACGAACACTACATTGGAACATGCGTGCAACAAATCAATGCTTGTGAGAAAACGGTTTAATATAAAAAGATGAAAAATGTCTATAAGTTGGAATTAGGAATATTCAGTACTATTGAGTTGGGAATTCCGAATCGTTAAGTTGGAAATTTCGAATCGTTAAGTTGGGAAATTTTTTGTTTCAACTTCCCCAAATATTTTGTGTGTGACGACAAAGTGCTTATTTAGTCGTAAAGTCTGTCAATATTGCATAAGGATTTCATTATGAAGATTTAAAATATGGAATTTAACAGCCATCAAAACAAAGTTTTACATGAGAAAGCTTGCATATTTTCAAGATCAAACATAAACGATTTTACATTTTGCTATCCACTATTTTTAAAGGTTTCGAAAAAGATACATTTTCAACATAATTCAGCCATTCACTGAAAGGAACTGGATATTCTCTGATCCACCACACATATATCCACATCCTCATCCATCAATGCTACATTTCCTTTTGATGTTAGAATACCAGGAAATGTGGGGAAAATATTGCCCCGATCCACTTGGCGATAAGACTCATTGAAATTTTGTAATCCTTCACTTTACCCGAACTATTGCTCGCCGTCATACGGGAAAAAATAACGGAATCTGTCAACTAAGCTCATATTGGCGGCCAGGTCATCTATCATTCATTGGGTGGTCGCCAAGGTTTGAGGTTGAAGATAATTTATTTGGTTTTTATTGGATGCAAATAGGGTTGGGAATGAAGGCTTGGCTTCATAAGATGGCGTGAGAATATTTGGTGTATTATATAGTGTGAGAATATTTGGATAATCAAATGTATGGGAAATGCTCTCATTTTTGAGTACATTCGACGCTTATTAGTCGCCAAGGTTTAGGGTTGAAGATAATTTATTTGGTTTTTATTGGATGCAAATAGGGTTGGGAATGAGGACTTGGCTTCATAAGTTGGCGTGAGAATATTTGGTGTATTTTGTTGACACACTGTTAAAAATGGATAATCAAAAATAAGGAAAATATACTAATTTGTGAGTACATTCGATGCTTATTATGTCTCTGAATACATGTCTCGATTATGAAAAAGACGTATTCAAAAATGAGTACAAAGGGTAAATGCTAGCCTACATTTGCTGTCTTAAAAATACCCTTAAATAATTCATAATTCTTCATAAATACCTTTAATATATACGTACCATTTCAATAAATATGGACAATTACAACCAAGACTAACCGGTAATCGAAACTAGATCCTCAGGCACCGCAGGTCAGAACATTATCCGTTAAACTATCAGGGTGATTTAAAAAAGTTATAAACAGAAGAAATGTTTAAAATGTTCCATAAGCATGAGAAGTAAGATAATTGAACTATAATAACTCAGTTTCCATTTAAGCAATCGACTTCAAATAATATGAAAAACCATTTTCTGAAAAACTATTTTAAGTTTGTCAGGTCGCTTTGTTAAGATGAAGATTTGAACAGAAGTTGATATTAGCATTGTTAAACCATACTGCTCATTTTTGAGAAAGTATGGTTACTTAAATATGAGTACGTTATCTCTTATTTACGATGCGATTGTACTAGCAAACGTTGCTTTTGCTTGATGTGTTGTCGTAATTTAAATTTGAAATTAAGATAATTTAAAATTTTCTGAATATTTTGTGTTAACTAGGAATCAGTTCATATTATTTTTGTACAGATTAAAAAAAGGTACTTAAAAATGAATACCTGAACTTACTTGTTTTTCTTTAAGTAGAATTGCATCGGCAACGAGCGATGCCGTACTCAAATTTAAGTAATCGCACTTTCTCAAAAAGTGCAGTTGGATTTAATGTTTCTAATCTCAGCTTCTGTTCAAGCTTCTGTACAGAAGACGGTTTTTCGCATTATTTTATGTCAATTGCTTCAATGGAAACTGAGTTATTACAACTCAATTATCTTACTCCCCATTCATTTGCCACACTTTTTTAACATTACTTCTGATAACTTCCTCACGTAGCCCTGGTAGTACAATGTGTAAGGAAAGGACTGCAGTGCCTCAGGATATGTGTTCGATTTGCAGTAAGTCTTGGTTGTAATTGTTAATACTTATTGAAATTAATTTATGAAGACAGCATGTAGGCAAGCAACTGCTTTTTTTATTCATTTTTACTCATTTTTGAGTACATGTCTTTTTTAAAAATGAAACTTATGTATTCGGAGGTATGATAAGCAGCGAACGTACTAAAAAATGAGTATCTTTTACTGCCTATTTTACCATTACTTATATTTACCTACCTAGTATCAAAGATAGTTAATCCTTTAGATTTATTTTAAAATTTATACTTTTATTTATATTCCAAAGGTATGCTTGTAGAATCTGGTATATGAGTTAAAACGTACCTATTTTACGTGGTGAAAACCGCTTTGATATGTTAATTAGCCTTTTCCAGTATAATTTCTTAAAACCTTCTGATTTCTGCAAAGCATTTCTCCTTTTATGTTTAAAAGATTATGATCTTGTAAGAGATAATGCAGTCTTACTCGGGTTCCTGAATTACTTTTGTTCTGAACAATTTAATTCGGGAATAGTGGAGATGAAATGAAGGTCATCATCATAGTAATTACCTAATCATTAAAAGTATAAAGCATTATCATTTGAATGAATTTTGTATGTGTATGGAAACAGCATTTGCAGCTAAGGGTTTTATTCTGTTTGTATTTTACCCGGTGATTAAAGGAAACTAGCAGGGACCGACTTTCAAGTTTTGGGGCCCAGGGAAAAATCACATTTGGGCCCCCTCAACGTACTTTAAAATAAAACTGCTAAGTTTATGTATACGCACACAGTGGAAAATCACATATTGTCAAACAGATTTACTGAAATTGTAAATACTGCAAAAAACTTATATTTTTTAAAATTACTAAAGAATTTTTTTCTTCTAAGAATTTGAATTAACGTTAATGGTGCAGTATTTCAGTAGTTTTTTCAAATGTTTCTCATTCTGTACTTTCTATACTTTTAGATTACTTTAGGTTGAGCGAAATAGTTATGTTCTACACTGTAAAAAATGTGCTTAAAAATGAGTACCTGGACATACTCGTTTCTCTTTGAGTACAATTGTATCGTAAATGAGCGATGACTTACCCAAATTTAAGCAATCGTGCTTTAGCAAAAATAAACAGCGTGATTTAATATTGCTAATCTCAGCTTCTGTTCAAGCCATCTTAACAAAGCGACCTGACAAATATAAAATATTTGTTCAGAAGATGGTTTTCCACATTATTTGATATCGATTGCTTCACATAATCTTGTTCGGCCTTGAAAGAAGGTGCAGGTGCGCTCAAGTCTAAAACCGGTTTGCAATGTAAAGTAAGCAATCGTCTTAAACAGTATGCCATGGCGAAGCATTTGGCGTTGTTCCAAAGCACTATTTTGTGCCACAACTTGGTAATAATTTATTTTATAATTTAATTTACCTATAAATAATGGAATCTTTTTTTTGATTCATAACTCTTACTGCATACTGCAACTGCACATCTGGTTATTTTTTAAGTTTTGATACTTTAAAAGTCATATGTTAAATAATGCAGCCCTCTTTGAAAACGCACTGTCAGCTCGGTTTGTTTGGGCTTACTCTTTCGGAATGTAGGGTTGCTACCTTACTTCACGGGAAATCTCCCCAAATCCCCTCTATTTCTGTCCTCAGTGTTGCAAAGATATAAGCGGTATTAGTGTCACATGTTTTCGTTATATCCGGTTTTAGCAAGACTGACCAAAACGTTTCCCGTCAAATTGGTTGTATTTGAACCAAACGCTGCATATGTATACTTATTATTTACTTGTAAATACTTAAAATATTATTAGTTTTGGGTTTCTTTTAATTTTGCAATGTGTTTTTAGGGTTACAGTGTCTGGGATCGGATTTCGGGAGAACATGGGTTGCACCCTCGTCAGCGATTCCCTGTCTTCGTGGCAAGGGCTCGGGCTGGAGCTGGTCCTCACCTTCGTAGTGGCGTTCACCATGTGCGCCACTGCGGATCCCAATCGCAAGTCGCTGGGGAGTGACTCTCTGGCCGTAGGCCTGGCCTACCTTGTGTGTACCCTTATTGCGGTAAGTACGACTTTTTGTATAGTGAAGACATTAGAAAATGTTAAAGTGATTGTCGGTTATAGATTTCTATGGATTTTGATTCTGTAAAATCATAAGTTTGTCATCGTTTATCTGGTTAATGCAGTGTTACAATTGGAGTACGGAACCGGACTAAGCATTGGATTATCCCAGGTTCGATTCCGGAGAAAGAAAAACTAG
The DNA here is from genome assembly GCA_963932185.1 of Troglohyphantes excavatus. Taxonomy (NCBI): domain Eukaryota; kingdom Metazoa; phylum Arthropoda; class Arachnida; order Araneae; family Linyphiidae; genus Troglohyphantes; species Troglohyphantes excavatus. Next base: position 55,489,362 of record OZ010670.1, read on the forward strand.
TGTATTGCAAGGGGTATCATTTAGGTGGAAATTTTATGTATGTTTTAGTTTTCTCATGTACTATTTTGCTATTTTTATGCCTTGCGCCGTTCTGTGCCTCAGAGCCAGATGAGCCTAAGTACAAGTTTGGCAGTTTTTGTCTTATTGCAGATTATATCTTGTTTGTTTTCTACAGAACCATACCCTCAAATGTTTTTAAAGCATTTACGAGAGCTATGAAAGCCCAAGTCCAATGTTTTGGAATGAGGGTAAGATTAAGTTTGCGATGTGGCTGTGAATCATCGCCCGTCCTATTGGAAATCTATTAAGGGGAAATAAGTTTTTCGCGTAGGCGAGAAAAAATTTCCACCTATCACGTAGTTTTAATGATGGACACACGGAAATCAGCATTTTTATTCCTCTATTTGTATCATTACTCTATGGTACAGAGTTGTTAAAGTTGTGAAGGTCTGCACCAAACACTTTATGCATTAATTTGAATATGAGTTCATAAAAGGCAAATGCAGCATTTTTATACACTTTTAACTTTTTTCAGAAAATCACAAAAAACTGTTAAAAAACTTAGGTATTCCTTATATAAGATTTTTTTTTATGTAAAGGTGTAGAAAAAAAACAATTCCTCACTAAAATATGTAAATTATCAGATTTACGAATAACTTATAATATAAATTTTAATTTTCACTTAACGTCATCTTATAAGTAAAACAACGTATATTTAAACCAAAGATTTACCGGCCGTTTCTGAGGACGAAATAAAAGCGATTAACTTCAAAATGTGAATGACCTTAAACTCTGCGATGCAGGGAGAAACAAACGTTGATATTGGATTCAATCACCAGCAATGGCTGCTAAATCTTTAGTTTAAATATACGTGGTTTTACTTCTAAGCCGACGATAACTTGTTTTGCAACTGGATGAAAAATGTAACTGGTTTTCCAAACCATCTTGTTTTTGTTCAAATAGAAAAACGCGAAAAGCTATATTCAGATTCCAATAATCGGAAATCACGTTCATTGACGCTTACGTCCAGGTTCGCTGGATATACCTTCTTTTGCATCTATATCCAGCTTCGATACATAGTTACTTTTTCTTCTGCGGGAATTCTTTTTTGAATTTTTGTTAGTCAATAACTACTTTTGCTCTTTTATTATATTTTAAAAGCAAAATTTAAAGTACCTATTGATAGCATATTTTAATTTTTCCAATTTGTGGATATAACACGTTTTGCACCTGGGCTACGCTAAATAAACCGTTTTTATTTCTATTATAGATAGATAGATAGATAGATAAGTTTATTGTAGTGGGCCGTAGCCCATTTACAAAGGTTGGCAACATATTTTAACAAAAGCGGATGCAAAATTTGATAACACAAAATACAATATAATACATTTAAAAAAAAAATTAAAACACAATTTTAGAAAATATACAAAAATAAAGACAAAAATTAATTATATGAGCAATTATAATTAGGGTTTTTATCTGTTATTCCTGCACAAGTTCACTGATCAAGTCCTCCCGGAATTTTAAAACAGAAATTGAGTAATTATAAAAACAAAAATATTCTTGTTTTTAAAATTTTAAGATGGTTGAAATGTTACTGGATTCAATTGATGATAAGTATTTTCGTCTGAATGCATCGTAAATTGGACAGACCAAAAGTACATGATCCCAGGTTTCATTTTTTGTTGTATTACAAAATTTACAGGAATCATTAGGAAAAATTTCGAAAGCAACTACTTTAAAAATATACGTGATAGATTGAAACGAATTTGTATAATAAGTCTTTTTATAGTGATATCTATATTTGAAATTAAGTAGTTTTCGATTAAATGTGAGTTTTTGATATATTTATACTGTGAGTGGTTACTGTGAGTGATTCATTGAAGCAAGATCATTTTGGTATACTTGTACAATTGTTGAAATGTAATGTTCAGCAACTTTACAGTCTTGCGAAAGCCAAACAAAATAAAAACCAGCGTTTCGTAAAATATTTCTTATTGAGATGGCCCAAATAAATTTATTGTTTGTACAGTTAAGTTTAATTATATTATGCTATTTATAGAACACAATCTTATAAAAAATTCATGAATGAAACAATCTGAATTCGGGTAAATATTTATGTCGCACAGCGACTAGAATGCGGCGCTGTCTTCCGATGAAGCAGTTCTTTCACGAAATTACGTTATATTCCGTCAAAGTTCAAGTTAAGAAAGTGGATCTGAAATCATATACAAATCTTGTTTTGTAATCAAACTGAATGTTATCAAATATTTTAGTCAGTGGATTGCCATGAAACACGTGTGACTGGGGTAAATATTTAGTGTGGGCTTGATAAAAGGGAACGTTGAGATCTGTAAACGGATAATAGAGTCTACACGTGTTAGTCTGGGAAAGACAAGGTTGCGTTCTGTGTGTATGAAGTGTTAACTGACCTTAGTTTAATATTTTGTCTTGATTAACATTCTGGTGTTATAATTTTTGGAATTAAAATAAAAAAATATCGTTTTTTTTATTTTAATTTATATATATGAACTTATTATGGGATGGGTGGAAGAACCTGACAGCTCCACTTTTCAAAACTGTAAAGGAAGGACGAAAAACACTTTAAAAATATTTAACTTTTTTTAAAAAGTTTATCAAATTTGAGTAAAACATTAAAAATATATTTTTCTATCACAGACCGGTTTTACTTTATCCATTTTTTCCCTGTTTTTTTATTGAAAATAAAAGGAGCTGCCTGTTTCTTACACTAGAATTCTAGAATGTTAACACTAGAATTCTAGTGGAATTCTAGAATTCTACTAGAATTCTGTGGCCAGGCTTTCCAATAAAATCTTTGTAGAGACTTCTCCGAAAATCATCAAAGCGACTGTGAACTTCGAACAGCAAACAATATTCGCTTTATTTAAGGATTGCATAATAAACTACATATGAATATAATCTTGCTTTGAATTACACCCTTTTAATGGAATTTTGTATGTGTAACAGATCTTTTTGCTGGTTCAACAAACAACACACCTACAACAAGTGAGTGTGGCAAACGACTGGTTGACACAACACGGAAAGCGATCCAAACCAAACGAGAAAACGTTGTACTAATTCGATGAAAAAATAAGACAGCTGCTGGAGCTGCAAATTTCTTGCACTGTATGAGGCAGCAGTATATCTTCTTTACTTTTAAATCTCTATAGCCATTGCTTACATCTGTCTGGTTCTTGCACCAATCGATTGAGGATTTTTTTTCTTTATAGAAATAAGGGACAAGTGCAAATCAAATAAGAGTGGAGCTGTCTTGTTCTTCCAACACCCAAACAATTTTCATTGATTTCAATATCGATATTTGAATTATTATAAGTATAAAAAAATTAAATTAATTTACCTAAACATTTAATAAAAAGGCTTTCACAATTAAAAAAATATATTTTTCTTAAATATTAAAAATAACCTATATTAATAATTACCTAAATAATTATAACCTAATAATAATACATATTAATAATAATACATATTAATAATAATACATATTAATAATAATACATATTAATAATAATACATATTAATAATAATACATATTAATAATAATACATATTAATAATAATACATATTAATAATAATACATATTAATAATAATACATAATAATAATAATACATATTAATAATAATACATATTAATAATAATACATATTAATAATAATACATATTAATAATAATATAGCATAATAATAATACATATTAATAATAATACATATTAATAATAATACATATTAATAATAATACATATTAATAATAATACATATTAATAATAATACATATTAATAATAATACATATTAATAATAATACATATTAATAATAATATAGCATAATAATAATACATATTACTTATAATATAACCCAATAATAATAAATATTCTAAATAATAATAATATTAAATATTAATGTTAATCTAAATAATAATAACCTAAATATTAAGAATAACTTAAATATTAATAATAATCTTATAATAATAATAAATATTAATAATATCCTAAATAATAATATTATATTAATCTATATTAATATATATAATAACTAAATATTAATATTAATCTAATTAATAATAACCTAAATATTAATATTAATCTAAATAATAATAACCTAAATATTAATATTAATCTAAATAATAATAAACTAAATATTAATATTAATCTAAATAATAATAACCTAAATATTATTGTTAATCTAATTAATAATAACCTAAATATTAATATTAATCTAAATAATAATAACCTAAATATTATTGTTAATCTAAATAATAATAACCTACATATTAATATTAATCTAAATAATAATAACCTAAATATTAATATTAATCTAAATAATAATAACCTAAATATTAATATTAATCTAAATAATAATAACCTAAATATTATTAATAACCTAAATGTTAGTATTAACATAAATATTAATAATAACCTAAATAATGAAAACCTATATACCTACATATTAATAATAACCTAAATTATGATAACCTACATATTAATAATAACATAAAGGTAACACGAGGTTTTAGCTTAGAATGTCGGTTTTGATACGTCGTCAAGAATGATATACGACAATACGTTTCCCTTGACATGTTGGTCGTAATGTATTGTATAACTACATGTGTCGGAACCATTAATCTTTCGCTCGATGATACGGAATCATCAACTTGTGTGCAATAGCCGACAGCCTTAGGAGAAAACGTGAAATTCTTTGAATATTTTTTGTAATAAAATATGGGTTCTTTTTAAAAAAATTATGTTTTTGAAACTAATTAACTAACAACATGTACATTTTGGTTGTGGTTTTAAAAATAACATAATTACATATCATGACATTGTTTTGAATTTACCAATTTTGCTGCACAAATTTTTTACAGTAATTTAATTCCAAACTATTTTTTACGGAACTTTTTACTACTCATTGTTCTTATTTTAGAGTACATGTCTTTTTCAAAATTGAAACTTATTTATTCGAAGCCATCATAAGCATCGATTGTAATAAAAAAATGAGTACATTATACTTATTTTCAAGTACCTATTTTTAACAGTGTGGAAGGACAAAAGTTTTGTAATAATTCTTAATAAATAATAAATAATGGCGAAAACGTTCGGCGTCTTCCTTCAGATAATTTTTCTCAGCTCTCAGACAGACAATAACTCTCCATTACTCTCCATTGTATACCAGCCTTAAAGAATAAAACCACTGTTAAAAATAGGTATTGAAAATTAAGTAAAATTTACTCATTTTTGAATATATTTGATGCTTACCGTAGCGCCGAAAATATAAGTTTCAATTTTGAAAAAAAAACATGTACTTAAAAATGAGTACAATGGGTAAACATGAATAACATGAGCAGATACTAGCCTACATGGTCTGCCTTCATACATCACTTTCAATAAATATCGACAAGTACAACCAAGACTTACTGGGAATCAAACTAAGATCTTTAACACCGTAGTCTATTGTATTATACGTTGTACTACAAGGGCGACGTGAAGAAGTTATGAACATAAGTAATGTTTAAAAGTGTTCCAAAAGAATGGGAAGCAAAATAATTGAATTGTAATAACTTGGTTGCCATGTAAGCAAGTGACATCCAATAATGTGGAAAGCCATCTTCTGAACAACTATTTTAAGTTTGTCAGGTCGCTTTTTTAAGATGTCTTGAACAGAAGATGAGATTATCAATATTAAATCGCACTGCTCATTTTTGGGAAAATACGGTTCTTAAATGGAGTACGTCATCGCTCATTTACGATGCAATTGTACTCAAAGAAAATCGAGTATGTTCAAATACTCATTTTTAAGTACTATGTATAACAGTACGGATGGACGGACGAAAGTCTTGTAATGATTCTCAGTGGCGGCGATTCAGGGGGGCAAGGGTAACGGTTGCCCCCGCACTTTTTTGGATGTTGCCCCCTTACTTAATTTTAAATATTGCACTTTTTAAAATTAAACCTTAACATCTACAGACGGTCAGTGGTCGAAATTTTTCTCGCCCCCACCCCTCACGCATACTTCTTGGATCCTCTTTATCTTGAGGTCGCTGTGGCCGAGTTGTTAAAGGCGTCAGCTGGGAATTCGAGGATTCCTGGTTCGATCTTGGGCGATGGACTTGACAAAGAAAAGTAAAAAAAGTAGTGATCTTGGGATCGGAGGGTTGCCAGCTTCGCTACAAAATACTAGAAAAGTCGTCCAGAACAGCCGCACAAATTAACGGCGTGTATACGGACTGGTGCACGATAAATCTGATCGGGGTCCGCAGTCCCGACGTCTATTGAAGGCGTTGGATGCCATTTCAGGTGTTTCCTCGTCATCTGACCATGGTTCTAAAATACCGATGTGCATGTATGAATGTGTAATGTGTTCCCGGGGCTTTCCTTTCAGATAGACCCCGAACCGTCGTCAATAGCCCACTGTGCAGCTCTAGCGCGACGTTAATTAACCAAACCAAACCTCTTTATCTTGCCCCCGCACTTTTGGCACCCAATTGCCGCCACTGATGATTCTCAATAAATCATGACAAATGGCAAAAACTTTCGAATTTCCTTCACATAATTTTCCTCATCTCACAGATAGAAAACAACTCTCCATTGTATACCAGACTTAAGAAATAAAACTCTACCTTTGATATCACTTTCAATATCGATCATTTCCCGACAAAATTAACACAAATCTACATATTTATGGCCTTCGGCCGAAATTTATACTCAATAGCTGTTACAAACTCCAGCGTTACGTCAAATTAATACAGGGCTTCGGGCAAATGGAAGTGAATTTTAATGCCGACGTTAAGGTCCGTAATTTTATACTGATGTGCCCAAGTTACCATTCATAAATCCATGTTAAGGAAAAGGAAATGTAAAGTTTATGGGTCGTAAACCTAGCCAAGTGTGGGGTGGATTCGCTAAAACTTTGGCGTAAACAGGATTTGAAAAATTTAGCCAACCATCGAAAATTTAGTGTATATTTGAGTTAGTTTGTGAATGTGGTTCATGTATAGGGTATTTATCATAGAGTAATGATACAAATAGAGGAATAAAAATGCTGATTTCCGTGTGTCCATCATTGAAACCACGTGATATGTGGAAATGCCAATTCATTCATGCCTTGGCGGCTTTAAGAACTAAACGAGATCGAAGTAGTGTAATATGGTTTTGTGTTTAATTTTGTATTTAAATATAGTTTTTTTTGAACGAGTGGCACAATTTAAGGGAGTTTAACAGATATATTAAGGAGATTTTTCTTACTTTGTAGTTTTGAAATAATTGCATTACGTTTTTACGTAAAAAAATTACCATAAGCGAAGTTCTTTCAATTGTTATTTTGTATACTTCATAAGAAAATATAAACAATAAAACCTGAGAAATATAAAGAGTTTCGCTTCTTCGAGTATTGAACACAAATAAAATATTTTCGTTTCGTTAATGAAGAGGAAATATTTAGTGCATATTGTTTGAAAATAAGTAAATACGCACATATATGTTAAGAAGTTGAATACGAACATAACTCCTTATCACCAAAAAAGAAGAAAGTGCGCCAAATTTGAAACTCCAGCAGATGTCTGAACGCCAAATGTGGCAGCTCTATAACCACGTGATGTGGGTTTTTCATTTCAATGTTGACACCGCGGCCTTACGAGAGTCTGGTATTGAAGGCGCTCTCTATTTAATATTACAGCTCTCTGGTATTTATAAGAGAAGTAGTTAAGGGAACCGTGCATTTGGCGATAAATAAAAATTGAGAATTTTTTAGGGTTATAAAAAGCATTGTATCTACAATACTATTAATTCAATTGGAATAAAATTCTGTATACATTGAGAACAATATTTAACACAGGATTCAATCACAATATTTTCTGCATTTAGAATACTTTTTATATAAAGAAAGTAATTTTATAACTAGGATTTTGGGTTAAGAAATTCATAGGCTACACTTTTCTAAAACAGTTTTCTATATACAATGACCAAATTTTATTTTTGTATAGAATACATTATAATTAAACTTACTGATTATTTTAAAATACAAATACAGCGATAAAATACGCAATTAAAATCCATCACATCTGGACATGTTTCGGGAGATACATCTCCCTTCTTCAGATTTTCTGCTTATGAAGGGAGATGTATCTCCCGAAACATGTTCAGATTTGAGGGATTTTAATTGCGTATTTTAACGTTGTATTTGTATTTTAAAATTCTTAACGCAATGTTCCATAAGACGAGTTTTAATCTTAACTGAATCTAATTTTAATTTCAGTTTTGGACTAGAAACAAATTACCATAACTTTTTTTAAAAATGAATCATTTTTATCCTTTTTTTTACTAATAATTCCGCACATATATTTTTTTATTCTAGTAAACAACAAACATTTAGGTTTAGCATATAACTTATACAATAATTTAATGTTACATATAATTTTGTTTTGATTGGAAATATACTTTTGGAGAAAAGTGTATCAAAATATGAAAAAAACAAACAATTTCTTTGAAAGCTATAAAACGCAAAATCACTGGTAATTTTAATATGATTTTTTTATTCCTTCCCGTGGAAATATTTCTCAGCTATTTAGGATCAGTGATTGCACGAAATAATTACTTCATTTTAATCAATTAAATTTAAACATTTCCGAATAGTGACTGTTTCCAGAAGGGTAGGGGGGGGGGGGTCCACTTTCGTTTATATTTTAATTTGGAATTTTATATAATTTAACATGTAAATTGTTTAAAAAACTTAGTATCAAACGATAGGTAAAGGCATGATAAATCCCAAAAACTATAAACTGAACATCAAATTTTATGAAAGTCTGTAACTGCACTTTTCCCCTTAAAAGAGTTACTTGGTAAATTCCTAGTGTACGGTGCTTACTTGGCGCGATTCTGAAAATTGGCGCCAAAGCCTTGGCAAACAACGTGCAACGATGCGAGGAAAAAAAAAGTAAGGTTGCCGTACATCATGATATTGCAAGGAACGTCATGAAATAGTGTTGCCAAAAAAAAAATTTATCGCCCACCAATTATCGCCAAATCACATTTGGCGCGGGCACCGTACACTAGGAATTAACCAGTTACTTATTTGGATATATTTTATAAGCATATTATGTGTATATTCTAAATTATATATAATTTTCAATGTTTGAAGCATATTTTTGATAAATTGTATCAAAAATCAATCTCATTATGAATTCGAAAACATTTAATATTTTATGTAAACTCATTGGAAAAACACCTAAGGGGATTTGATCATGAAGGTGGCGACATCTCTTGCCAAATAATTGAAACTTCAGAATGTCACATTTTTAATGTTTTCTAAAATGGCGCTCTAAGTTGTTTGGTTGTGAAGATATTGCATTTCATAGTTGGCTATCTCTTGTTATCGCTCTGTATAAGGGGGTCTGTCACCCTATAGACGCCCCTGTTAAATTTAATAACTTTGAGGGCATCTTATTTAGTTACAAATTACTTTATCAACCCGAATTTTTTACTGAGCAATATTTAAGTAGTTTCTAATACATTAAAATGGAGATTTTAATTATCTTATTTTTTTAATTCAGAAAACTATGAATTTTTAAAAATATTGCCAAAAAAAGTATTTATTTTTCAGAAAAAACTATTTTAAAAAAAATAATGTATCCAATATTTTAAATCTGGTGTTAAAGTGTTTAAAACAACCAGAAAAAGTTTCAGGAGTACATTTAAGTAGTTTTTAAGTAATGCTCCCCCAAACATGGAAAAAGTGCGTTTCGAGTAAATTGGCTTTTAAGTTGGTCCGATCTAAAAAATACTTCCAAGTTTCGGATTACTACAGATAAGGTATCGTTTTAAACAGAACAAATCAAATATTGATAAAAAGTAAAAATCTCAAAAACGATGATATTTCAGCATTGAGAGTGACGGGCGCCCATATACTTACATTTGAAATTTTAGTGATGATTATTGAAAATAATTATCGTACTAATTTTGATTACATTTAATTTTGTAATTGTTTTTCAGCTTCCAGCAACTGGTGCATCAATGAATCCTGCAAGGTCACTTGGACCAGCATTTGTCTCCAATACGTGGGCCAATCATTGGGTAAGAGTAAATATTTTATAAACTATAAATTTCTTTTAATTTCATTATTGTAAAATTTATAGTCTTAGGAAATTTTCACGTTTGAATTACTTCACACATTTATATTTTCATTTTACTGTGTGAGTGTTTACAATTTAGTCATGTTTAGAGATATCTATATCCAATACCCATTTAGAGATATCTGTATGCAATCCCTGTTTAGAGATTTTTGTATCCAATCCCTGTTTAAAGATATCTATATTCTATACTTTTTTAGAAATATCTGTATTCAATCCCTGTTTAGAGATATCTGTCCCCAATCCCCGTTTAGAAATATCTGTATCCAATCCCTGTTTAGGGATATCTGTATGCAATCCCTCTTTAGAGACATCTGTATCCAATCCCTGTTTTAAGATATCTGTATCCAATCCCTATTTAGAGATATCTGTCTCCAATCCTTATTTATATATATATCTGTATCCAATCCCTGTTTAGAGATATCTGTATCCAATCTCTGTTTAAAGATATCTGTATCCAATACCTGTTTTAAGATATATGTATTCAATCCCTGTTTAGAGATATCTATATCCAATCCTTGTTTAGATATATCTATATCCAATCCCCGTTTAGATATATTTATGCCCAATCCCTGTTTAGATATATGTGATCCAATCCCTATTTAAAGATATCTGTATCCAATCCTTGTTTAGAAATATCAGTATCCTATCCCTGTTTAGAAATATCTATATTTAATCCCTGTTTAGAGATATATGTATCCAATCCCTGTTTAGAGATATATGTATCCAATCCCTGTTCAGAGATATCTATATTCAATCCCCGTTTAGAGATATCTGAGTCCAATCCCTGTTTTAAGATATATGTATCCATTCATGTTTAGAGATATTTGTATCCAATACCTGTTTATAGATATATGTCAAAATTGAAGAAACTCGAACAACGCGTTGGCCGTGACTACGTAGCAAGTGCCGAAAGGTCGCTTTAAAACAGAACCTCGTTAACGCTCGGTCAATGGAATTCTGTGTAATTCCGTTTATTAGATTTAACTACATCTGCTTCTAAACAGGGAAACTTATGTTATAGCCTCCCTGTATATTCATTATTACAGAAAAAATATATTTTCAAGTCAATATTTGATATTAAACTATTTTTAATAGTTGATATTTTTTTAATAGTTAAGAATAATAGTTCGTTTGATATTTCGGCATTGTTATACTTCTTTTATTAAAAAAATGTTAATTTTTTTTAATGTACCTTTCTCTTTTTCTAAATTAATTTGCATTTATTTGGTATTGTATTTTCTTGCAGGTGTACTGGGCTGGGCCGGTTCTTGGAGGTTTATTGGCTGGTCTGATTTACGAATATATATTTGATTCTCCCAAGAAAGTTCTACCCCCGATCAAAGACAGAGAAGACTCAGAAAGAGGTAATGGTAAACGGGATATTATACCGATAAACACATTTAAGAAGCACCAAGCACATACTGCCAAATAAGAAATAAAGAAGTACTCCATTACCAGACACTTTTGAGAACATAATCATGTAATTAGTTTTTCTAACCTACATTTAATTAGCAAACCCACCTCTCCAGTCGAAATTGACTTCCTGGAGGCGTTACATATTTTTAGCAGCATTGATTCGATTGTCGATGAAACCTTTTCGGTATTTCCCGCTTGTTGGCACACAATAGTTAACTCCAACCGATTGAGACAGTTTTTGTTTTTGACAACACTTTCAATTCTTGGTTTATTTTCATTTCATTTTTATTTCATTTTATTGTCCCATTTCTTGGGACTTTTCATTTCTGCTGATGAAGGGAGATGTAACTCCCGAAACATGTCTAGATTTTATGTATTTTTATTGCCTATTTTTAACGTTGTATTTGTATTTTAATATTCTTAACGTGTTCTATAAGACATGTTTTTATTTTAATCGAATTAATTGCTTAACAAACAATTATGGTATTAATTATACACAATCACTCATTTAACACCTAAAATCCCACCTTCTTATTCCTACAGATATATCAGACGCCAAAGATGACAGCGACAGCAAATGTTCTTCAGCGCTATCCCCAAGAACCCACGCCCCTCAAGTTCAAGTGGTGCCCCAACCCACCACATCGGGAGGGCCCTACTACCGCCCCCTCACGCCCCACGAGGGCGTCCCCACCATGAGGCCCCATTCCCGAGGGGCCTACACCTCCGCCAAATATATCGCCAGCCCGCCGCCAAGCGGACACCAACATATGCAAGCCACCACCTATTACAGTACGCTGCCAAGGGGTAGTGGCGGTAGCGTAAGCGGCGGTGGGTACAGGTCATGGAATGACTATGGAGCATCGACGCAGTTTAAGTTCTGAGAGCGGAGTGTGAATGGAACATGTGTTTGATGATGTGCTCCAGACGTGGAACATGGGAAAGATAAGTGCGTATGTACCATTCTGCCACGTGTTTGGGGATGTATTCGAAAATACAAATGTAGATGGAACATGTGTTTGATACTGTGATCTAGTCCTTGGAATTTGGGAATAAAGCATGACATGTGTTTAATGTGTCTGATGCTGTGCTCTAGATGTGAATTACAGAAGTGGGATACCCTTATGTCCCATTCTGCCATTCATTGAGTTACGTATTTGGAATGTGAAATACGAATGTAGATGGAACATGAATTTGATACGGTGATCTAGTCCTTGGAATTTGGGAATCGGAAGAACGTATGGTCATGTATTTAATGTGTTTGATGCTGTGCTCTAGATGTGAATTATTGAAATTGGATACCCTTATGTCCCATTTTGCCATTTTTTGAGTTATGTATTTGGAATGTGAAATACGAATGTAGATGGAACATATGTTTGATACTGTGATCTAGTTCTTGGAATTTGGGAATCGAAGAACGTATGGTCATGTGTTTGATGCTGCGCTATAAATTTGAATTATGGAAAAGGAAAAACCTTATGTCCCATTCTGCCATTTCTTAAGTGTCGTATTCGGAATGTGAAATACGAATGTAGATGGAACATGTGTTTGACACTGTGATCTAGTCCTTCGAATTTGGGAATGGGAAGAACGTATGGTCATGTGTTTGATGCTGTGCTATAGATGTGAAATGAAAAGCCTTATGTCCCATTCTGCCATTTACTAAGTGACGTATTCGGAATGTGAAATACAAATGTAGATGGAACATGTGTTTGATACTATGATCTAGTCCTTGGAATTTGGGAATGGGAAGAACATATGGTCATGTGTGTAATGTGTTTGATGCTGTGCTATAGATGTGAAATGGAAAGCCCTTATGTTCCATTCTGCCATTTACTAAGTGACGTATTCGGAATGTGAAATACAAATGTAGATGGATACTGTGATCTAGTCCTTGGAATTTAGGAATGAGAAGAACATATGGTCATGTGTTTAATATGTTTAATGCTGTGCTATAGATGTGAATTATGGAAATGGGAAGCCCTTATGTCCCATTCTGCCATTTGTTAAGTGACGAATTCGGAATCTGAAATACGAGTGCAGATGAAATATGTATTTAATGGAGTTCTCTGGATGTTTAACATCGGAATGGGTAGTACACACATGTCATTATGCCATATGCTCAATGCTGTATTCTGAATGTAAAATGTGGCTGCTGATGAAATGTGCGTTTGATGCAGTTTCCTGGATGTTTAACGTTGCATTGGATAGTGCATAAATGCCGTTTTACCAGCTGCTCAATGCTGTATTCTGAAAGTGAAATACACGGGTGGAGATGGAACATCATGGTTTGATTATATGGTTTAAACGTGGAACATGGGAAATGACAGCTGGGTATATATGGAACATTTCTTTGATGCTGTTCTCTAGAAGAAGAACGTGGAAAGAGCATATATGCCATTTTGCTGTGTTCAAAATATCTTGAACGTGACATACAAGTGTACATAAGCGTTTAAGTAATGCGGGTGATATGGTAAAGTATACGTTTAAGGCTGTGTTATGAACTTTATTGATGGTTCGTCTGTGTGACAAATACGTGTGAATTGTGGGAGAAACATTAGGAAACATGTGAGAGAACAAAATAACAATTGCTGAATGACATGTTGCATTTACATTACATTCATTGCTGTAGATAACGAAAAAAGCAAAACACAAGAATCAGCTGTGTGTTTTATGTCTGAATATTACAATAATATAGTGTTTGGAAATCAGGAACACACATTGACAGCTAAACATTTATACTGTTGTGTAATTGTTGAACATAGAAACATATGTGCAATATTGGGAACAGATGTAGTATAGGACATTTGGCGGATTTTTTTTTTGGCGATTAAAAATTGCCGTTAAACATATATCCCGGAACGCACATAAACGATTACGCAGCGCGATGACGTCATAGGGTTGCCAGATTGAAAGTCGCCAAAAGAAATACCAACAATGTCAGGTGGGGTTGCCATACTATAAATTTATCGCCCCTACAAAACACGCCAAAAAAAAATTCGCGCGCCAAATCTTCTATACTTCATCTGTACCCAATATTGGAATTGCAGGATATGTACTATATTATTATAATTTGAATACTGTTATGAGTTGGTAAAAAAGAATCTACCTGTAAAGTCAAGCTTTTTACTTAGACTTTTGAACTTGAATTGCAATTACGAAAAAAAATTGGGAAGTCTTTACCATAGCTCAAATGTTAAATACGTTGCTTTAAACGTGTATTATTAGATGTGATTACGAGGGTATGTATGCATTGGAAGATCAACTGTAAAACACGTGGTTAGTGCAGTGTTTTTGTTACTTTTTATGAAGCCACTTCTTATAACACTATGTGGAATGGGATTTGGACATAAAGTATATGGAACTGTTAAATTTGTGAACATTATCTGTAATAGGCAAAATATAATATATTTACTTGTAATTTAATGTGTTGGAATTCTGATTGGAGATAATTTATTTAGGAAAAAGATTAATAGCACCATTTTGCGACGCATCTACTCATAGATTTTATAATTGAAGACGTGGGTGTAAGAACCAGACAGCTCCAGTTTTCAAAATTAAATTGTTTAGGGCGGACGAAAAACACTGTACGTTTATTGCATCGTATGAGACAAAAGTACAGCTCATTTGACTTTATATTCCTCTATAGTCATTTCCTACAGCTGTCTTGTTCTTGTACTAATCGATAGAGGGATTTGTTCTTTACGATAATGTCCGTGCTATAATTATTGCAAGACCACATCCCCTCCCACAGAAACCCATTCGTTGTAAGGGCGAAATGTATTAGCGTATTTCTTATAGCCAAAATATCATAAAAGTTTAACGCATCTTTTCATTCATAGATGGCAGCATCATCAATTTTTTTGTCTAAAAACACACTTTTAAATGAATTATTTTAAACGTTTTTTTTTTAAAACGTTGATATTTATGAGATATCCGTAACGATTCGTCACTCTTCCTAAAAAAATATCTTTCTTTTGATACCACATGAGTTAAGATCCATTGCGTACAAGAGCCGCAGAGGGGTCTTTATAATATATATATATATATATATATATATATATATATATATATATATATATATATATATATATATATATATATATATATATATATATATATATATATATTTTAGGAATAAGTGGAAAAGTGTCAATCAAATAAAAAAATTGGAGATGTCTGGTTCTTGCATCCACATTTTCAATTCTGTTAATAGTTAAATATTCGCTGCAATTACGTCTATTGTAAAATATGTATGCAATAGTGTCCGATTTTAGTAATAGACAACGATGTAAATATTGGATTGCAACAAAACATATCGGCTCAGGATCAGATTTACATATGTATTACATGTCAAATGTAATAGCTATGGAATAATTCTTTACAATGAAACTGTGTATTGTAGCAATAATGTGTAAATGTGTTATTATAATTGCAGTGCAGGGTCTTATATCTACTGCATAAACTTACATATTTGTGTAGTTTCTTTTCAAATCTTTAGTTTTTAAGTGGGTGTAAGTTCCTGTTGTATTGTTCTCAAGTTCTTTAGGGCGTGTGTAATATTTGAAAATATAAATTTGGATTTTTTGATGATTTTTTGGGTTTTTCATTACGAACAACAATTTGATCAATTTACAGCATGTTAATAAAGTATGTAAAGAAGTTCACTTATTTTGTAAATTTTTTACTAAATCCAAAGAAACCTAGTTGGCAGATAAAATATTTATTTGAAGTTATTCCTTAAAGAATATGTATTAATTAATAAATGACATATGGCTTTTTAATAAGTTAAATAATTTTTCCTAGGCTTTCAATTTTATTTTTGTTGCCAAAATTTTAATTAATTTCAATGAGATAGCTTTCAAAGTATACCGAAAACAATTAGATTAATAAAATAGTAAACAATTTAATATTTTCATGAAATTTAAAAATATTTAAAAAAATTAAAAATTGAGTGCATTAATAGAAAAAACTGGAGATCTCTGGACGACGTTATACAACGTCGATGAGTCCCAGAGGATTAAAAATAAAGACCTCAAATAAAGTTGCATACTTCATACTTTCTACAGTTTTAATTTATTTTCACTGCTTCATTTGCAAATGCAATTATCTCTTTCTAAACAATTATATTGTTAATGTGTTTAAAAAAGCACCTTAGTTTTTTTTCCGTTTTAGCTAACTTTTTTACGTAACATGCTTATCATTGTTTATATCAAGAGTCTAGAATCGCCTTCAACAAATCACGCAAATGGACGCCATTACTTATGCCGCGTCTGGGAGCTTGGCAAAGGACCAATACTTTGTACTTTTAGTGCTTATGCAGTTAAGAAAATAGAAAATAGATAATTGTAAAGAGATTTTTATTCCCTATTATTATTTCCCTATTATTATATCCTTATTTTTATTTTCCTAGAAAATATAAAAAATAGCATATGGAAGCACTTGTTTTCGTATTAGAAAACATTTCAAAAACAATAAAAAATACTAAATAAAAACAATTTATGAGGAAATTATATTGTTAATGCTAATTCAATAATAGTATCGGAATATTTTTTTTTAAATGTCTAACACTTAAGTAGACAATTACTATAAGTATACTATATAAGAGACATTAATATATATATATATATATATATATATATATTAATTGTCTCTTATATAGTATACTTATAGTGACAGTTTATCACGATTTACTGAAAACCGTTAAAAGTATATATAGCTACTTTTGCACCTGGGTTACTCAGTTTTAAGTATAGATCATGTTTAAATTTTTTTTAATATTTACAATAATATATATAGTTTATATTCAGCATTCAGTTATTTATTAAAAAATATTTTTGACGGAAATAATAAATTCATATGCAATAAATTTATAGAACAATAAAAACTACTGATTTTTTTTATTATGATTAAAATTGTAACTTTCTAAATTCCTTAGCTTCTAGACTCTCTTATATTCAGATACAATAAAAATGCGACACAATTTTGGAAATTGTACCTACACATTGTTTTTCAACAGTAGTGAAAATGAAAAAAACAACAACCAGTGTTTATCTTTTACTTTCCATAAATATTTGTAATATTTTATTGTTCTATGCATATCATGTCAGAAAATGTAGAGATAAACTTCATATTGTTTTTTGAATATTGCAATAAAATTATTTATTAAGTTGTGTGTACATATTTCATTTTTAACACATATATCTAATACATTTTCCTTAAATTATCATATTGTAATTTCCACTAATATATCACCCTTTGAATCATTATAATTATTTGCATCGTAGTAATCTTCCCTCGTGTATAAATAGCTATGTTTACTATCCCACATAACTTATCTATCAGATTCGTGTTTCTCCTGTAATGCAATAGCATTCCCATCAATATTTCACTGACTGCTTTAATTCCAAGCTTAATTTAGTTATAACACTTGCCACGTGGGAGTTTTTGGCGTTTCTCCACATGAAAAATCCATAGGTCAAACCATTTCTGACCAATTAGCTGATTTCCCTGACTCAATCTGATTGATAATAATCCCTAACAGTCCCTGTCTACGTAATTGAAAAATCCCTACTGGAGAGACACAATCTATAATTTACAATGTTACCCTTATCCTGTAAATCTTTCGAACCTAACTTATCTTCCCTTATCCTTATACTTTTTGACTGCTCAGCATCTATTGAAACATTATATGTATTGAATTTATAGTCAAGTGGCTGTGTCATACCAAACGATGAGATTGATTACAGAGCTCCCTACCCGAAAAGTTAAGAGCTAGCGTGTCTACCTCTAAAATTATACGATTTACATGAAATTAGATAATTGCAAAGATGCATAGAAGCATTAATTTCATCGTATACATGGTTCATCGTGTAGGGCGTAGTCACTACTATACACATATACTACTTTCATGGTTTGGTTAAAAAACGTCGCACTAGATCTAAATAGTGGGCTGTTGACGAGGTACGGGGCCTATCTCGAAGGACAGACCCGGGAACAATGCCTCGTATTTTTGAACAACGAGGACAACACCTGAGCTGGAACACGAAGCAACATCAATAGACGTCAGGACATTGGATTCCGGTCAGATTTATCGTGCACCAATCCCGTATACACGCCAGTATAATTTGTTGGATGTTCTGGACGACATTCTAGTATTTTTGAAGCGAAGCTGGCAACCTTCGTATTGCAAGATCACTACTTTTTTTACTTTTCTTTGTCAAGTCCATCGTACGGGATCGAACTAGCAATCCCTCTGATTACTAACTGAACGTCTTTATCCACTGGGCAACTGGAGGCCCCACTACTTTTATGACTATAGAAGTCGGAATTAAAAAGTTACGAGGAGGTTTGGTTTGGTTAACTAACGTCGCACTAGAGCTAAACAGTGGGCTATTGGCGACGGTTCGGGGTCTATCTCGAAGGAAAGGCCGGGAACACATACACATTCAAACACACATTCATATACATGCACCTCGTTATTTTAGAACCATGGTTAGATGACGAGGAAACACCTGAACTGGCATCCAACGCCTTCAATAGACGTCGGGACTTTGGACCCCAATCAGATGTATCGTGCACCAGTCCCGTATACACACCGTTAATTTTTGCGAATGTCCTGGACGACTTTTCTAGTATTTTGTAGCGAAACTGGCAACCCTCCGATCACAGGGTCACTACTTTTTTTACTTTTCTTTGTGAAGTCCATCGCTTTGTATCGAACCAGGAATCCTCGGATTCCCAGCTGACGCCTTTAACCGCTCCGCCACGGAGGGAGACGAGGAGGAAAAGTAATTTTAGCAGACATTTTTATTACTTACTATAAGGATTTAAAACACAATTGAATGAAATTTAAATAAGTCAAGTTTAACACAATATTTACAAATATTTTATTTCGCAATATCATAATATGCAGTGTATATACAGATATCTCTTCATACGGAAATATTTATTTTGTGTGTTCACAAAAGGTATGCAGACATCGCAAACATCAGTACAAACTTCTCAGGGAAATATTGGTTGAGATTCCTCAGTACGGGCCGATTTTTCGCCAAGGTGATTCACTTCTAAATGTGAGAATCCTTCTGTTAATCCTTTTAACTATAACTCGGGGACAACCTAAGTTGAGCCTAAAGAAATTGAATATTTATAGATATAATAGTTTCCGCTTCAGGTTCAACTTAGGTTGTCCCCGAGTATACAGTATGTATTCCAGGGTTACAATATTATTTGGCGATGTTAAAGTATTGGCGTGAAATCAGCCCGTTCTGAGGAATCTACTGAAATATTAGCAATTGTGCACAGGGCTTAGTAGGGTTTACAATGGACATATTTTCATGTACAACATGCGAGGCAAAGGAATGCGACTTTATGATATTTTATACTATCAACAGATTAAAAGTAAGTTAACAAGTTTCAAAAATCTCCAATGGAATTT
This sequence comes from Troglohyphantes excavatus, assembly GCA_963932185.1. Taxonomy (NCBI): domain Eukaryota; kingdom Metazoa; phylum Arthropoda; class Arachnida; order Araneae; family Linyphiidae; genus Troglohyphantes; species Troglohyphantes excavatus. The sequence continues at coordinate 55,509,372 of OZ010670.1, forward strand.
TTTTTGTCACTTCTTTTGAAAAAAATCTTTCAAAATTCCTTCGTTATTTTATATTTCTGAGGAATTGATTTGGTATAAAACTCTCTCATTTTCGTATTTTAGAACGTGTGTTTGATTTATTTTAGAGCCAATAAATATAATTTTCATTTAATAGATGAAGTATGCGGAATTTGATTTTATGTATACAATGTACTAAAATATTTATAATACATCTTTGAAGTATATAGTGATGCAGTTAAAATCGCATAATATATAGGTATTGGTTTTATACTTTCAATTACCGGTATTCAAATTGTAAATATGAACTACATTTTATTAATTTTATACATTTATCTATTTAGCAAATGAGTATGATATGATATCAAAAAATTAAAACAATCGAAAAGCGGCTGGACCATGGGCTTTCAATATAAAGATATATGCTTAATAGACATTTCCGGGAACGTTCTGCGTTTGAATATCATTAGGTATATTTCATTAAGTATATGTATATTGAATACTCTTCATTAATATCAATAAATATATTTATAACTAATAATTTTTCAATTGATCCTTATTCTATTGATCATCATGTTTCATTTTAAGTAAGGAATTATCTGACGCATTTATCTTTCTTTAAAAACATCTTTATATATAATTTTCTTACGCGGTGATTGAAAAATGGAATGTGTTGTTCGGAATGGCAACAGTTAGTTTGTTTACAAAAGTCTGTTGTATCCGCATTTGTAATATGCCATATGTCAGCCAGATTATATAATTTTATATTGTAATTAAATTGAATCAAGAGGTGATTCATTCAGTACAAATGTGATTTATGTTGAAAAGATCGACAAGTTTTGCTGTTATCAAAAATTACATTTTTGAAGATGTTTATTTTTGAAAATATACGGCAGATTAGCATCGTAAAAATTAGTTTTAAATGTCACATTCGTTTTTTATTATATTAGTTTATTTATATTCATGAAAAAGGAACTACATACAATAATGTAAATAAAAAATCAATGATCACCATTCAGAATAAATAAATTTTGATATCCATAATTGATATTTTGACACTACAAGAATATAAAAAATTGTCATAAATTCTTGGGCAATGGTCATTGTTTTGTACTGACATTTAGTTGTACAGGCATAATAAAACATTATATTTTCCCGACTACTTCGCTTATATTTTATAAACGGGGCTTATCTTTAGTTGCAACAAACAAATTAGTTAAAATTTTTCCAAAAAGAATGGTTTATTATGTGTAGTTAAACAGCTAAGCAATGACTATCGCCCGAACAATTTTTAACTAACTACCCACTATAATTTTTAAATAACATTTATTTTACTTGTTTTAGCTGTCAATTTTCTGTATGTAGTTTTTTAAAGTTACACATAGGTGTTTATGACAAGCCTTTTACTGATTTATCAAAATTTAACCCTTTACACTCGTTTAACGTTTAACATTTCGTTCTTTTTATGGAACAGTTATCCAGTACAGATTTAATTAACAGAACAGGTTTAATTTAGGGTTAATAAAATATGTTGATACCCAAGTTAATTCATACTTTTAAATGGAGTTCGATTAAGAAAAAGGTAACGGACAAAAATCGCTTTTTTTCATGTTCATGCAGTTCTCTTTCAATTTGAACAACAGGTAAAAAATAACAGGTCGTTATTCATGTGACTGATTTTACGAAATGTAACCCTTCGCACTTGGGAAACGTTTAACATTTTGTTCTTTTTATAGAACAGGTATCCCGTACATGTTTTATTAACAGAACAGGTTTAATTTAGGGTTCAAGAAATATGTTGATACCCAAGTTAATTCATACTTTTAAATGGAGTTCGATTAAGAACAAGGTTACGAACAAAAAGCGTTTTCTTTATATTCTAGAACTCGTTCAATTTGAACAACAGGTAAAAAATAACAGGTAGTTATTCATGTGACTGATTTTACAAAATTTACCCCTGTGCACTTGGAAAACGTTTGACATTTCGTTCTTTTTATAGAACAGTTATCCCGTACATGTTTAATTAACTGAACAGGTTTAATTTAGGGATAATAAAATACGTTGATACCCAAGTTAATTGATACTTTTAAATGGAGTTCGATTAAGAACAAGGTAACGAACAAAAAGCGTTTTTTTATGTTCTAGAACTCGTTCAATTTGAACAACAGGTCAAAAATAACAGGTCGTTATTCATGTGACTGACTTTACACAATTTAACCCTTCGCACTTGGGAAACGTTTGACATTTCGTTCTTTTTATATAACAGCTATACCGAAATAGGTAGGTGCAATTAACAATAAATGTTTAATTTAGAGTTCATGAAATATGTTTATACCCAAGCTAATTCATACTTTTAAATGGAGTTCGATTAAGAACTAGGTAATGGGCAAAAAGTGTTTTTTCATGTTCAATTACATATATTTCTCTTTCAATTTGAACAACAGGTAAAAAATATCAAGTCGTTATTCATGTGGCTGATTTTATAAAATTTAATACTTTGCACTTGGGAAACGTTTGACATTTCGTTCTTTTTATCGAACAGTTATCCCGTACATGTTTAATTAACAGAACAGGTTTAATTTAGGGTTCGTAAAATATGTTGATATCCAAGTTAATTCATACTTTTATATGAAATTCAATTAAGAACAAGGTAACGAACAAAAAGCGTTTCTTATGCTCAAGAACTTGCGGTTCCCGTTCAGTTTAAAGAAAAGGTAAAAAATAACAGGTAGTTGTTCATGTGACTGATAATCACATTACGAGTGCAAAAAGTTAATGTAAGACTTTCAAAATATCATCAGAATAAATATTACAATACTTTTTTGGTCAATATCTTCATATAGATTACAGTGATTGTCACATTTGATTTTTTTAATCCAATCTTTCAAAGCTCGGAATAGATTTTGAGTTGAGATTTCATTTGTAGGAAAGAGTGCAAAAAGCGCTATGTACAGCACCTGGATGCCGCGTGAGAATGGAGGGTACATCAGGTGTTCGGGTCGGGAGCATCGGGGAGTAGAGAAAAGGTGATATGTCCATCTTGGTTTTGGTTATGGCAAGCGAATATCAATGTGACAGCTACTAAGTTCGGTTTCTCTTTTCTAACTTCTTAATAATTGTCATTTCTCGAAACGACTGCCCGAAAGGGGATGAGAAGCCTTAAATGACTGTTCCAAGGGGGTATTAGCTGTTTAGGAACAGTTATTATGATGCGAGATCCTTGAAAAGACTGCCCGAACAGGATGTTGAGATGCCCAAATCGACTGCTCGAAGGGAATCAGAAGTCTTAAATGATTGCTCTAAGGTGGTATTAGCTGTTTAGGAACAGTTATTATGATGCGAGATGCTTGAAAAGACTGGCCGAAACGGAGGTTGAGATGTCAAAATCGACTGCTCTAAGGTGGTATTAGCTGTTTAGGAAGTTGTTGGGATGCGAGTTTCTTGAAAGGGAAGTACGACCCTTCCGTGTAATCTAGAAACTTTGAAAGTTGGGAATTTTAAAAATCCTTGAGTTGGGAACATTTATGCCTGAATAAATTTAATATTATTAGAAAATTAAAGCGAGGGAAGGTTAGAAATATCCCAACTTGTAAGATTAAAATTAAATTAGGCCTCAGAACACACACCGCATTGGAATATGCGTGCAACAAATCAATACTTTTGAGAGAACTGTTTAATATTACTTAATCAATAAAAAAATTGAAACATGTCGATAAGTTGGAACTGGGAATTTTTAGCACTGTTGAGTTGGGAATTTCGAATCGTTAAATTTGGTAATTAACATCGCAATAGAGCTGCGCATTGGCGACGATTCGGGGACTAGTTCGAAGGAAAGACCCGGGAAGAATGACTCGTATTTTTGAACTATGGTCAGATAACGAGGATAAACATCTGAACTGGCATGCGACGCCATTAAGTTGGGAATTTCGGATAGTTCGAGTTGGGAATTTTGAATCGTTCAAGTTGGGAATTTTAAATGGTTATGTTGGGAATTTCGAATCGTTAAGTTGGGAAATTTCTTGTTTCAGCACCCCCCCCCCCCCCCCCAAAAAAAAAAAAAAAAAATGTGACGGCACTGCGGACCCCCTAAGGTCAACGGAGAACCATTTGAGAACCTCTAGTTCGTAAATGACAATTGTTAAGAAGCGAAAAGTTTTAAAATTGTGCAGTAAAATTGTTTATAAATGGGACATAAAGGTCATATAATATATTAATGAATATAGGTATATATTTCATATTTATAAGTGTAAACGAACTTCACAATATCATATATATATAATACAACTTCCATGAAATGTCGCAGTCACACAATGTACAGAAATATCAGTATAGTAACATTTAAAACACATTGTTGTTCCAGACGCGTCTTTGCTATGTAAGTGACGTCACTTGAATGATCGTGCTAAGCAACATGGAAGGAATGAGTGCGTAGCATAAAAATAAAATTAATAAGCATTAAAATAGAATTAGTAGCAAATTAAACAATCGTAAATTGTCTTAATATTATATCTACTTTATATTCCTATAGAAGTCATTTAAAGAAGAAATATTTCTACTTATGTGTCATTCTAAATCACTTTATTAAATTCGGTCTTCAATAGTTGTTCATTCTATATATACAAAGTTTCATTATTAAATGCTATTAATTAAATTAAATAATTAAAATACATTTTAAATTATTAATTAATAATATACTTACTTTAATTTATCGTTTGATGTAGCGTTATTTAGTATAAAAATTTATGATAGGAAATTGGCAATATGGTTTGATTTATTCTAAGCAGACGATTTTTAGTATATTTGTAAAAATAAATTCCATACATTTAGTTTAGTTCTTTTTCAGTATTCTTTGTGAATTTCAACTTTAATAGATTATTCTTAAAGCTTTGTTGATTGAATTAAGGGCATTGTAATAATAAAGATCCAGATTTAAAAATATCAGTTTTTAATTCTGACTATTTATAGTTATGTTCGTAATATTAAATCCATTGAAGATATTGTTCTATTATTCCATCATACATCGTGGCTACAAACCATGTAATTCTCTTTTTAAATCGTTAGTACACATTTATTGGCAACACTGTAATAAATTACATAGAAATTTCAGTTAGGTAGGGAGATTTTACTTACAATAGATAATTTAAGAATGGTTTATGCGTAGGATAGCAAGCTCGAATGAATTATTGATCTGTTAGATATCAGTAATTGGTTAGTAAGTGATAGAAGAAAATTAATTGGCACCTTTTAAAAGTGTTAAGAGCACACGTATTATTCAAAAGGTAAGTTTAAATTGTAAAATAAAAATTTTTTTAAATTAGCTGTGTAATTCTAAAGAGTTCATGATATAAACTAATTAATATTTATTAACTCTTTGGTTAGAATTAACCACTTTTTGGTTCGTTTTTTTTTTCTTCAAATTTTTGTTAAAGTCATTTTCAGGAATACAAAGAATCCTTTTTTGTATGTTATATCCCGAATTGTAATTATCTGTTCCGTAGTTCGATATATGTTTTATCCTACATATAGTTTGGCGCGTACGGTCATCCGTAGACCGTACGGGCCGCACAATGCATGACGTATGACATGCTACGCCGATCAAGCAGGTTATAATACACTATTTATGTTTTTGTCCAGAACATTTGTATTTAAAATTAAGTTTTTCTTTATTTTTTTGGAAGAACATATATTTTATATTTAAAATAATGAGTTCTTTAATCTTCTGGTTCTTGGTCATCTTCTTCTGCATTGGCTACTTTACGCCTGAGTGTAAAAATAAAAATAAAATAATAATAAAAAACATGATAAAAGCAAACAAATATATTGAAAATAAAGTAATATAATAAAAACTCAGGTAAGAAAATAATTTTAAATGGGAAACAACAAAAGAAAATAATTTAAAATGGAAAACAACAAATGAAAGTAATTTTAAATGGAAAACAACAAAAGAAAATAACAATAAATGAATAAATTAATAAAATGAAATATAAAATTAAAAACCTAAAAAAAAGAAGAAGAAAAAATGTATCTTTTGAGTCAAATCTCAAAATCTTTGTTAAGAATTTTAACATAACATGAAATAAATTAAGTTTTATGTATTTAGTTATGTCTAAGAAAGTAGTTCTTTTTAATAATACATTTTTTATTACATCCATCCCTTAAGAACAGCTACTTTAAATTTTAAATCAATATCTGGAACCATTTTTTCCTTATCACTTATTGCGACATTTATATTCAAAGATTAAAATTTTTCTTTGGATTACATATTAACGATATGAATATGTGCTTCGGACAAGACCTATTAGAATATATTATGAAAATATTGAATGATATTTAAAAAATAATGCTAATGTTTTTATAAGAATTTGTATAGACGACTCATTACGTTTTGAGTTTATAACATTCACAATTTTGAAAAGCTATATATCCGCAACCAAACAACTTAGAGCGCCATTCTAAATAACATTGTGAAGAAGAAATTATGCAGTATCATTTGTTTGTCGAGGATTGTTTCTAGAATCGATCTTGATCGCACTATAAAAGAGTTTGTTGTTCATTGTCTGTTGCTATGACAACCGCATAACACAAGTTCTTTCGGTGTCATTCAATTTACTATTTTTGAAAAAGTTAAGACTGTTTCACTCAGTCGGAGCTGAATGACTTAAGTCGTCGATGGATTTCCAGTTTTTCTAGTAATACTCATAAACTTTAAACTCATATAAAATATTTTATGCTGAAATTTTTTTTGGAATCTAAAGCGTAGGGATGTTTTGTAGAAGATATATCTATTAAAATAATAAAATTTATAAATGAATGTATAATATGCATGGATTGGAAATTCAATGTAAATAATTTTTACAGAGTTGTCCTTTTTCTAAACGCTCAGATGATCAACTGTTCAACTTAAGTTTTTAAGGCTAATATGCAATTCGTCTTTTAAATAAGTGTTGTATCCATACATTGTTTCTTCAGTTTAATGAAAAGGGTACTTTTTGTAAAGGCAAAAGTTCTACTCTAAAGTAATGAAAAAGGTCCTAGCGCCATCTCTTGCCAACTAAATGAAACTTCAGAATCTCTATTTTATAATGATACGTATAATGGCGCTAAAAGTTGTTTAGTTGCGAAATTGTAACCAGTCAAAATTGGGATATTCTTTTGTAAAAACCCTGAATAATATTGAGTGAAACAATTGAACTTCCAAACATGGAACAGCATAAGTGATATTTAGGAACACGTCATGTTATATATATGAGTACGTGGGTGGAAGAACCAGGCAGCTCCAGTTTTCAAAATTGTTCGGGAAAGACGAAAAACACTTAAAAAACATACTTAATGTTTTTAAAAGTTATCAAATTTGGGTAAAACATAAAAAAAAAAAAAATTCCGCTATCTTAGACCGGTTTCACTTTTTTAACTTTCAGCCTGTTTTTTTAATTAAAAGAAAAAATATAATGGAGCTGTCTGTTTTTTTACACCTAACACTAGCATTCTGTGACCAGGTTAACCAATAAAATTCTTGTAGATATTTCTTCGAAATCATCAATGCGACTGTGAACTTCAAAGAGCAAAAAAAAAAGTCGTTTCATTTAAGGATTTTATAATAAACTACATAGAAATATAGTCTAACTCAGAATAACATACTTCTATGGAATTTCGGATATGTAACACACCTTTTAGCTGTTTCAGCAAACAACACACCTTCAACAAACGAGTTTGGCAGACAACTGGTCACAAAGCGATCCAATCAAGCATTGAACTAATTCGGTGCAAAAACAAGACAGTTCCTGGAGCTGTACGTTTCTTGCCCTTTATAAGACAACATTACATCCCCTTTTCTTTTATTTCTCTATAGCCATTGCTTACAGCTGTCTGGTTCTTGCACCAATCGATAGAGGACTTAATCCTTATAGTAATAAGTAAAAAAGTGTAAATCAGAAAAAAAGTGGAGCTGTTTTGTTTTCCCAACCAGGTAGAGGTGATATTATGACAAGTGTTCTTTTTTAAACAGAGCATCATATGTTAAGTTTAATAAACATTAAATGTTATAAATTATGCTGAAAAACAATAACTTATAATTAAATTATTACTGTATTTTAAATTAGTAAATTAACACAAGTGCAAAAGTTTAGAAAATACATTAGCGTTATTGTCACTTTCTAATGCAACGAAATCTTCGGCCATTTTGAAGTTACAGGCGTTATTTGTTACGGACAACAAACACATGCAATTTCAAAGATATTTACCATGTTTCATTTCATTTTCATAATAAAAAATCAGTACTACACTATCAGAGTCAACGACTACGGTGTTCTTTACAGCTTTTACACCTTCTAAAAAGCGTAAATTATTTAAGTAAGATAAACAAGCAAGTCTTAATAGAATAGAAGCATAACTAAAAGTATACCTTTCCGGACACGTATCCAAATCATGCTGAACTATTTCGCTTATAACTGTGTTATCTATGATACCTCAAACGTGTTAAATTTAAGTACTTAGTGTGTATTAAAGTCAATGCAGATTATTTAATAGAATATTAAAAGTTAAATAAAATTGTTCAATTGTTTTTATTACTATTTTCATTTTTAATAATTTGATGTTCAATCAATATTCTACTATCATAATTTTTATTATTTGTTAGCAATAATTGTTCTTTTAAGTTTGGTTAAAATTTACGTGTAGTCTGGGATACAGCATCAGTCCCACATATTTTACAGGTCTAGCGAAGGACTTGGGACAATTTTGACCACGAAGGGGGAACTAATTTAGAAAGCATGTGATGTCTGAAGTATGCTGTTTGCAGCAGAACAGGTAATTACATGGTTTTAGACAAGAGGCCCTTGACTAATGATTTCTACAGATCGTCTTCAGATTGGATTTTTAGTTTTTCAACCCCTCAAGTGACCCTACCCCCATTTGCGAATCTACATGCTTTTAGGAAGAATTGTTAACGATCAGTCCGGCAGACAGTTACACGCCTCCTATTGTAAGGTAAGTCGTCCTTCCACAATGCTTTGCGAACTATTTGTCCTGCGACATTTTTCTAATCCTCTTCTCGTATAGGAATTATCCCACAGGCAAGGTAGCTTTTATTTAGCGGAACCCACGTGAAAAGTTTAAAGTAAAAAATAATATTCCGCAGGATTTGCTTACATAATAGTTAATAGCCATATTTAATTGTTTAACATAATAGTTAACTGCTATAGTTAATAGTCTAATAGTTAAAAGCCCTGGTTCATTCCGGAGAATAAAAAAAAATATATATTTTAAATTTGATTTCAGGAGGTTCTTATCAAGATGCTTTGAATAGGTGAGACGTGACGTCAATGCTGACGTCAATACAGAAAAGTGACGTCAATGCTGTCCAGGGGCCGTCACTTATTAAACGAAATTTCTTAACTTAGCCCACGTGAAAAGGTTAACTTATAATTTTTTTTTTCAACATGAAAGGAGATTTAAAATATTGATAATTGTTTGTTGTTGATTGTATAAGATATAAGCGAATGTTAGGTCAGTATATAACAAGCCGTGCACTATAAAGTCCAGTTATATTAATTAATTATATTATTTGTGAATCAACAGCTTCTATGCATGCAAAAATGTATTGAGGTTATCAGACAATTTTCTCATTCTGAAAATTTCTCTAATTTCCTCCTTCTTTAACTGAAAGCCATGTTTAAAATTTGGTTCTGCACTTTAAAAAAAATTCTTATTAGAATATTTTAATGATTTTGTTTCATATATACACAGTAATCTGTAAATTTAATGTTCTCAGTAAGTTTTCGGAAAACAACCACTGATTAGGCTGTAAATTTAAGTTAAAGTAATGTTAAATAACTTTAAAGTACTTGTTTATGAAGCATTAATTATTTTCAAAGATACAACTCTTAATTGCCACATTTTCTCATATGTAATTTTTAAATGCGTGACGTGCATTAATCTTAATTTTTTAATCTTTTAAACAGATTTTAGAGTTATATTTTGTAGAGTTATTATTATTAATTTACAGACAATTGTTTTGAATTAGTATTTAAATTTTCGGACCAAATCCGATTTAAAAAACATGTTAATGCTAATTATTTGTTATATTCAATAGAATACAGTGGTTGAAATTGTTTTCCATATGTTTAAAAATCACAATGTTTCAATAAAGATAATTTTTAGACAAGCCGGCAAAGTAGTTACCCCGCCATCTAGTGTGAAATAAATTAATGTATAAATTTGTAGATTTATATATTTTGTATTAGGCTTTTAAAGAATTCATTACTATTTATGAATGAATTGTAATTACATAATAAATATACTGAATATTTGACACAAGTATAACATTTGTCGATTGAAACTGTTTTACTAAACATCACAAGAATATAGAAATTGAATATTTCAGTAATTTTTTAAATTAAAAAAAATTACATTTACTCATTATATTTTTTTGACTGTGTGTGAACGGTACGTATAAAATTATATTTAAAAAAATTATTTTAGATTACCATTTAATTAAAACCATATTCGAGCTTGCTTCCTTGTACATTTAAAAATTAAAAATATTTTTTTAACGAATTATAGGTTCCGTATTATAAGCACAATTTAACACTTATGTACATAAAAACATTTAAATAATGATGTGATTTACGAAATAATGATGACAAAACAAATTTTCAACCAAATCAAATGCACCATACACGTATTATAAACATTAATAGATAAACAAACATACAACACAACATATATCCATATTTAACGTGTAAACCATTCAGTAACAACAAACATTTTCTTTTTGAACGACTAGGGCACACTCTTCCCATATAATTCTATTTCGTATGATATACACATTTAAAATAAACTTTACTCCTAGATATTTGGAACATTATTTTACCGTCTGTGTTTCAAGTTCTTCACGAACTCTTGAGCGTCTTTGTCCCAAGTTCTTGCTGCTAGGGCTAGAATAATCTCGTCTGCAAGAGATTAATTTTATATGAATTATATAATTTTATATAAATTATATAATTTTATATACAGGGGGATCCAAATGTAACCGAAAATGTAAATATTCAATTATTCAAAAAAATATAGTTACCAGCATGCTGTGATTCTAAAAGATATTCATTTACATTTTCGCCGATAGATGGCGCTATAATTGTGTGTTAGTACAGTGGCGCAGCACATTTTACGACAGGATAATAGATGTCAGGCATGGAATGACACTTTGCATAGCATTGTAGAGACTTTCATTGGTAATTCGTGTCACATGGTGTCACATAAAATGTCAACATTGCCAATGACGACTATAATAATGACAGGAAGCAGATCTAAGACGACTACATTACCACGTGTGAGTACATGAAATATAACTATTCTGGCTATGTAGATTTTAATAATAAAAATCATATGTATTTCTGTGCATTTTTATGAACGCCGCATTGTATTTATATTATTTATTCTTTTATATTTTTTTTTACTTTTTGATCCCCTTGTATGATTGGTCAAATACAAGTAATAGAGTTTAAACTCATTGTCTGTAGCACGCATAATTGACTAATTAAGCGTATAGTTCCTGAATGGCCATTGTGAGGTCACAATGTTTTCATGGTTTAGATAAGTTCATTGGCCAACTGACCTAAACTTGTTTGTTGATTCGTTGAAACCAGTTTCGGAGGGCGTTTCCTAACCGCCAATTAATCGGAGAAACACTATACCTGTTATGTAGACTTTTCTATCATTTGAGACATCGAATTTAAACTTGCTTTTATAAATTCAATATACATTTAAAGTTAAACAATAGAGTTACATTACGGCAAGTGAAATCCATCACTACCTTTAAATCCACTTTCCCATCATTTTATATGCTATAACACTAAAAAAACATCAAATAACATAAATAGAAGAACCCATCTTCTAGTAGCGGAAAAACATTAATTCAATAACAGTAGTTGGCATCCTACGTCAAATGGATTGGCCAGCGTACTCACTCTTATCGTTCGGGTGCATGAGGCAGAGCTCCGTGTGTCGCGCGTCCTCCAATGAGGTTTCTTCTGTCGTGACGTTGCAGAGGGAAAGGAACGCCTCCCCTTCGAAGTCGTTCTTTGTCACCATGTCGTGGTCCATGACGCTGAAGCAAAGCCCCGCCCCTTCCCTGTTTAGGAGATCCTGGGGAATGCGACTGTAAATACAATATCAGATGTTTTAGTGGACTTAAACATTCATAATTTTTTCACAATATGGGAGTTTACAAATAACAATACTTCCTGTGAATGATTGTTTATACATTAAAAAAAATCATAACATTAATTGTCAATATATTTTAGGTTGGTTTCGTTTGAATAATCAACTTCGCACTAGAGCTGCACAGTGGGCTATTGGCAACGGTTAGGGGTCTATCTCAAAGTAAATACCCGGGAACGATGCCTTGTATTTTTGAACTATGGTCAGATGACGAGGAAAATACCTTAGCTGGCACCCGACGCAACCTCAATAGGCGTCAGGACATTTTACCCCGATCAGATTTCCCGAGACAAAATAAAGGTGTATGCCTCTAGTATGCCGCATACATGTGGCATACGTATGCCTCGTATGCCCTGTGAGAATATCCCATATTACTCTGGCATACGGTGGTGGTATGTCACCGTATGCGACATGTATGCGGTTGGCATATCACCTCCGTATGCGACATGTATGCGTCTGGCATATCACCTCTGTATGCTACATGTATGCGGCTGGCATATCACCTCTGTATGCCACATGTATGCAGATCGTATCAATTGTGAAGGTTACATGACGGCTTTTTTCCACGATGTTTAGATTAACTTTTGTAAAAAATATCATTATTATTTTTATTTCACATTTGGTGGAGAGTAAAATGCTACTTTCTTTTTTTTTTTGGAAACAGTAATTACTTTAAATATAATTATTTTTTAAAAAAAATTGCGGCATGAAATGTAATAAGAATAAATACTGCTTAAATAAAATTTATTTATGAGATTTTTAAAAAGATCTCAATGTATGACTTTGTATGCTAATTAATGTATGACTATATAATTAGGAAATCCAGGATTAGGATTTTTAGTTCGAGACTATTATTTTTCTTTTTTTAAAAAATTACATTCTTTGAAGAGGATTTTTTGAAGCTCAAACTTTTGCTTTAGTGAATGCGAAACTATTCTATGTATATTCATATGAAATTATAATGTCATACATTGAGATTTTTTTAAAAATCTTATAAGTAACTTTTACTTAGGCAGTATTTTTTCTTATTACATTTTATGCCACAAAAACTTTTTTAGAATAATTACATTTAAAGCAATTACTGTTTCCAAAAAGAGAAAGTAACATTATACTGTCCACCAAATGTGAAATAAAAATAATAATGACATTTTTTCAAGTCAATCTAAACATCATGGAAAAAAGTAGTCATGTAATATTCACAAGATTTATACTCCCCTTAAAATTTGAAACCTGCTCTTGGGCTTAACATGAATAATAAATTTGTTTTGGGAATATTTTTCGTAGTATAAATGAAATTTTTCATGTCAAGAAACTGATATCTATCAATTGCAAAATAATGACTAATATCACAAACAAAGTTTAATGATTCTGACATGAAAAAACTACCAAATAAATATTAGTTAAATAAAAATTGTGGCCTCTAGGCCCGGGCCTAATGTGCCTTTTGGTAACTCATACCTTGATTCTCCCAGCACCTTCCATAATAAATTCATTCCCGTCCTGGGACTCACCCGAATTTATTATTCATGTTAAGCTTGCCCCTTTCTCCACTGTGGGATGTATTCCGCTGTGTATTTGGCTGAACCGTTTAGAGTATTCAATCGTACAGCACAGTTTCACAGTCCTTCAACTAGCCGCTAATAAGTATAACAGTGCTTTCTTTTGTTTTCGTCCACTTTATTATGGTAAAAAGCCGCCTTTTTTTCAACAGAATTGGTATATTTCGAACGACCATTGCGCAAGTTAACACAGACTACAAGTGACGTAATAGATGATTCAAAATGTTTCGCAGTACTCTTCACCCGCGCATGCTCAAAGGACGTTCGCCTACGCTCACTATAAATCGTTAAGTGGAAGTGAAGTATCTCTTTTGAGGTGTCACTGAAGGAATTATGTGTAAAAAGTTCAATTTGACGTTAATGGTTCTATATGTGAGCGATGGTGCTCTTCTGAAGACAGACTTCAATTGCCGAAAGACCTTGGACTTAACTTATACATCCAATTATATAGTTGTAAACATCTAATAAATCACAACGTTAATTAGATGTTTACAATTGTGACACAGGCGAATATGAGCGCCCCAATATGCAGAAATAATTTTTTAAGGCGATTTTGCAACATGGTAGTATTTTTTAATATCTAGTGTCAAGAGTCGTTTTCAAGATAAGAAAATAAAATCCAAGCTATATAACCTTAATAATGAAATAAAAATGTAGAAATCATGCGGAAAGGAATCTTAAAGAAATTTTTTAATTGGATTGTGATATATAATTTAAATTTCAGATTAAAACAGATAAAAAAAGGCAATTTCAAAATCTACTAAAAATAACAAACATATAACAGTTATTTCACAAAATGTTGCAATTGTTTTCAATATTCATTTATATTTTAATTCGAATGAAACAGTTGATTCTATTATTAAATGCTGCGCTATTTTCACATTAGGTATGTTTTATAAATAAAATACCTATATGTTATAGTTCAAAATTAAAAATTAATTTGCTTCACAAATCATGTTCAAATTAGCATTTGCAATTTCATCAGCATAACGTTTTCTAATTTTAAAATATCATACTTTTTTTGCATCATACATTATTTGAAGGGATAGGTGGAAGAACTAGGTAGCTACACTTTTTTCTGATTTTCACTATTACACAATATATATAATTAAACACACAATATATTAAATTAAACACACACACACACAAAACCATTTTTTATTCCCATTTCAAATCCACTATGATTTTTATCATCCTCAATCTATTACTATAATGCAGTGGTTTCAAAGAAGTATAATGTAACTAGAGATACTAAAAAATCACTTACACAATTATATAGTTGTAAACATTAATGTCGCAATAAATTGGACCGAAATCGGAAGCATATGCCGTTGGCATACTCACAGCATACGCCTCCGCGGTCATCAGTTCGATGGCATATTTCTCGCATACTAATAATAAGTCTGGCATACGAAAGGCATACACGCGGCATATTAATATTTTTGTCTCGGGAAAAATCGGTCTGGCATACGAAAGGCATACACGCGGCATATTGATATTTTTGTCTCGGGAAAAATCAGTCTGGCATACGAAAGGCATACACGCGGCATATTAATATTTTTGTCTCGGGAAAATTCAATCTGGCATACGAAAGGCATACACGCGGCATATTAATATTTTTGTCTCGGGAAAAATCAGTCTGGCATACGAAAGGCATACACGCGGCATATTAATATTATTGCCTCTGGATCGTAAAAAGAAGCATATGCCGTTCGCATACACCGGGCATACCACCTCCGCGGTCATCAGTTCGAGGGCATATGTGGCTACATCTGGCATATGTGGCTACATCTGGAAAAATCGGCTGGCATACGGAAGGCATACACACGGCATACGAAATTTTTTGTCTCGGGTTATCATACATCATTCCCGTATACACGCCAGTATAATTTGTTGGATGTTCTGGACGACTTTCTAGTATTTTTGTAGCGAAACTGGCAACCCTCCGGTCACAAGATCACTCATTCTTTTTTAGTTTTCTTTCCATCGCGCAGATTCGAACCAGCAATCCTCTGATTACTAGCTGAACGGCTTTATCCATTGGGCCACTGGAGGCCCCAATATTTTTTTGGATTGTACCATTAAAATTGAGAAATATTGTTAAATGTGGAATATTTTTGTGAATTTTTAAATCGGGTACACTGCAGGAAAAACTATAGATTTCAGAACGGATATCACGGAGCATGAGTATCATAGTATAGAGTAAAATAATTAAGAACACTCAGGACAAAATATTATAAAATAAGTTCTTAATAATGTTAATACTTGGATAAATCACGACGTGTTATCATCATAGACTTATATATCACGGACAATGCTGTTTATATATAGCGCTTACTTGTACACCAATAGGGTCGTTAATTTCTCTAGTGACTAAACATGTGTAACACTGGCAGTACAAAATACAAAGAGTCCCAAATTTTAGAGAGGGTGTGAGCAGTGCCGTTACACAGACAATATTTTGGAGGGGTTGAAACAAGAAATTTCCTAACTTAACCATTCGAAATTCCCAACTCAGCAGTGCTGAAAATTCCCAGTTCCAACTTACCGACATTTTTCATCTGTTTTCATATATATTTTAGGTAATATTAAACAGTTCTCACACAAGCATTGATTTGTTGCACCCACATTCCAACACAGTGTCCGTTCTGAGGTCAAATTTAAATGTAATCTTACAAGTTGGCCAATTTCTAATCTCCCCTAGCTTTCATTTGTTAATGATATTAATTTTTTTTCATGCATAAATTTTCCCAACTCGTGGTTTTTAGAAGTAGAAATTTCCAACTTTCAGAATTTCCAGATGATTGGGTGGGGGGGGGGGGGGGGGGGGGGGTCGGACTGCCTACCTAACCCTAACACCCCCGGTGAAACGGGCCAGGGGTTGAGCAAGACGAATTTGCTGACCAAGAGGTGTAGGACATCTACGTCATGTTATTGAACACATCTGGCGTGCTCCAGGGTACAGCTGTCATGTTAGTACACATGTTCGGCAGGGTTGTAGTGCTGAACATTTACTTCCCGGTAAGAAAGCTTCCCACTCGTGGAAGTTAACTCATACCTAAGAGGGAGTTATAAGCTTCGAGCATGGATCCTTCACAGTAGAGAAAACATAATGTTATAATCTCGCTAATATCAAAGTGAGTGGCCAACATGTATGGCCTCAGACACGTGGTTAATGACGTCATTCCATTCATAAACTTTCACTGTTACACATTTCCAAATTCATCAGCCAATCGCGAGTACTTTTTAATTCATAATTTTGAAAAAAGTCACGTGTCTGAGGCCATTCGGTCTGGGATGTTGGTTTCACGATTATGACGTCAAATTCGCTCTACTACAGTCCATTCATGCTCGAAAATTATAAGCCATAATGACTGCCTCTTAGAGGTTAACCAATAAAGGTTAACGGATAACTAAGACCCCTTAACCCTTTTAAGGGCCAAGGTACCCAAAACTACTCGACAATGTATTTTCAATGCCTTATCTAGAAATCCAGTCCTAAAGATGGGCTTACAATTCGAATGCCTCGTCGAAGAGCGGGAACAGCGTCTTCTTCTGTACTTTGGTCCTCTGTTTAACACAGTTGGGGAAGAAGTGGCGAGGCACAAGCTCTATAATCACGAATGGATCACTGAAACCTGCAACGGAAGCACAGTTCATTCCATGGTGACATTCATCAATATCATTGGTTCCACACATAGAGTAATGATACAAATAGAGGAATAAAAATGCTGATTTCAGTGTGTCCATCATTGAAACCACGTGATATGTGGAAATGCCAATTCATTCATGCGCCAATATTACTTGGCAGACCTTGGCGACTTTAAGAACTAAACGAGATAGAAGTATTGCAATATGGTTTTGCGTTTAATTTTGTATTTAAATATAGTTTTTTTTGAACGAGTGGTACAATTTAAGGGAGTTTAACAGATATATTAAGGAGATTTTTCTTACTTTGTAGTTTTGAAATAATTGCATTACGTTTTTATGTAAAAAATTTACCATAAGCAAAGTTCTTTCAATTGTTATTTTGTATACTTCAATAAAAAAATATGAACAATAAAACCTGAGAAATATTAAGAGTTTCGCTTCTTCGAGTATTGAACACAAATAAAATACTTTCGTTTCGTTAATGAAGAGGAAATATTTAGCGCATATTGTTTGAAAATAAGTAAATACGTACATATATGTTAAGAAGTTGAATAAGGACAGAACTCCTTGTCACCAAAAAAGAAGAAAGTGCGCCAAATTTGAAATGTCTGAACGCCGAATGTGGCAGCGCTATAACCACGTGATGTTGGTTTTTCTTTTCAATGTTGACACCGCGGCCTTAAGAGAGTCTGGTATTAAAGGCGCTCTCTATTTAAAATTACAACTCTCTGGTTCCACACAGATCAATACACTGAGTGGCCAAAATATATAATGACCTCTTGCCATTTTTAAGTGACTGAAAAGTATTTGATATGGGAAATGGAAGCTTATGGAATGGGTCATAATATTGTGGCTGCACAGTGTAAATGAGGAGATTTCGTTAGAAGCAAAAGCTCAATTATGTTGCTCTGTTTCGTTGTTCAATTGAAAATTTCCAGTGTTTTAAGGGAGACCCAGACCCCAAATTACGGAAAAATTGCTAATTTTTTTTCTTCATAAAATGATGCTACACATACTTAAGAAGGTGTGTACAACATTTGAAAACAGACCATATGTTTTTTTAGATGTTTTTATACCATTTATCATCTTTCTACACACTTTTCGTCTGCAAAAATCGTCATTTACTCAAAATATTTTTTTAACATTTTGGTCACGTTTAAAATGCTAAGGCTTTGTAAATAATTAACTTAAAACTAAACTTTTAATAGTTTTTGAAGCTCTAATATTTGTTTTGTAAACGTATGGATAGCTTTTTATAATTAAACTAGCTAAAATACCCGTTCTACGCACGGGAAGGAGATAAGTTAAAAAAATTGATACAAACACAATATTTATAGCGAAATAAACAATATTCTGAATTTGTCATCCATCAGGGGGAACCACAGTATTAAAGGAACAAATTTGTAACGAAATTTCATTGGCAAGGTCCTGTAAGAAGTGGAAAGATTGATAATATGGTGAAGTTGTCTATACAATAACGTGGATATATAAAGGTTACTCCCGTTGATTACCATTCATATTTTAACCTTTAGTAACATCCCAAAGATTTAAAGAGGAAGAACTCATAATTGTTAATAATAATTATTTGAAAAACTTTTATTGGACACCTATGTCAACATTTGTCGTTAAGTTTCACAAATTGGTAAGAATATAAGACAAAAAAAAAAAAAAAACGAAATTTAAAAGGTTCATTTGCCAAATTCAATATTTTCATATTTTTTCTTTTGTACGGTAAACTCTATCAATATGCGAGGAGGGACTGTCCCCCAGCACATTTTTTGGATTTTGCCCCCGCACTTTTTTAATATTTAACTTAAATAAAAATAAGTCATATTTTTTACTTCATTGCTAAATCTTTTTTTTTTAAATCGTACGCTATCCCCTAACCACTACTACAGATGATGGACGCAAACCCATCCCCCCTCTGACACTTGTACCACGTGGGGGAGGAGTCTACAACAACAGTTTTCGATTCCGCCACATAACTCCTCGTATAGGCATACCATCATATAAAGAAAGATAGGCCGCATCGACTAAGCCGATTATTGACCTATTCGCCCGCGACCTTTGTACTCCGTGAAGAAAATGTCGCCCTTAACTGCAGACGATTTCGTTCACATTACTCCCCGGGGAATCGTGGTATAGGCGATAAATGACCTACGGTGGTGTAGGAACGTGAGTCGAGGCCGATCAGGTCGTTTGTTAACCCATTTTACCCTCTGATCTTCAAACGCATGAAGGAAAATGTTACCCTTGTTGACAGATAGTATACACATCCACTCCAATAATTCTATGGGAAATCAACTTTCGTGGATAAATGACATAACATGGAGTAGAGGAAGGTAGGCCGCGTCAACCAGATTGACAATTTATACACTCTTCCTCTGACCTTCCTACTACGTGGGGTCCAAAGTATTCATGAACCAATTATTACGGTACAGAATGGCTTGTACCTACCAGATAGCTTATTTTTCTGTGTAAGATATAAGTAACAACTCTGCCAAAATTCATCTTCCTGGGTATACAGAAAGTTAGAAAATTAGTGATGAGTTAGTGGATATGTGGCAAGGATTTTTACTTTTGGCAGTTAGAGATTAAATTTTTGAAAATGAAAATCCTTTCTTAGTGAGCAATTTTGGCTTAAAATGTCATGCTCCATGCCAAATTTAATTTTCATAGTTGTTGTAGTACGGAATATTCCGTTATCCAATCATATTTTCACCATTTTGACATTTTATAATTTTTTGACACTAATTTCGCCATTTTTATGTTATTTTTACAAACATGATCAGATTTTAGTTCATTTGGCGATATTTGAATCATACGGCAAAATTTTTTATTCATTCGGTGACATTTCAATTAATTTAGCAATGTTGTTATTAATTTGGCGACATTTTGGCGATATTTAGTCATCAGCCAATCAGAATGATCCTGGTTACATAATATTAAAATTTTCCATTGTTTCAATTTTATATTTTGCAGTGTTATATGTTCTCCACGTTAATCCTATGGGAAGTTTTTAAAAAATCGTTATTTTGGCAGTTCGAGTTCGAATTTTTAAAAATCCTTTTTAGTGCACCCATAGGGCCCCAAGATGAATCTATGAACTAAATTTCAGCACTCTATGTCTTTTGGATCTGTAGATATCCAAACTAACGTTGTTACTAACATCGAAAAAAGGGTTTTACACCCCCTTAAATACGTTCGATCGGAACAAAAATAGCTTACTTTTCCTATATAAGGAATAAGTAACAACTTTGCCAAATTTCTTCTTCATAGGTATACGGGAAGTTGGAGAATTAGTGATGAGTGAATGAGTGGGGTTTTCGCATTTATATATATAGATTAAAAATAATTTTTTTTACAAATTTATTAAACAAAGGAAATTTAAATATTTTTTTGGGTGTGAACTTAAAATAATATTTTGAAAACAGAACCCAAATCTTCAAAAGTCTATTCATACGTTCGTAATATACACTTTCATGTTATTTAATCAATTAAAAAATTCTAAAAATATTAAAAATTAAAAAAAAACAAAAAAAACAGAGGAGTTGTGTTTTTCAAAAAAAGTCTATTTAATAAGAAAAAATTTCAAAATAAATTAAAAAAATATATTTTTGTTTTTGATTATTGTTTAGAAAAAGATGTTCTAATAATATAAAAAATATGGTATTCCTATATTAATTATTAAACAAATTAGGATTTGGGCTCGGGTCTCCTTTAAAATAAGCATTAATTTTTAGCTTCTAATCAACATATCATGTATCTAATTGATGATAAAAATATCTGGATTAGATTACTATGGAGGTGATTAGAATAATGCTTAAATATTACGGATAAGAAAACGTATGATCTTACAATTTCAAGCACATACGTTTTTATTGGCTATTAACCTAAATATCTGCAATAAAAAAAATGAAATTTTAATTTAAAATATATTTTAAACCTGTCTGTGTATATTTTAATTGAAATTTAAGTATTTTCAAATAACTTTTTCCCTTAATTTTAAACAATTTTAAAATTTTCCGACAGTAATCTAAATAAATATCAATAACATATATATGCGTTTATTAATTTTTTTTAGAAAACGTTTCATTTAAAATTATTCCATTTCTATAATTTTTTTTTTTTTTCAAATTCATTACTTTTTAGAAATTTCCTTAAATCATTTGAAGGGAAAAAAACTATATTTACTTAAAAAGAATATTGAATTAAGCAATTAATCAATATGTCAAAAATTTATTTAATTAGTTTTATTTTATCGCCATTTTCTTGAAAAGCCTTACATATGTTTAATTAAATAAACGAGATAGTGATTTTGAGATGTAATAGTATAAATTAACTGAAAGACCATGGACCTACTAGGAAAATAAACAAGAGCTTCTGAAAATCAACTGTTTAAAAGGAGGTGGAAGGGGAGATATATTGTTTTCGTTATTTAATTTGTTGTTGTTGTTGTTATCATTTCTCTTTTCTTTAATATAAGAAAGATTATTGGATAAACGTGATATATAACATCCCATTTTTTACTGTACTTAAAGACATTTTGTGACTTACAGTATATAAACCACTCAATTTCAACTGGATAAGGATATGCAGTTCGATAAAAGTTCGATCTATTTTTATGTCACTATTAGCCCCCCACATAGATCTTATTTATCTTTAAACTCTTGTTATCTCATAAAAGCCCTTATCAACACATCTTTTGACTTGATCTTTATAGATAGCTAATTTTCTTTAATTTTTATTTTTATAAGTAGTAATTATTTATTTATTTCAGTGTGTGATAGTTTTTGTTTAGCGATATAAAATTAGGCAGTATGTATCAGGATTGAATGTAACATCAATCATGATTCGAGTTCGTTAAAGATTAGATAATTAGTGATGATTGTTATAATTTTTCTTTTTGCTTAAGGCTGTAGAGTTGAATGTGGCAAAAATAAAATTCTAGAAATTTCAAACAAAGTTTTCTAAAAAGAGTAACTCATTCTAGAAACTTCAAACGAAGTTTTCTAAAAAGAGTAACACATTCTTGAAACTTCAAACAAAGTTTTCTAAAAAGAGTAACACATTCTTGAAACTTCAAACAAAGTTTTCTAAAAAGTATAACACATTCTAGAAACTTCAAACGAAGTTTTCTAAAGAGAGTAACTCATTCTAGAAACTTCAAACGCAGTTTTTTAAAAAGAGTAACACATTCTTGAAACTTCAAACAAAGTTTTCTAAAAAGAGTAACACATTCTTGAAACTTCAAACAAAGTTTTCTAAAAAGTATAACACATTCTAGAAACTTCAAACGAAGTTTTCTAAAAAGGGTAACACATTCTAGAAACTTCAAAAGCAGTTTTCTAAAAAGAGTAACACATTCTTGAAACTTCAAACAAAGTTTTCTAAAAAGAGTAACACATTCTGATTTCTGAATACAAATTATATGTTGTTGTGAATAGGAGTACCATAATTATGATTATATTAACAACTTCCACGTCAGTCAGTGCTTACTGTGTACCACGAACGTAAAAGTTCGTTTAAATTTAGATTTAACTTTTATTTAGACATAAAAACGTGGGGGCAAGAACCAAGCAGCTCCATTTTTTATAATGCACACTTTTTCACTTAAAGAAAACAAATCGTGTGTCGATTGGTGGAAGAAGCCCTAAGTAATAAAGAACTAAAGGAAAAGGGGCTGTAGTTTTGTACCTAACAATGCAAAAAACGTACAGTGTTTTTTGTCAGACCTGAACAATTTTGAAAACTGGAGTTGTCTGCTTCTTACACCCTGGTATCCATATTTATTTTTCAAAATAAATATAAATTAGCATAGACTAAATTAATAGAGTTGTTGATTTAAAAGCAAACTGTTTTGTGGCTTACCAGTAGGATCCAAAGGCAAAAGCTCTCTAGCATTCAAAACTGCGAAAAAGAAAATCTCTGTAAAGTACCTAACTCATCATAACAATTTCAAAACACACATATTTATAAAAAAAAAATATTATAATATCGTCGCCTCAGAGCAACAGTAAGATATCTAAAAAAAAACGAAAATGAGTTTTCGGTCTTGCTAATATTACCAAATGTGCCTTTATTTAGTGGAACACCCGGACATTTTTATGTCTTCTTTGAAATCCCTGAACTACAGCTTTAGGTATTCAGCATTGAAAAAACAGCAAATTTTAAAATCAATTTTATAGGCAACTCTGTATTTGCTGATATCCAACTGTTGCTCTGAGGCGACGATATGTATTTTAGATTATATAAACACACATTTATTATATATTCTCTATACAGTAGCACTTCATTATAACGGACAGTTAAAAACATGTATAAATTGAAATCGTACAGTGTAAAAATTGTGCTTAAAAATTAGTACATGGACGTACAAGTTTTTTTTTAGTACAAAGCCATCGTAAATGAGCGGTAATATACTCGAATTTAAGTAGTCGTACTTTCGGAAAATGAGTAGTATGGTTTTATATTGCTAATATCTGCTTCTTTTCATGCGATCTTAACAAAGCAACCTGGCAAATTTAAAAATATTTGTTCTGAAGATGGTCTTCTACCTTATTTGATGACGATTGCTTAAATGGAAACTAAGTTGTTACAACTCAATTATCTCACTTTCCTTTCTTTTGGCACAGTTTTTCAACACTACTTCTGTTTATAACTTCTTCACGTCGCCGTGGTAGCTTAACATACAAGAATTTGAACCGCAGATGTGGGTTCGACTCCCTCTTAGTCTTGGTTGTAATCACCGAGCATGGATCCCTCATAGTAGAGAAATCATAAGGTTATAACCTCGCTAACATCAAAGTGAGGCCAACGTGTATGGCCTAAGGCACGTGGTGTACTACGTCATTCATTCATAAATTTGTTCTAGTTCATTCATAAAAATATTCTGTACTTCATGAAGTAACACATTTATCATTATTTCCAAATCACAAGTCAATCGCGAACGTTTTTCATTAATAAATTTTGAAAGGAAGTCACGTGTCGGGTGCCATCAGGTCTGAGATGTTTGCATCACGATGATGACGTCATATTCGCTCTACTACAGTCCATTCATGCTCGAAGGTTGTAATTGTCGATATTTATTGGAAGTGATTTATGAAGGCCTCTGCGGGTTAGCTTCTACTCTTTTTATTTATTTTTACCCATTGTATTCCATTTTAAGTACATGTCATTTTCAAAATCGAAACTTATGTATTCAAAACCATGAAACATCGAATGGGTTCAAAAAGTTTATTTATTTTTGATTACCTATTTTTAACAGTGTAATCCGTTATAACGGTTACTATAATTCTATGAAAACACACTTAAATTCAAAATATATTTAAAACAATATTTTCCACTTACTATCAATATTTAAGCTTTCCGCGGCAGAATTGTATGACGTTTTGATGGTTAGAATTCCATAGGTGGGCTTTTCTAGTTTTTGCTATAAGAAAGTAGATTTGTTTTAATGGAAGTTAACTATGGAGTAGTCTTTGTATGTGGATTATGAAGATTTTCGAATGATATTACCTGCTCTTCTAATCTCTGAAGTATGTAAAGTTCTATCAGGTGTAGCGTTTCTGATTTCTGTAGCTTCAGCATATGGAAGAGATCCTATCAATAGAAACATATTGTCATAATTCATTTTTTAAAAAAAATAATTTGATGAATATTAATATTTTTAAATTTGTGTAAGCTTTTTCTATGTACTTAAATAACAGTACTGACTATAAATGCAAAAAAAACTAACTAATTATATATTTATTTTAAATAAGTTAATAACTAAGAAGATGACACATAGTTATTATTATAATATTTAGATTAATTGGCCAATAATTTTAGATCACAATTATTGACCAGGAACATTAAAAAAAACAATTAGGTGATTGTTCCAAGATAACTCTATTGTTTATTGAAGCATCGCACACATTTGATAATTAAAAACAATTGTTAGTTTTCTACAAGCAAAATGAAGTCTGAAATTACATATTTTAGGTATTTAATTTGAACATTATAATGTTCAACAGAAAATCTATTTTATACATGATAGCAGAAACAAAGATATTTAAAAAATACAGTTAAATATTCGAACAGGAAATTTCCATAACTCATATTCTTTATTCTAGAATTTTACACCAGTTACACTCTTAGATTGTCAATTTCAGCATTTTACAATTTTAGATCTTAAATTCTAATGTTCAACATAAAGTCTATTTTATGCATGATACCAGAAAGCAAAGCTATTTTTAAAAAATGCAATTGAATAATCTAATGTCAGATTTCCGTAACCCATATTCTTTATTCTAAAATGTTATACCAGTTACACTCTTAGATTGTCTATTTTAGCATTTCATTCTAACGTTTAACATAAAGTATATTTTGTGCATGATACCAGAAAGTCAAAGATATTTTAAAAATTGCAATTAAATAATCGAATATCAGATTTCCGTAACCTACTTTCTTTATTCTAAAATGTTAAACCAGTTGCTCTCTTAGATTGTCTATTTTAGCATTTTATAAATTTTAGATCTTTAATTCTAACGTTCAACAGAAAGTCTATTTTATACATGATACCAGAAAGCAAAGATATTTTTAAAATTGCAATTAAATAATCGAACATCAGATTTCCGTAACCCATATTCTTTATTCTAAAATTTTATACCAGTTACACTCTTAGAATGTCTATTTTAGCATTTAGCACTACGCTATAACATACACTCAAATATATAAAAAACCTTTAAACAATATACATTGTATGGGTTTTCCTATCATCACATTTGAATACAGTTGCTTTTAATCCTCTGTAAGTACAACTTTGAAATTTGCGTTCTTCCTAAGGAACAGTTAAAAAAATATCGATGTTTTTTAAGGACAATAACATGCCGTTCTCGCTCTTTCAAAAGAACAGGGAACCAAAAGAACTGGTCGTTATATTGTCGTCTGAGAGTCGATATCGGAATAATTTATTACACATTGATCAGTTTAAGTTTTGTTGAAAAGTTACTGAATGGACAAGTCAGTGACACATAAGTATAGAAATACATTTTTGTTCCACTTCTCTCGCTATTAGAGTTTCAAGCGAAATGGACACCCTCAAACTCTTGTCATAGAGGAATGGTTCTGATAATGAGTATTCTTCGGCTTTTCTAAATGGGTCATTTATAGGTTGGCGCTTTTCCAGGATGCAGCTACGTTTATCAAAAGAAATTGCTAAAGTTAGACTAAGTCAAGTTAAGTTGGGATTACTTAGAGTGAGCATTAAGCATTACTTAAATCGGTTATTTAATTTCGTGTACATCAACTTCATTATAATTTTTTATATTAAAGTTAATTGTTTCAACAATTTTCACATTTTACAAAAATAGTTGAAATATATCGATGCAAAACATATATAATAAATAAAACATAAAATTTATCGATAAAAAACAATTAGATATAGTTCAAGAAACAAGAAATTTCACAACTCAACTATTCGAAATTCCCGACTCAACAGTGCTGAAAATTCCCATTTACATCTTATCGACATTTGTCATCTTTTTTTATGTATATTTCTAATTTAAATATAATCTTACAAGTTGGGCAATTTCTAGTCTTCCCTAGCTTTCATTTGTTAATATTAATTTTCTTCAGAAATAAATTTTCCCTTCTCAGGGTTTTTAGAGTTCAAATTACCATCTTTCAGGGTTTTGAGATTATTAAAGGGGTTGGACTCCCCCCCCCTCCTCCTCCAACCCCTCTCCCCTGTGCGACGGGCCTGCTCGGTTTAAACATTTAATCAAAATGATGAAAATTCAGTTTGTCAATTTTATACAGAAAGCGCGATTCGAACCACGGATCTCTCGGTTCCGAGTCCAACTCTACATGCAGTAGGACAAGAATGCTCGACAGAATCTTCCTGACAATATAAGGTATGCGAATCGAACATGAGCTGATGCCACCGAATAGGCATCTGTACTTTCGTTCAAAATTTGAGGATTCTCGTTTCGTCCAAAGTCACGTGATCCAATGACGAAACGATTGTCAAATAAGACGAAAAGCAGCCCTGACGATCGCAGAATCCTCAAAAATGAAAGGGTTGTTTCTGAGTGTGAGGAAATAGGGATTTAGGTATTTATTGTTGATTCTCTTATGTGATGTTTAATTCAGGAACAAATAACAGTAGAGTAGTGGACTCACTTGGTAAGGGGCGTTTTGTATGCAGTCAAGAGGAAGACCTTTACCGCTCCCGTGGAAGAAATCCACGAGGATGGTGAGTGAGGAGTACAAACGGTCAAAAAAGGCCAGCCTTTCTTTCTGCAAGAGAAAAATCGTATGTTTACTTACCTTAATCGAGAAAAAAAACAAGTGAATTTAAGTAATAACAAAGGAACACTAAGATAAAATAAAAACAGCATTATGGCAATACACAGTTAAAAATTTATTTCAACGATGTACCAAATCTTAAGCAAAAAAGAGGTTTACAACAAATTATATCATATTAGGGTGGAATCTAAGTTGAACCAAAAATCTTTTATAAAAAAAACCGGAGGTTTCACCGAAAATTGGTTCAACCTGTAATCAAAATATTCGTTGACGCTACGTTAACAAACCGGGGAATCCCCTATGACGACGAACAATGGCCTCCGTGGCCAAGTGGATAAAGGTGTTCAGCTATGAATCAGAGGCGAACATGAGTCCACTAGTTTTAAAATCAGATAGACACATTTTACGAATCGAAAATGAGTACAGCAGTTTCAAAATCAGATAGACACATTTTACGGATGGAAAATGAGTCCACTAGTTTCAAAACCAGATAGACACATTTTACGAATGGAAAATGAGTCCACTAGTTTCAAAACCAGATAGACACATTTTACGAATGGAAAATGAGTCCACTAGTTTCAAAACCAGATAGACACATTTTACGAATCGAAAATGAGTCCACTAGTTTCAAAACCAGATAGACACATTATACGAATGGAAAATGAGTACACTAGTTTCAAAACCAGATAGACACATTTTACGGAAGGAAAATGAGTACACTAGTTTCAAAACCAGATAGACACATTTTACGAATGGAAAATGAGTACACTAGTTTCAAAACTAGATAGACACATTATACGAATGGAAAATGAGTACACTAGTTTCAAAACCAGATAGACACATTATACGAATGGAAAATGAGTACACTAGTTTCAAAACCAGACAGACACATTGTTCGAAACGAAAATAAGTCCACTAGTTTCCAAACCAGATAGACACATTTTACGAATCGAAAAGGAGATCACTAGTTTCAAAACCAGATAGACACATTTTACAAATGGAAAATGAGTCCACTAGTTTCAAAACCATATATACATATTTTACGAATCGAAAATGAGTACAGCAATTTCAAAACCAGATAGATCCATTTTCGTAAATTTTATAGTAGACGCTAAAAACGATTGACAACCATTTAATTTCGGATAAAAACGCATAACTTTGGATGCATATTTTAGACTGGATTCAGACACTTTTGGTCAAGGTGACGTACTACATTGAACAATTGTAATCAAATTATTAAAAAAAAAAAACGATTTTTCGGAAATGTGAATTTATCCGTGTTTGCAACAAGAGGGCTGAAATAATGCTATCTCTCTCCAAAAAAACTTCAATACTATATAAAAAACACATAAATTAATTCTTGGATAAATCTATTTCTGTTTCTAGAGTCGAGTGGGGAAGCGTGAGGTTCGTCTCACCACCTACACCAATGTTCGTTTGCGACGTCTCCATGAGCTCGTGCATGAGCACCGTCCACATCATGTCCAGCAGACGGTCGAAGTTGGCCTGCAGCAGGTTGTTGTACAGCGTCCTCAGGGTCGTGTCCAGGTTCTCCAGCAACGGACGAATGGCCTGAATGGACGCACAAATGGCATCTTTTTATAAATTTATCCGTTTATCTTTAATATAGGTTTAGAATTGTATCTTTAATATAGACTTCTCATTGTATCTTTAATAGATTTATCATTGCATATTTAATAGAGATTTATCATTGTAACTTTGATAGAGATTTATCATTGTATCTTTAATAGAGATTTACCATTGTATCTTTAATATAGATTTATTATTGTATCTTCAATAGAGATTTATCATTGTATCTTCAATAGCGATTTATCATTGTATCTTTAATAAATTTAGCTTTGTATTCTTTAATATATATATATATATATATATATATATATATATATATATATATATATATATATATATATATATATATATATATATATATATCGTTATATTCTTTCATATGCTATTGTATCTTTAATAGACAATACTTAATATTATATTGTATATTTAATATATTTATCATTGTATTTCTAATATAAATTTATCATTGCATTTATGAATTGATTTATCATTGTAAAGTTCAATAGATATACAATTGTATTTTTAATGTTATATTAAATCAAATATATATATATATATATATATATCGTTGTATTCTTTCATATGCTATTGTATCTTTAATAGACAATACTTAATATTATATTGTATATTTAATATATTTATCATTGTACTTTTAATAGACTTATCATTGTATCTTTAATAGTTTTATCATTGTATTTCTAATATAAATTTATCATTGCATTTATTAATTGATTTATCATTGTAAAGTTCAATAGATATACAATTGTATTTTTAATAGATTTACCATTGTATCTTTCCTAGAGTTATCATTGTATGTTTAACAGAAATTTATTATTGTATTTTTAATATAGATTTATCATTGTATTTATCTTTAATTGAGAGAGATTTGCCATTGTGTCTTTTCAATAGATATATCAATGAATATTTAATAGACATTTATCTTTGTATCTTTATTACAGATTTATCAGTGTGTCTATTATATTTATCATTGTATATTTAACAGAAATTTATCATTGCATGTTCAATATAGATTTATTATTGTATCTTTAATTCAGATAGATTTATTATTGTATATTTAATATATTTAGCAATGAATTTGTAATATGTATTTATCTTTGTATCTTTATTATAAATTTATCATTGTATCGTTAATAGATTTATCATTGTATCGTTAATAGATTTATCATTGTATCGTTAATAGATTTATCATTGTATCGTTAATAGATTTATCATTGTATCGTTAATAGATTTATCATTGTATCGTTAATAGATTTATCATTGTATATTTAACCAAAATTCCTAAAATAAACATAACATTTTAATAAAATAAGAAACGTTACTCACATTTTCAGCGTCAAGTTTTTCTGGTGCCCAAGCAAGATGAAACACAAATTTCTTCATATCCGGCCGTAACTACAATTATCAATAAAATAATGATAAATAAATCAAAATAGTTTTATTTGCATTATGTGAAATATGCATGATATATAATCAAAACTTATTTACAACAATATTTGATTATTTCATCACTCAGTGGTTTTATATGAATGTCATTTTTTAACTGTACCTTAAGTGGCATAAAAACCAGATTACTAACGCATTCAAATAATAAAATGGATAAAACTTTGTTGGCATAAAATTAAATAAAAAAAATCTTTATAACTGTTTTTGAGAAAGAGATACAAAAATTAAACAACGATAATTTCTTTTCGAATGTAGGAACTTAAAATCCACTTAGTGACATGGAAATAATATTTTAAAATATTAAGTTTTTAAAATTAACCCTTTGTACCTTCTCCACCATGCCGCATATAATGGAGAATATCTTCCCGGTGACGTCATCCTCTGCCTTGTTGAGCAGATCGTAGATGGACTCCCTGCATTGGTTTGCGGTGCAACCCCCTTGGTTCAAGTTGAGGGCCTTGATGATCTGCTCCACCCCCAGCTCGTCCTCTAAGGGGCGCAGAGTCTGCAGCACGAACTCCATGTTGTTGATGGTGATGCACAGCTGAAATGGATTGGCCAGCATATTTTTCATATATGGTGAATATTTTTTAAAGGATTTTTATAAGGTGTATTTCAGGCTTAAGAAATAACCCAGTTCGGTAATGAAAAATAAAGGAATTTAAATTTTATCAAGTAGTTGTTGTAATGGTGAGATCTTCATGCAAATAGGAGCCTCAAAGACTTGGGAACGACCGACATATGGTCTACGTATACAATATAAATATATTGGATATACAGTATATTTTAATAATAGGTATATTTAAATAAATATAAACATATTAATTCCATGTAGTGCGAATGAAATTTGAACTCTATACAGAGAAATCAACTCTAGAACGATTTTTAGACGCACTGTTAAAAATAGGTGCTTAAAAATAAGTAAAATATACTCATTTTTTATTATATTCGATGTTTACCATAGCTCCGAATATATGTTTCATTTTTGAAAAAACATACACTCAAGAATGAGTAAAATTGAATAAAAAGACCAAAGCTTGCCATAGGCTGCCTTCATAAATAACTTTCAATAAATTTCAATAATTACAACCAACCAGGAATTACAGATAATCGAATTCAATCCGTCAACTTGATGTCGTCCGCACCGAAGTCCATGGCCTTATTTTCTGTACTACCAGTACGATTACTTAAATTATGTACGTCATCGCTCATTTACGATGCAATGGAACTCAAAGAAAAACGAGTACGTCTATGTACTAATTTTTATGCACATTTTTTTTGCAGAGCGCCTTCAATCCAAAATTTCAAATTAATATTTCTTTGTTGGTCAAGTTGTCCTAGGCAGAAAATGCGAATCTGTTATTGTCCTCTTATTCTCTAAAATTACGTACGCTGAAAGTAAACGAATTATCTAAATATACGGGATATAACAAAACTACACATGATTTAGCACTCACCTTTTCATTTGAATCAGTTTGGAATTCAGATTCAGTTAATTTCTGCTGCTTTTGTTGACATAATTTAGTGTAATACACTGTTCCTTCGCATATTATCTACAATAATAAAAAATATACATTTTATTAACGGTTGATTGCATTTGATGCATTTTAATAGACTGTTATCTCTTTATAACAATATAGTAACGA
Source organism: Troglohyphantes excavatus (assembly GCA_963932185.1). Taxonomy (NCBI): domain Eukaryota; kingdom Metazoa; phylum Arthropoda; class Arachnida; order Araneae; family Linyphiidae; genus Troglohyphantes; species Troglohyphantes excavatus. Next base: position 55,541,785 of record OZ010670.1, read on the forward strand.
CATTAACAAGTAAAACAATTAGTTAATGTTGACAATTATTTTTAAATATTTGTAATTTTAGTCATATAGTATTGAATATTATTTCGACGTGAAAAGTTTTTAAGCTCGTGTTCTGGCAAGAGGGTATATATGTCAGCTCATCTCGTTCCCACGGAAACGCCGCCGCATACAGCAGCCGTTTGATTTGTTCGATTCGTTCTTTTGTTCGGTTCGTTAGATTAGTTTGATTCGTTAGATTAATTCGATTTGTCCTTTTGTTCGGTTCGTTAGATTAGTTCAAGTCGTCCTTTTGTTCGGTACGTTAGATTAGTTCAATTCGTCCTTTTGTTTCGTTTGTTATATTAGTTCGATTTGTTAGATTAGTTCAATTCGTCCTTTTGTTTGGTTCGTTAGATTAGTTCGAATAATTCGATTCGTCCTTTTGTTCTGTTCGTTATATTAGTTCGATTCGTCCTTTTGTTCGGTTCGTTTGATTAGTTCGATTCATCCTTTTGTTCGGATCACTCGATTAGTACGGTTCGCCGATTAATTAAAACTTCTATTTGTATTTGTGTCTCATGACTTTGTTTAAACTAAATTTGATTTTAAAATTTTGAACAGCCTTAAACCTTGTTGTCGCCTCGATTGGCACGTAAAACATATATATATATATATATATATATATATATATATATATAATATATATATATATATATATATATATATAATATATATATATATATGTATATATTAATTTCAAAAATTAACTATCGTTCTATACTTTTATGCATAAACTGTATTATAAAAAATTAGTTTTGAAGTAGTAATATATTTTTTATTAAAATAAACTAACGACAATATTTTATGAATTAGTTTATTATAATAAAGCATAACGTACATAATTAAATACTAGTTTTTATTGAATAAAACAAAAATGTTTTGGAAATATATCATTTTGAGAATACGATAATAACTCACCTCAATGACTTTCATTACAAAAGTGAACGATCCTGCCGGATCAGGCCAGTTCAATTGACGCCAAAACTCTTTTATCTGAAATATCCAAAAATAAACATTCTTTAAAGCAAAAAAAACTAATATAATCCTACAATGTAAATTTGATAAAAGGTAAGATCAATAACAATTAGTGTTTCTCTTCTACCTTTAAATGACTTTGTCCTTTTAATAAATCACATCAAAGTTTTATTAAAAAAATATAAATAAGTAAACATATTCAAGGTTGTAGGACAAAAAATACCTATACTAGAACGCTATTAAAAAAAAAATTGTAATATTTTTCTTACACTAGACATGTGATATGGTGACAAATGATATTGCCAAATGAATACTAAATCGTTTGGTGAATGTATTTTCTGTAAAAACTTACTATGTGTCATTATACTTACAAAAATATAATAACAAAATTAATACTCAGTAAATAAAAACAATAATTTTACAGGGTATGTCAAGAATCCATGATCTATGTTAAAATTTATTGTAAATTCAACTAAATGGAGTATGAAATAAGGGTTTGTAAAAGTTAAAAATGCTTCTTACGATGAAAGGATTTGTTGAACCAAATAAAAAGTATAGTTCCAAACTTCGTTTATAGATGGCAGTCATATATAAGTTATTGAGCATTTATTTTGTGCAATCCATTACTATAAATCAATTTGTACACCCGTTGTAGCCAATCAATACAAGCAACGTTTTTTCTGCGATTCGTCGTTTCTGCGTGGCAGCATCATTCTTAACATGTGGGGCCATCTATGATCGAAGTTTGGAACTAAAATTTTTTATTTGCTTTAATAAAAGTTTTTATTGTAAGGTGTATTTTAGTTCATACATCACTCCTGTGCTAATTAATTCCTATTATATGAACTCAGGTACTTTTGGATCATCTTGTATTTCCTTACCTGTACGAAACATGTGGAAGTATCAACAGCAGATGTACTGTGCTTCACGTAGTTGTCTAAAAAATCCACCTGTAACAAAATAATTTTAATCAAGTTTCTCTACCGTATTATAAAAACGAAGACTAATCCTGGACAATATGGTTAAAAATTACATTTATTTAAGATTTCGGTTAAAAAGTACATTGAAATAATTACCCATACTTCCTTTTACGTAGTAAGCTAACAAAAAAGCAACTTCATCAAATAATAATATATATTGCACAAAATTAAATATTTGGTTTTAAACCACTGGGTTCTCAATTTGTTGAGCATACCTGAGAAGTTTGTTTAAAATACATATTATCTACCACATAGGTTACCATAGAATAATTAACACTTTTTAATTATTTTTATTGACATTACGTTTTACGATTTAGATCTTAATAAGAAAACATATTAACGTTAAGAGTTCAGTATTTGAGGAACATCCATAAGTAATATTTTTTAAACCTGATTTGATCCATAAATTACTATAAAATTTCTTAAAAAGTATTTTATTGTTAGTGGACACATATAAATTGTAAAATAATTTATAACGCAATTAACTAAAATAATGGCATGCATGCACAATGCACATATATTTCAACTTATACACATCATTTCAATTCGCCAATTAAACTAGGTAAATTAAATTGCTTAAGTATTGCATAGCATCTGATATTTTTTATGTTATTCTACCATGTGTTAAATGGAAGGAAATAATATTAGTATTACTATGCATTTTTTAACAAAATCATTTATATGATATTTTTTTTAATATTATGTGCTTTTTTGTGAATGTGCACAAAACAACTACTCATATTTGATCATATTAACTTAACCATATATCATATGTAATTTACTTATTTACATGTGTTTCGTTTTAATACCAATCATTCAAAAGGGGTTTCGTGTTTCTTCAAATGGGTAGATTATGCACCAAGTGACATAAATCTAAAAACAGAGTTCGAACACGGTAAAAAAAGGTACTTAAATGAGATGTAATAAAAATGAGTACCTGAACCTACTCGTTTTTCTTTGAATACAATTACATCGTTAATGAGCGACGACGTACTTAAATTTAAGCAACCGTACTTTCGTAAAAAATGAACAGAGTGATTCAATGTTGCTCATTTCAGCTTCTGTTCAAGCCATTTTAACAAAGCGACCTGATGAACTTAAAATAATTGTTCAGAAGATAGTTTTCCACGTTATTTGATGTTGATTGCTTAAATGAAAATTGAGTTATTACGACTCAATTATCTTGCTTCCCATTCTTTTTGCACACCTTTATAATATTTTTTTCTGTTTATAACTTATTCCCGTCGTCATGGTAGTACAACTGATAAGGTTTTGGACTGCAGTGCCTGAGCATATGGATTTCTCGGTTGTAATTGTCGATATTTGAAAGTGATTTATGTAGGCAACCTACGTAGACGAGCAACTGTACTCTTTATTCATTGTTACTCATTGTATTCATTTTTTGTACATGTCTTTATCAAAATTGAAACTTGAGCTATGATAAGAATCGAATGTACTCAAAAATAGTACATTCTACTAATTTTTAAGTACCCATTTTTAACAGTGTACCCACACCACTTGGCGAAATTATAGATCACGCTACCTAGTCGTGGGAAATGTTAATTTTTGGATTTTTTTTTGTGATTTATCACTTGGCGACTATAAGTCGACCTTATAAATAAGAATATCAATCAAATTGGGCAAATGTCTTAAGATTATCTGCTTACTGTTTATATGGATTGCTATTACACTAAATTCAAAATCAAGTTAAACACTTGCTGGCTGGGGATTATGATAAGATATAGCACTAAATAGCTGGGGATTATGATAATACTTATTTGGTAGTTGCACTGAGCTAGAATATAATATAACTATAAGCACTGAAGCGAGGACTCCTATTGAGCGACAATATTCTTTACCGTGCTGTGCGGATGCACACAATTAGGAAGAAAGGTTCAGAAAACGTTCGTCCTTGTCTATGACGTTTCACGTGACGTCACAGAAATGTTTAAAACTGTTTATTTCGCTGCCTTTCGTCTTCTTTTTCCTGTAAGTAAGTATGGAAAAACATTAAATGTGTAACATTTAATGAATTTTTGAAATCCAGAAATGCGTGTTTAAATCTACACAAACCTATGCGAATGCACTATTTTTTCTACCTTCGCTCAAAAAGGAGTAAAGTGGTCGGCAACGCTTAGTTCTTCCTCCAGTGCTTATAGCTATGTTATATTCTATCTCAGTGGATGGTTGTGCTGTGATGGCCACCACATTATTTTAATAAAATATACTATTATATATTCTAACTATACATTGTTATAAAATAGATAAAATGAATACACAATACGATAACAGAAGCACGATAACAGTACATAACACATATATAGCATTCAGAAATCTCACCTTCTGTCACCGATAACCGTTCACGAGCAATAAAAATGGAAAGACAAAATATGATTATTACTATGTAATAAAATGTACAGGCATCTACGATATTCATATATTTCTACGATATTCATACACAGGGTTAGTAATCACACATATATGAAATATTGATATTGGTTCGAGAACACTAATTTAACATTTGGAATACTAAAAAAAAAGAGTTAGGAGTGAAATATCGCATCAAGTTGCAGTACCTTACCTTATCTAGTTCCACAGCTTTCTTGATTCGAATTTGAGACTTCGATTTGGCAACGACAAACCAGTGATTGACGGCGTCTTTGAACCACAGGTGGTAGTTTACTAACGTTAAGTTTTTCTTTTCACTAAAACAAAAGAAAACTACTTATATTAAACATTTAATGATGTATTCATCATTAAACAAGTCCATTTGATATTTTAATTTCTTTATAAAATATGTAGTCTTTATTAATTTCCAAAGGAAATGATTTTTTTGTCTGTAGAGCAACACCATATGGATTAATATGTTTTCTATGGATCTAACAATACACATATTTAACCTTTACATGTGGGCGCTGGGACAGCATCTGGCCCATATATTTTACATAGGGGCTTGATTCAATTTTCATCAGGGACGGGTGATTTTTAAAGTATGTGATGTCTGAAGTATGCTGCACTAACAGGTAATTACCAGAGAGTTGTTATATTAAATAGAGAGCGCCTTCAATGCCAGACTCTCGTAAGGCCGCGGTATCAACATTGGAAAAAAAAAACATCACGTGGTTATAGCGCTGCCACATTTGGCGTTCAGACATCTGCAGGACTTCCAAATTTGGCGCACTTTCTTCTTTTTTGGTGATAAGGCGTTCTGACCGTATTCAACTTCTTAACGTATATGTAGGTATTTACTTATTTTCAAACAATATGCGCTAAATAATTCCTCCTCATTAACGAAACGAAAATATAATTTTTTTAGTGTTCAATACTCGAAGAAACGAAACTCTTTATATTTCTCAGATTTTATTGTTCATGTTTTCTTATTGAATTTCCTTAATGTATATGTTAAACTCCCTTAAATTGTGCCACTCGTTCAAAAAACGATATTTAAATACAAAATTAAACACAAAACCATATTACAATACTTCGATCTCGTTTAGTTCTTAAAGTCGCCAAGGCCTGCCAAGAATTGGCATTTCCACCTATCACGTGGTTTCAATGATGGACACACGGAAATAAGCATTTTTATTCCTGTATTTTTATCATTACTCTATGGTAATTACATGGTTTCGGCCAACTGACGCTTGCCTAGTGGTACCTACAGATCGTCTGCAGCTTGGCTTTTCAATTTTTCAACCCTCTCAAGTTAACCTACCCCCATCTGCGAATCTACTTGTTTTGATTTCTCACATTAAGGCACTTTATTTCAAGTAACAAACATGGCAGCATTGATGGGTTGAATTTGACATTCGGTTCGAAAATATCTGTGGAAAAATTCTGATGTCGGCGGAGTGGCCTAGTAAGCCAAGCCTCCTGATTGGCTGTCAGAGGTCGAATCATTTCCCTCAGTTTTTGTTGCGAAGAAATCAAAGAAAGCCTTTGATATATTTTTATCCATTGACAATAGGTGCACATTCGTGGAAATTGTTAATGATCTGTCCGTCAAACGCTACACGCCTCCTATTTTAAGACAAGTCGTTCTTCCACAATGCTTTGGGAATTCTTTGTCCTGCTTCCCAAAGCGACATTTTCTCCCTCCGTTTATGAATTAGCAGGATAACTTTTCTTTAACTTAGACCGCGCGAAAAGGTTACGAAAACACTTACTCCATGGGCAGGTTGTCCTTGAACTTGATGAACTCCTGCAGGGCCATGTAGAGTTCGAACATGGCCGTGGCCGTGACCATGTAGTCGGAGTCGGGGCTGTCGTCCACTTCGGCGCCTACACTACTGCACGAGTCCTGGATTTTGCCTCCCAGGGAATCGCTCACCTGGACCCCAAAAATACAACATTACACCTTAAGTATTTTGTAAAATACACTAGATCTTTGATACAGTCATCCCTCGTTACAGAAATCAACTAAACCAAGTAGATTAGAAACATTTTGAAAGGATCATGATACCATTATTTTTATTTTTTATAACAGTTTTAATATATATATTATTTAAATTTATATAAGTGCAGAATATTTTACGCAAAAATTCCATATTTTTTTTCTCAAAATATAATTTTTTTAATACTTTTAAAGTTTGTTTTTTATTCAAACTCTAAGGGTTTTATAAATATTTATATGTTTTTCCACCAAAAGGTTACTTATATCCTTTGAAGTATAATACATTAGAATTGGCATTAAAATTGTGTATACTACTTGTATTTGATTTTTATATAAATAGTTATTCATAATATCACACATTTTTTCCCTAAAAGTAACTTTTTGTTACTTTAATAATTAAAAAAAAATACTACATATAGAACTAATTTGTATGCTAATTTATAATGCACATATATATTACAATATGTTTTTGAATTCATTAACTATACGTTTTCATAATATTTTTTTTCACAGAATGAACTATAAATACCAGAACACAAAATAGTCCATGACAAATAGTATTTTTTTAGAATAAAATATTGCGTTTTTAAATCTAAAAAAATGCGATCTATGACATTTCAAAACTGTTTAGAAAACATAATATTTCTCAACATTCAACTGACAGAATCGTTAAGAAATAATTATAAAATAATTTATCGAAAGTTATAATTTTTTTTAAATTTATCATTACTATTACAATTTGAATAGTTATTACACTATCTAATAAAAAGGAGAAAAAAATAGTAGTAATATAATTTTGTGAGCAATGGGTTGAAACTCAGGGTTACTTTGCCACACATTTTATATTAGATAATGTACTACTAACAGAGTAATTTATATCTGATTGTCACACGTTTTATATTAGGTAATGTGCGACTAATCAAGTAATTCCTATCTGACTGCCACACATTTTATATTAGGTTGTGTGAGACTAACCGAGTAATTTATATCTGATAGCCACACATTTTATATTAGGTTGTGTGAGATTAACCGAGTAATTTATATCTGATTGCCACACATTTTATATTAGGTAATGTGCGACTAATCGAGTAATTCCTATCTGACTGCCACATATTTTATATTAGGTTGTGTGAGACTAACCGAGTAATTTATATCTGATAGCCACACATTTTATATTAGGTAATGTGCGACTAATCAAGTAATTCCTATCTGACTGCCACACATTTTATATTAAGTTGTGTGAGACTAACCGAGTAATTTATATCTGATTGCCGCACATTTTATATTAGGTAATGTACGACTAACCGAGTAATTTATATCTGATTGCCACACATTTTATATTAGGTAATGTGTGACCAACCGAGTAATTTATATATGATTGCCACACATTTTATATCAGGTAATGTGCGGCTAATCGAGTAATTTATATCTAATTGCTTCACATTTTATATTAGGTAATGTACGACTAACCGAATAATTTATATCTGATTGCCACACATTTTATATTATGTAATTTGTAACTAACCGAGTAATTAATATATGATTGCCACCTATTTTATATTAGGTAATGTACGACTAACCGAGTTATTTATATCTGATTGCCACACATTTTATATTAGGTAATGTACGACTAACCGAGTAACTTATATCTGATTGCCACACATTTTATAATTGTATATTAGGTAATGTACGACTAACCGAGTAATTTATATCTAATTGCCGCACATTTTATATTAGGTAATGTGTGACTAACCGAGTAATTTATATATGATTGCCACACATTTTATATTATGTAATGTACGACTAACCGAGTAATATATATCTGATTGCCCCACGTTTTATATTAGGTAATGTGCAGCTAATCGAGTAATTTATATCTAATTGCTTCACATTTTATATTAGGTAATGTGCGACTAATCGAGTAATTCCTATCTGACTGCCACATATTTTATATTAGGTTGTGTGAGACTAACCGAGTAATTTATATCTGATAGCCACACATTTTATATTAGGCAATGTGCGACTAATCGAGTAATTCCTATCTGACTGCCACATATTTTATATTAGGTTGTGTGAGACTAACCGAGTAATTTATATCTGATAGCCACACATTTTATATTAGGTAATGTGCGACTAATCAAGTAATTCCTATCTGACTGCCGCACATTTTATATTAAGTTGTGTGAGACTAACCGAGTAATTTATATCTGATTGCCGCACATTTTATATTAGGTAATGTACGACTAACCGAGTAATTTATATCTGATTGCCACACATTTTATATTAGGTAATGTGTGACCAACCGAGTAATTTATATATGATTGCCACACATTTTATATCAGGTAATGTACGACTAACCGAGTAATATATCTGATTGCCCCACGTTTTACATTAGATAATGTACGACTAACCGAGTAACTTATATCTGATTTCCACACATTTTATAATTGTATATTATGTAATGTACGACTAACCAAGTAATTTATATCTGATTGCCGCACATTTTATATTAGGTAATGTGTGACTAACCGAGTAATTTATATATGATTGCCACACATTTTATATTATGTAATGTACGACTAACCGAGTAATATATATCTGATTGCCCCACGTTTTATATTAGGTAATGTGCGGCTAATCGAGTAATTTATATCTAATTGCTTCACATTTTATATTAGGTAATGTACGACTAACCGAATAATTTATATCTGATTGCCACACATTTTATATTATGTAATTTGTAACTAACCGAGTAATTAATATATGATTGCCACCTATTTTATATTAGGTAATGTACGACTAACCGAGTTATTTATATCTGATTGCCACACATTTTATATTAGGTAATGTACGACTAACCGAGTAATTGATATCTGATTGAAGTCTTCTCGATAACTCATCTGACAGCTTGTTAGAAAAAGAAATAATTTTTATATTAGTCGTTTTAAACACAAAATGCATTGATTAGTTAAACATTATGTTATTCTATCTAAACGTCAAGCCTACCATTTTTTCTAGTTGTTTGTAAACAACGACTGAATATGACACTCCGGTGGCACTAAAATGAAATAAACAAGTGTTAAACAAAAATAATACATAACATAAACTAGGGTCTCTAACCTACTCTGGCTGATGGAGGAAAAGCATCTTGGCGTGATAATTGTTCCAGCTTTGGCGATATTGATAAGTTTACTATTTAGCAACCCTGTGGAAGGAATGGCTGACTCCGTAGTGAGAATTTTAACAGTCATGACTACTTTAAAAAAAAAATGACATTGTAGTATAATATAGCTAGGTTTTTTTTAACATTAAATTGTAATGATGTTTCGCTATATTTGCAGTGTATTATATATGTAATATGTTGCTAAAATAAACAATCTACGCATAGGAAGAAAATAACAAAAAATTATCAAATTTCGTAATATAAAAAGCTACAACAATTTAAAACGATCATATGCTGTAAACTGAAATAACTGGATCATATGCTGTAAACTGAAATAACTGATGGAACGACAGTATAAGATTGCAGCATTTGGCGCTTTATCTCCTCATCGACAAACAATTATCGCGTCAAGATGCTTTTTCTCCATTAGTCAGAGTAGGCTCTAGACATAATATATCCTTTAAAATAGGTTAAGATAAATTTAATAAGAACATATTTTGATTATTTACAGTAATATTTCATCTACTTATATATATTGATAATGTATTAATATTTAAAAGATATAGTATTACGTATTAATATTTAAAAGATATAGGATTGCACAGATAAATATTGATATATATATATTTAAATATTTACACTTGTATTGAAATACTAAAAAAAAATATTAAAAGAAAATATAGTGCATTCAGTCATAAAACTATAAATAATTTTATATTTATGTTATAACCCATAGTCTAAAGGGAAACTGATTGAAAACTTTATAGTTCACAGCAATACAGAAAAAGGAATTGAATAAATAAAAGAATGAATTTAAAATAAAAGACAAATAGTTTTCCAAATTGAATGTGGGTTTTGTTACTAATTATATGGAACTAATAAATATTTTTACTAATTTAAAGTTAAAAAAAAATGTTTTTATACCATATATACTGAAATAAAAATACTTCCTGTTTTAAAAAATAATCGTAAAACTTAAAAGTTTTCACTTATATTTATATATTTTAAATAATTTATATGTATATGAAAAATACACATTTTGGGATAAAGAAGACACATAAGACACATATAAAAGCAGAGACGTATGTGCTACAAACTTTTTTGTAACAGATAAAGGTGAATATATATGCTGAAATAAGAGTTAAAGAATTTCTGTGATTAAATTCAAATTAAATACGTTTTGTAATGTTGTACATCTAAATTCTTGTTAAAATACAAATACAGTTTAAAATAACGCAATAAAAGTACATGAAATCTCCAGATTTCATGTATTTTTATTGCGTAGTTTTAACGTTGTATTTGTATTTTAATATTCTTAGCGCAGTATTCTATAAGACGAGTTATTATCTTATTGGTTTATTTTGATTGCGTAGTTTTAACATTGTATTTTAGTATTCTTAACGCAATGTTCTATAAGACGAGTTTTTAAATCTTATTCATGTATTTTTATTGCGAGGTTTTAACGTTGCATTTGTATTTTAATATTCTTAACGCAATAATATATAAGACGAGTTTTTACCTTATATTAACTTGGTTGTTGTTTTTGTTCCGTCTGCGTTTACGATTTGTAATTTTTCGATTTTTGAAATTCACCGAAGTTCGATTTCCATCTACGATACTTTCAAACTACAATTTCACCGATCACAGGGTTCTTACAATGTATGAATTATTTATAATAAATATTTTGGTATAATACATTCGATTAATTACTAAAAGTATTGGTCATTAACAACCCTTTTTTAATGATCACGTTAATATTCAATTTAGATTAACCTCTTAATTTGGGGATTTTAATATAAAAGGACTTCGTTTAACTTTACCTCGACCTAGAGTAAAAATCTTTTTATTTCTGTCTGTATTTTTTATATTAATGTTATTTATGACGATGGAAATGTATATAAATAATTTTTTTAGAAGATCGCACACACATAAGTAATTCATGGACATATTAATTTCAAAATGAAATGTTTCAAATTTAATGCGAAATATTCCTAATATTTCAAAACAATATAATTCGAGTCTTAAATTGCTTAAAATTCCGCATATTCGGAATCTCAAAACGACATTATTTTGTTTTTATTAAATATATTATTGATCGATTCCTAATAAGATATCGACCTCCATCCACCTAGCGTACTGAAGCGAAACTAAAAAAAAATCAAAACTTAAACTTTGTGCTGCCATCTATGGAGAAAAACCTCAACGAAAAACGACCCATCTCAAAAATGTTCCTGTGATCGACAAAACTGCTACTCTACTTAATAAAAGAGTGCATGCTCACTTGGATATTTTACGTTGCTTAATTATGTCTCCACTATTTAACAGTCTCAGAGTTGTACTGAAGGACATCAGACAGAGAGGTATAAAAGGGAAATAGAGAGAGAAAAAGAGAAAAGAGAAACAGATGAGATTAAAACATACAAAGGGGAAAAGCACAAGTGTTGTTTTGCTGGAGAGAGCCTCGGCACTGTGTTTTAATACTCCGAAAAGCAACTTACGACTCTTTATATGTACCTTTCAAATTCCTCATTGTAGTACATAAGCCCCTTGTGCACGTCCGTGTTTAAGGTGTTTATGAGCTCTATCAGGCATCGCAATGTCCACTTGTCCCTGACATCCTGAAAGAAAACAAGCTGTTACCTGTAGTTCCACACGCTTTAATATAACGATTGTATGTAACGATTGAATGTCAAATAATATGATAAATGTATGTTACCGTGAAAGTGTGAAAATCAGTGTCCATGCAAATTCACTAGTGACTCTGCAGACTAGTGACTAGGCCGATTCGTGCAATTGAGGAAAATTATATAATTTCGCACATGCACAAGTGAAAGTTGAAATGAGATCGTTACACGAACAACAGGAACGTTTTTATACCTTAACGTGTTTATAACATTAACCCATAGACAATACAATGGCATTTTTTACTAAAAACATACTATTAGAGAACACATTTGTTTTTTACCTCTCCCGAAAACTTTAAAAAATGTAACACGACTCCTTTTTACATTTAGTGATTCATATACAAATATTAAAAAAATATAAATTTAATTTGTTTAAAGTATGTTTGGATGTGGTAATTTCTTTTTTTTTTAAGAATTTTTTTTATGACTCTCGTAAATAGAAATTAAAATCTGATAAATAAAACTCACCTTCTTTTGGGCTTCTATATTAGCTATTTGAGTGTTAAACCAATCTAAGGTACCTTTCTGAAAATGAAATGAAATACATGTCAATTCATATTGAACAACAACAATACAAATCAAATGTTAAATATGATCTAATTAGCAAGCCTGTGTTACACTATTTTCCCAATATTATCAAAAGATATAAAGAAGTATAAAATAATAATAATGTATAGTCATTCATGTAATGTGTTTTAAAGCAATAAAACGAAATTCATTATTTATTTTTCGAAGTCTTTATAGCTGCCTTAATCACAATCAAATAGTGAATTTTCCTTCCAACGCACCTTCAAACAGCAAGTGACTTCCACATGCAGATCGTGTCTGAATGGACAACACCAACGGAATGCTTTCTGGCCGTGGAGCAATGACAGGCACCTTAACATGAAAAAATATACATGATTTAAAATTATAATCTTCACTTAACACACCAATAAACTACTAACATACCATAAAACATTATAAGTACTATATGGAATTATCATGTTTAATTGTTATACAGGGTGTCCTACAAAGGACTCCATGATTTAAAAATTAAATAACTCTGAAACGGTGATAGATGGAAGAGTAAAAGAAGATAAACGTTTGTTTTGAAATCCATAAAAATATATTAAGGACATTTCAGAATTAGTTTAAAATGTTATCGACAGGTGGCGCTGAACGCTGAAACAGGAATGGATTGGCCTCCATATTCACCCGAATACCCCTTTACTTTTTGTGAGGAACATTTAAGAATTCTATTTTCCGGAACTATCCAAAATCGGGCTTGATTGTATTGAACAGATGATTTGTGAGGCATGTGCGTTAATTTCTGTCCGCATACTATAGAGGGTGAATGAAAATTCCCCTCTGCTGAGATAGGTGCTCATTTTGAATCGATTGGATTGTAATAGGATTGCAGCGACTGATTGCAAAGGACAGTTTATAGACTATTTCTCAGACTATGTAATGCAACAACAGAGTACAGAGCCTCCTGTCGTCAATATTTTAACTAATTTTAAAATTTCTGTATCAGATTTTTTCCCCGGCTTTCAAAACAAACACAATTTTTTTTATTTTACTATTCTATCGATCTTGGTTATTTAATTTTAAAATCAAGGAGTTCATTTTGGAACATCCTGTATATACAATGAAGCACGTTTGTAGGTTTTGTAGATATATAATTGTATAGCTAAAGCTTTTAAATGTATATTCGTTGGCCAATCCAGTTTATTACATTATTCAAATGATTATGCATCAACCCAATAAATGGGGCATTGATTGCCATTGTTCTTCCTTAAACTGAATAAAAGAATCCTTTTAGAGGAATTGGCCAATATTTAAAGCCAAAACCATATTACAGTGTGACCATAACAAGAAAGTCCACATACAAGAATTCTATATCGAAACGTTCTAAATAGAGTGTACTGTTTTTAAGCTATCAGCCAACTTGATTTGTATACATCTCTTAACTAGTACATTACTTCCGTCGCTGGAATTGAGTGAAATCGTCCGTTTCTATAGCAGCCGTCACACAACAAAATCAGTTTAGGGGTTTCTTCGTGGTGGTAAGGCAGTATTTAAGGCTTTATCATAAGCCAATCCAATCTGAGCGTTAGTTGAAAGGAAATGCGTGATTCTCACTTGAGCAGGTGCGTGAGCTTGTGCGTGGAGAAGGTGTTTCCTGGCGGGAAGAGGTCCCTGTGCTTCTGCAGCAGCTTCAGGCAGAAGTCCAGGAAGATGTTGAACGACTCGGCAAGGGCAGCCTCCTAAAACAACAAGCACAATATCATTAAAAACTGATCGTCGGCTTAATGCACAGACCTCCTAACTCCAAACCATGGGTTCATTAGCCGTAACGAAAGTTGCTTGGTGATTCACTTCTAAATGTGGATTTTTCTTAAAGAAAACAAGAAATGATCGGAATACTGAGATTAGTTTCGTAGCCATAAAGCAGCTTTCGCAATTGCTGATGAATCCGTGTTTTGGTATTACGAGGTTAGAGAAATAAGCCTAAGAGATGTTTTTGGTTTTTAATACTGCTGTTCACTCACGTAGCATAAATATTGATTTTGATGGAGATGCGTAGTTTGATTAGGTGCAACGTGACTCAAATACGAGTGTTACGAAAGCAGAGATTATGTCTTAATAGAAAGAAGATACATATTTCAATTTTGAATAGAATGATCTGGTGTTCGACCGAAAATACAAAATTGTACATATTGTTACCGTATTTACTTTGGGATGGCAAAAGTGGATATTATAATTAAAAAAAAAAGACACATATTTCGATTTTGAAGAGAATATGCGTGGACATAAGCCAAATTGTATATTAAGTTTAGATTTTAAAAAATATACCTTGTTTAACTTTTCCGCTTAGGCTTCATAACCTAAAAGTTCCACTGGATGTGGGCTAATTCCTCAGGGGAGAGGAAGGATTTTGCTTTGGGAGGCAGGAAAAATATTTCTCAAAGCTTCGTGGAAGGAATATTTGCCTTACAATAGGAGGCGTGTAAATTGCTGACGGAGAAGTCGTTAACAACATTTCTCAAAGCACGTAAATTCGGTATAGGGTTGTACATGTGTCAAATAGTGAAAAGTGTAACCGAAGACGATCTGCAGAAACCATTAGCGAAAAGTCACCTGTCCGAAAAGGTATAATTACATGTTATACCGCAAACAGCATACTTCAGACCACATGCTTTTTAAAAATTATTCCACCATACCGTGGATTAAGAAGTGTTCCAAGCCTACCACTAGATCCCAATACTCTATAGGACACATTTTGTCCCACATATAGGATAATTTAGTGACTTCTGGAAGTATATTTGTGTGTTCACATTCAATGTCATCTACTGTTCTCCCATCACGAGAAGAACTCTCGCCAGAGTTCTGTTGTCTGTCGGTTGCTATGGCAACCGGCGAATTTATTCGATTCGGGGATTGGAATATAAAAGGCATAATTCCATTTAGCGGATTGAAGAAATCTTTCATTTCATCAAAAGCATTTTCGGCCGTTTCTGGTTATACTAAACTGCGCTCTTTAATTCTACTTATTTAATTGTCATTTCGATACGTTTTTGATTTCGGTATTTCGATTTCATTTGTGTGATTTCGCAACAGACAATTTTTGCAATTTCTTGTGAAGATCTTTCTAAAATGGAATGTATTTTTAACAAAGGAAATACCCTGCATCTCAAGCTAGAGAAACTATTTACAATGTCGTCAGCTTTTGTATCAATGAAGCATCCTCTAAATCTCTGAAAATTACGATGACTTTACAAAAATAATTGTAATTAATATTCTAATAGGATATGCGAATCACTCGCCAAAATAGCATCCATCCCAACATCATTTACCCGAATCCCCAACTTCATTTGGAACGTTCCGCGCTGGCAACCCAACTCAGAGTTGATCTCGTGGTGGGATGACAGTAAGTTAGAAATTGCTTTTTAAAATCTTACCTCGTCCCTTGAAAGCGGATTCTCATGTTCCCCCCAAGCTCGGCTCACATCATCCAGAAGTTGGTACAGCAAAGCGTAGTCCAGTGGCACTTCCATCAGCTGCTTGCTGTACATGATCCAGCGGCTGCACCCAAAAGCACAATAGTTCACTTATCAGTTATAAAAACTTTTAATAAATTAGTTGTAAATTGAAACGCCAGCTTTAAGAAGAGAACAATGACAAAAATCAAGTTTTTCCGTAATTAAAAGGAACTGTATAAGTATTAGAGTTCTCATTAAACAACCACGTGTAACTTATTAGTAACTTCATAACTCTATTTAAGTATGTGATAGCACGCTTGAAAACAATACATATTTACCCAGAATTGGGTGGTAGTTTTTAAATTTAATTTTAGATAACATATTATATTTTTACAAACACGGAGCACGGAGCTTGGTAGAGCCCCAGTTGCTCAGTTGGTAAGGCGTTCAGCTACTAATCAGAGGATTGGTGGTTCGAATCCGTGAAATGGACTTGACAAAGAAAAGTAAAAAAGTAGTGATCTTGCGATCGGAGGGTTGCCAGCTTCGCTGCAAAAATACTAAAAAGTCGTCCAGAATATCCAACAAATTATACTGGCGTGTATACGGGACTGGTGCACTATACATCTGATCGGGGTCCAAAGTCCCGAATTGAAGGCCTTGGGTGCCAGTTCAGGTGTTTCCTCGTCATCTGACCATGGTTCTAAAATAACGTGGTGCATGTATGAATGTGTGTATGTATGAATGTGTGTGTGAATGTGTATGTGTTCCCGGGTCTTTCCTTCGAGATTGACCCCGAACCGTTGCCAATAGCCCACTGTGCA
Organism: Troglohyphantes excavatus; assembly: GCA_963932185.1. Taxonomy (NCBI): domain Eukaryota; kingdom Metazoa; phylum Arthropoda; class Arachnida; order Araneae; family Linyphiidae; genus Troglohyphantes; species Troglohyphantes excavatus. The sequence continues at coordinate 55,558,805 of OZ010670.1, forward strand.
GCTCTAGTGCGACGTTAATTAACAAAACCAAAACCAACCCGTATACACGCCAGTATAATTTGTTGGATATTCTGGACGACTTTCTAGTATTTTTGTAGAGAAGCTGGCAACCCTCCGATCGCAAGATCACTACTTTTTTACTTTTCTATGTCAAGTCCATTGCACGGATTCGAACCACCAATCCTCTGATTAGTAGCTGAACGCCTTGCCAACTGAGCAATAGGAGCACGGAGCAAACAGATTTAAATTATCTCACCACAGTGCCTGCTGGAGTTCGGTGACGTCGCCCTGGATGGCATGCTGGTGCAGGATGGTGAGTGCAGGTTGAGGTAAGTCGCCAGCCCACTCGTAGCTTGGGCCCTGGAAGTAGAATTCCCTTACTACACTGATTGATTAATATGCAAATCAATGCCAATGCATTAATTGGCGTATTATTATTGATGGTAACTATCGGTATGCAACTAAACTATTTAGTTGCATGCAAATGGAAAACTCGAATTTTATCCTGAGCAACTTTGAATTGCATAAAATAAAGTTTGATTGCTATTGCAGTTTTGGCAAATAATCGACAATTGAGCAATTTTGGGTGGATTGTGGTAATCCGAGTTTGGCGATTTTTCACCTTCCCTTTGACGATTGCGGAATCAAAGACCTGAACCCTTTGAGTTGGATGCAATTAAATAATCGCTTGCAGTTGGTGTGGGATTTTTTTAGTTGCTCAGTTGATTAAAAGTTGCAATACAATTGTTGCTCGTTCATGGCTAATCTTAAACTATCAATTTCAATTCATGGAGTATGCCATTTAAAAAGAAAACCAACCCATATTTTATATTATTCGCTTTTCTATAATGATGTGGCTATATACTCAAATCTTGCAATTTGATTTTATCTTCATTTTAAATGCCATATAAACAGAAAACTTGGCGGTAATTTTGGCGTAGTGGTAAAATATCGAATGCCATGCAAAAAGTTCAAAAATGAAAAACAGCTCACAGCGCTTCATTTGAATGAAAATTTGAGCTATACTTAAATGTTCATTCATGCGCTTAAACGTTTCTTCTCTTTCTATATGGCAATAAGGAATAAGCATCTAATGATAGAAATGCTCGCCAATCACTCACGAAATGCTGCTTCAATTCATGCTGTATGAAAACCCAGAAGAGCTCCTGGTGTTCAACGACCTCCTTCCAGTTGTCCTCCTCCAAAGCCATGTCCTTGTCCTCCCGAGTACCAAGTGAGATCTTCAGCCGGATTTGACCTTGGACGCTTGATCTCTCTGTCCGGCCTTCCAGGCAGAACCAGCGGTCGATGCCTGACGAAGGGATGTCCTGGCAACAATAGACAATTTATTAAGTATAGTGTGCTCCTTATGAATCTAAAGGATATGAAAGAGTATATCTGTGTGTATATCTCCAGTTTTCCTAGAACACATGGTAAGTTGTTGAGCAGTTTTCATTGTTTGGGTGTTGAACTACACATCAGAAATCATTCTTTTTGCTTTACTTTAACTACTATTATGTATATAAATGTAATATTTTGTTCCGAACGCGGAACGTGCTGTTAACGTTAGAATTAACATTAAGATTAGACCGATTACAAATATCTACTTTTAGCTTGATCGTATAAAATAAGTTTGACATTGCGTTGTGTTTTGACAATTAAACTACCCAGACCGTGGATTTTCCTGTTGGGGAGAAAAGGCATAAAAATGCAGAAACTTAACTATAACAAACGTAAGGAACGAATAAACTTTCATGATATACAGATTTATTACCCGTGCGAGAACATAGTTCATTTGACTCACCAGACTGGTAAAGGGGCTGACAGTCAATTATAGAACCACTCTCCAACATGACAGATTAATTAACGTTGGATGAGATGTCGAGAGTCTGATTTAAGAGTTTTATTAAAAGTCTGAAGAGAGTATTGAAGTCTAAAAAGTGTAAGAGAAATGTCTCTCGATGTGGAGAGTAGATATCTGTCAAGGGGTCGAAGGGACCGCCCTCTGAATCTTTCCGCCTCATTCCATTGGTCTTCCTAGATAAAACACCTCTCGTCGGCTTGCCCGTGATTTGGTAAATACGACTTATTCACACGATTGAGCCCGACGAGATGAAAGGACCACATATATTTCACATTGACGGACCCTAAATTCCCAAGTCGACTCTTTATGTCATGGTGTCCTTTCAAACGTTTTATGGTAGGTCCCAGCCTGGCACCTTGCTTGCGTGGGAAAGTGGCGTGGCAAACATCAGGTATTGCATCACCACATTTTGTTTGCTGCTACAAAAGCTAAGCGACTTGTTTAAAATATAAGCGAAGTTATTGGCCAAAATTAATGTTTTGCTTATACCAGTGGTTTCCAAACTATTTTGGCCGTGGAACCCCAAAATTTGTTACCAATGATCGAGGAACCCTGAATATTTTTTAATCAACGACTTTTCAAAATTTAATATCTGATATTAAATGAAGCAAGTATTATTTTGGTATTTCAGATTTTATTGAATTAAGCAAAACTAAAAAAAAAAAAAATCATCATAGAAATAATAACAGTTTTTTAGTTTTTTATACATACTTTTATTATTTTTTTTCTTTTCCATCTAATCGATGTCGTTTAAGAATATGCAATGCAGACAAGTCAGTGATTATGATGAAAACAAATAAAAACGTGCTTTGCATGGATCAACTGGTGCGGTTATAAGAAGCCAAAGGACATAGACAATCTTCAAAGCAGTAACCCGGAAAAGAAGTTTGGAATATGCCACTATGCCCATCCATCTATTAGTAGGATCGAAAGTTTGATCCCGGTTAAACATCCATACACCGGTATATTGCACACAAAAAAATTACATAAATTTTGGGGGTCGATTGTAAACTTTCCGAGGAAAATGTGAATATATTAAACACCATTCTTATTTTTTTTTAATCAAATAAAATTTTTCACGCGGAACCCCTAAATTTTTTTGTGGAACCCCAGGGTTCCACGGAACCCACTTTGGGAACCACTGGCTTATACCAATACATCCAAATGTGATACAGCTGAAGAATGACCATCGCCCAACAATTTGTAACCTTATCCCAATTATATAATTTATAACCTTAATAAAGTCTTTATTTCCAAATAATTTGAATATATGAACGGTTTAATGGGAAAAACCAGTATAGTGTTCCTGTTATGCGTTTTTTAAAGGGCTCCACGCCCTGCCCTTTTTTTTTGTAAGTGCCGATGCGCCCTGCCCTTTTTTGAAGTGAAAAATGTGCCCTGCCTTTTTGTCAGTATCTTTGCGCCCTGTAATTAAAAAAATATATTTTTCCGCAAAAACGTAGGTCTGTAGGATTGCCTTGGTATCCCAATCGTACCCTCAACCCACGTGACATTTGCTGAACAACGTAGTTAAAGTAAAGAGGCGTTTTTGAGATCTATAGGTATTAGGTTGGTGACATAAAAGATAATTGTAGGCTAATTGTACATGTGTAAAGGATTACTTTTCTTAACACTTGAAATGGGGCGGCAGTTGAGCCGGAATTCACAATGCATTAATCCAAAAATTGCTTACTTTGAAGGAAGGTATTTTCCAAGAAAGGATTGTAAATGACTCCTGTCAAAAAATGAACGCCTCTAATTGTGATGCTCTTCGCTCCCTCACAATGCCTGTGGATTTTCCAGCCCTTTTTTTGAAATTGCCCATTACTATAATCAATCTTCACGTCAGAAAAATAGTGAACTTTTTATCCCTTTTGTCCAAATATTTGCGATCTTCGTCAAACGAGGATATCGCACGAAATTTAAGATAGTTATAACTCTTAATTTCGTTTGCCTCTGACAAATGCAACTTCCAGATGGCACTCTTAAGAATTTTTTCATTCATAAAAATCATTTCATTCCTTAGAAATTCACTAAACGCGATCTGCTGCGATCTCTTTTGAAAGACTTACAATCCTTTTGCATCTCATAAATAAATGGTTATACTTCCCCACTTTCTATTTCATCATGATTTGATGTGCACTACATAACAAAATTGCAATAAATTTTTCGAAAATATAATTTAATTTACGAAATTGAAGTTTAGGACTTGTCATTTGGAGTTATAAAAATTGATTTATGGAAGAAGCTTGTTTCTTTTTGTTTGGTTTGTATTAACGTTCTAATTTGTTTTACTGCTAATATATATATATACATATTTTTTTTATTATAAACTTATCTCTCTCCCCCCCCCCCTTTTTTATGAAATTTGAGATAGTAAAAAAATTTTAACCAGGAACTTCAAAAAAATTTGGAGATTTCAAATATTTCTTTTTTGAAAAAATTAAAAAAAAAAAACACTTCTATTAGAGATTTTTTATGTAATGAGTTTATGGTGCAGTTTTTTTAAAAACAAATTAATTTTATTTTTTGTGAAATTTTAAACATTTTTAAAAAAACTCTAAATTATACAAACTTTAAAAAAGCTTTTAGAAAAGAGAAAATTCTGGCCCTCCTGAAAAAAATCCAGTTAAATTTAAGGAAAGTGCCGTTTTAGTCAACAGAAGGTGCCTTTTTACATAACAAAAAGTGCCCTTTTTGACTAATCCCCCCTGCCCTTTTTTAATACTATGTGAACCCTAAACCATTAATATAATTTATTTCTTAAATTATACATATTAATTGCAGGGTATAAGACGATTTAAAAAATTTTTTGATCCAGGTTTTCAAATTAAGGGGGTCCGATACCTTCGACATTTTTTTTCTTTATTTTTATACTTGTACAATCCAATTTTTTTTCTCTTTCTAAATATGCATAAAAAAACCATTTTAAGACGCTCAATTTTTTTTTAAATTGCACATTTATTTTTAAATTAAAATTTTAGTAAATTTTTTACCAATTTTAAAATTCCTACTCCTTTTTTGTTTTTCAATATTTTGAAGCAATTTTTTTTATTTAAGATCTTGAATAATATGTAAATAGATGTATGCATTCAAATTTTGATTCAGATACATCACTTTAAAAAAATAAAATATATTAGAAATTTTGGAAAAAAAATTGACGAAAAAAAATAAAATTCTATTTTAAGTGGTTTTAAAAAACAAATTATGGTAAAAATAGGAAATCTGAATGCCTACATCTATTTAAAATATATTTATCTTGCTATACACACAAAAATTATGATTTTAAGTATAATAGTAAAAAAGCCTTAGCATTTTTAGTGTTCATTAAATTTCAAAACCACGAACAGAGATATTTGCTTTTAAAGTTTACATATGATACAACTATGTTATAGGAACACATCATTAAAACATTCATAACTAAAAAAGTAATAGGAATTTTTTGAAGCAGTTTTTTGTGAGTTATTAAGATAAGTTTGAATATTATTTTTTAAATATAAAAAAAAAATGACTTTTTTTGCGAATTTTGGGTATCGGACCCCCTTAAAACCTTAGACAACATCACATAAACCTAGGAATATTAGACTATTAAAACACACGTGGATTTATGTATATTGATGGACGTGGATTTATGTATATTGATGGACGTGGATTTATGTATATTGATGGACGTGGATTTATGTATATTGATGGACGTGGATTTATGTATATTGATGGACGTGGATTTATGTATATTGATGGATGTGGATTTATGTATATTGATGGACGTGGATTTATGTATATTGATGGACGTGGATTTATGTATATTGATGGACGTGGATTTATGTATATTGATGGACGTGGATTTATGTATATTGATGGACGTGGATTTATGTATATTGATGGACGTGGATTTATGTATATTGATGGACGTGGATTTATGTATATTGATGGACGTGGATTTATGTATATTGATGGACGTGGATTTATGTATATTGATGGACGTGGATTTATGTATATTGATGGACGTGGATTTATGTATATTGATGGACGTGGATTTATGTATATTGATGGACGTGGATTTATGTATATTGATGGACGTGGATTTATGTATATTGATGGACGTGGATTTATGTATATTGATGGACGTGGATTTATGTATATTGATGGACGTGGATTTATGTATATTGATGGACGTGGATTTATGTATATTGATGGACGTGGATTTATGTATATTGATGGACGTGGATTTATGTATATTGATGGACGTGGATTTATGTATATTGATGGACGTGGATTTATGTATATTGATGGACGTGGATTTATGTATATTGATGGACGTGGATTTATGTATATTGATGGACGTGGATTTATGTATATTGATGGACGTGGATTTATGTATATTGATGGACGTGGATTTATGTATATTGATGGACGTGGATTTATGTATATTGATGGACGTGGATTTATGTATATTGATGGACGTGGATTTATGTATATTGATGGACGTGGATTTATGTATATTGATGGACGTGGATTTATGTTAATTGATGGACGTGGATTTATGTATATTGATGGACGTGGATTTATGTATATTGATGGACGTGGATTTATGTATATTGATGGACGTGGATTTATGTATATTGATGGACGTGGATTTATGTATATTGATGGACGTGGATTTATGTATATTGATGGACGTGGATTTATGTATATTGATGGACGTGGATTTATGTATATTGATGGACGTGGATTTATGTATATTGATGGACGTGGATTTATGTATATTGATGGACGTGGATTTATGTATATTGATGGACGTGGATTTATGTATATTGATGGACGTGGATTTATGTATATTGATGGACGTGGATTTATGTATATTGATGGACGTGGATTTATGTATGTTCAGGTGTTTATAAGTGGAATTGACATATTGGTAATGAGATTGTTAATTTTTTAATAAAATTTTAACCAACGAATTAGAGTATCAGTGGAATGAACATTAAGTATTTCCAATTAAATTAATAATTGTTATTTTAATACTTATGTAGGAAATTAAAGTTAGTATTACGTTTCTTGGAAAATCAGTAGCTAAAAATTGATATTTTTTTACTTACTTCGCAGCGTATATTGACACATCCCAGAAAGTCGTCAATGTTTTCGCCTGTGCTTGTGCGTGCAGATTGCGCGATTTGTTTGAAGTATCTAAAGAAGGAAACACAAATACCAATTAATACCAAAATCTGGATTATAATCTAGATTATAATAGTTATTCTCAAAATAATAATATTCAAGAGAAAATAAAAATGTAAAAAGTTTACTACATTTTACAATTGAATTTATTTTTCAGAATGTATACAAATTCAAATTCTGAAGAAGAAGTAGCAGTAATAATTTTTAAATCCACATCTAAATTTCTGCATACCTTACATTTCTACATACTGCAAACTCAAAAAATTCATAACCGAACAACTAATGGTAATAATTGTGCCTGATAATTACGTACCTTCCTAAACCTTTTAAACTTGAAACTTCATTTAATTTTCTGGCAGCGTCAAACACTGAAGACTCGTCATCATGGTCCCTAAAACAAAAATAAATAAATGAGATAAACTAGGTATTTATAGTTTGAAATTGGTATTATAAGTACGTATTTTATACTGTGGAGAAGGGTGGGGGACATGTAAACATGGAACACATGTAAACTTGGGGCATATGAGGGCATTAACTATCATCCATTTAACTTTAATTAAAAATTATTCAACAATTATCAATGAAAGTGATTTTTTTGTGAATGCACAGTAACATTAAGAAGGGTTTATTAATAATAAAAAATATCGTTTACATGTGCATAGAATTTTTTTTTTTTTTTTTTAAATTGAAGATATGATTTTTAAATTTAGATATTGATCGGAAATTAGTATTTTGACTCATCCCATTTTTTTTTGTAAAATGTTATAACTTGAAAAAGTTGTAACGTTCCTATCATGCTGCCATCTAGTGAGAAAGACATACATTAAAATTGCTTGTCAAGTAATTAAAAAAGAAAATGTATGTTCTTTCTTAATAATTTACAATTTTTTTTTTTAAATTAAAATTGTTTTTGTTTATTCATAAAGTAAAAAATATGCCTTTTACGCTGTTTGATTAATTAATATTGTCCATTTTTTAAACCATTTTACCTTTTTGCAATTTTAATATGTTTGTAATTTTTACCTTTTGACAATTTTAATATGTTTGTAATTTTTACCTTTTGACAAATTTTAATATGTTTGTAATTTTTACCTTTTGACAATTTTAATGTGTTCGTAGTTTCACTTTTTTACACTTTAAAAATGTTTGTAATTTTTACTTTTTAACAATTTTAATATTTTTATAATTCTTACAATTTTACAATTTTAATATGTTTGTCTATTGCAAATAATGAAGAATTGTATGAATGAAATGTTTGACTATTACAAATAATGAAGAATTGTATGAATGAAATGTTTGTCTATTACAAATAATGAAGAATTGTATGAATGAAATGTTTGTCTATTACAAATAATTAAGAATTGTACGAAAGAACACAATTCGGCAAAATGATCAATATCCTAAAAGTACAAATACATTATCACTAATCAATAATTAGTATAGTAAGTATAAAGTTTTGTACAATAAAAAAGACTTAATTATATGTCATAATTATGCAGTTTTTATCAAGTAAATTACCAATTACGTTTATTGTTTATAATGCACATGTATAAATGAAATAGTTTTTTAATTACTTCGCTTTTGTTTTAACCAACGTAATTTGTACAAACACTTCAATTCAATATTATAATATATTATATCAGTAGCCATCGTAATGATAAATTATGATTAATCAGTAATTAATACAGTAAATTAAAATTTTTATACATTAGAGAAGACTTACTTCTATGTTAGATTTATGTAGCTTTTATCAAGCAAAATGTCAGTTACGATCGTTGTTTATAATACTCATGTTTAAATGTGTTTTTTTACAATTACCACACTTTTGTTTTAAATAAAGTGTAAGTTTAAATAATTTACATTATAATTTCAATTCAATATTTAAAAATATTATATCAATATCCATCATTATGAATAAACTTACCATATGTCTAGATGAAGTCTGTCAGTACGAATGTCCTCGATATCTCTACAAAAAAAAAGAAAGTAATACTTATTAATAATAAGTAATACTTAAAATTAAATAAAGTGACGTTACTTCTTTTATAATCATAATCATTACAATAATCATAATAATTAATTGGGGTATAGGACGCCAAATCATAAAAAATATCATAAAATTATTTTATCGCTTTAAAAAAAAGTTGATTTTCTTTTAAATTTAATGATCCCAAAATCATATTTCTACTTTAAATACAACTAACTAGTTTTGGAAAATTAATATTAATCTTTGGTACAAGATTGTCTGAGTATGGATCTTTCAACTCATTTTTTTTTCTCCGTAATGACTTTTTTCAAGTTTGTTCAGGTTTAAATTGATATTTGCTTAGATATATTTGAAGAAACTGCTTTAAATTTGGTACAGTATATTTTAAAACATATTAATTTAATTTGTCTTTAGGGATTAGTAATATAAATATTTAATATTTTTGGTATTTTTTTAAAAAATAGTTTGCAGAGTGAAATTCGTGTTTTTTTTTAAAATTATTTTCTCCAAAAATTGTTTAGTACAAAGCAAACATTTGCGAAAACATTTTGTTAACCACATTCTTTAGTTTACAAAAGTGCAAAATTATAGTTTTTCTAAAAAAAAGTATATATTTGACATTTATCAAAGGAATGTCACTGTTACATTTATAAGGAATGTCACTGTTACATTTATAAGGAATGTCACTGTTTCGTAATTCTTTATCAAAAAATAAATAACTTTTTTAAGTGTTTCATCATGTGATTATGTTAGTATGCTCTGCACACATTAGTGAAAAAAACGATATAATGATATCTTCAGAATTAAAGAAAACATTAAAATGTGTGCATTATATACACTTGAAATCGTTTTTTAGATATTTATTTATCTTTCAATTTTCTTACTTTAATTCACTCATTTAAAATGAATAATAGAATTATATATATATATATATATATATATATATATATATATATATATATCCCGATGTAAAGAGTATCCTGAATATAGTATGAATATCCTCTATATAGTTTTGATAAAAATTCAAAATGTTATATTTTCTGTTTATGCACATATCTTATGCATTACTTAACAATATTCATTTTAAACTTTTCTGTGCATTAAATATAATTTTAATTATAAAATAGCAAGCGGGTGAACTCTATTGAATCTAATGATGGAAAGTACTTCCGGAAGCACTTTTGTACATGGCCTCCCACCAACCACTGCGCCCTTCCGGTGCAAGCCATTTCATTAAATCCTTTCAAAAGACAAGAAAGAACCGTTTTCCCTCAAGCCCAAAAGACTCACATATATCAGGTCTGTCATTCAACTATGACCTCAACTCCACTCTATACCAAACCCACCCACTTCAGAATGACGAAATCTCTTCAAAAGAACTCAATGACTTCAATCCAGCTATATTATTCTTTTAGACAAATGACGTAAGCCCTGTAGGGGGCGAGATCGAGTTCTTAAGAATGGTGGGCGATGCCTGACACGGGTTCGACCGCGGAGTGATGTCATATTTCGGCAGTTGTAATGTCTCGGTTCGCTTTGTCGACCTTGCTTTCAGGACGTTTTATTGTGGAGAGCGGATCGTTAAAAGTCCATTGTTGAAATGTTTTGCTCATGACAGACAATTAGTCTGTCGTCAGTGAGAGTGGAAAGTTAAACCGTGTCCGAAATAGATTATCGTTAATTGGTAGTTGGTGTAAGAAAATCTAAGCGATAAGGAATCTATTGCACTGTAAAGAAAAGTACTTAAAAATGAGTACCTGGCTCGTTTTTCTTTAAGTTCAATTGCATCGGAAATGAGCTATGACGTATTACACTTTAAGTAATCGTACTTTCTCAAAAATGATCAGTGTAATTTAATACTGATTTTTTCAGCTTCTGTTCAAGCCATCTTAACAAAGCGACCTGGTAATTTTAAAATAATTGTTCAGAAGATGGTTTTCCACATTATTTGATAGCGATTGCTCGAATGGAAATTGAGTTATTTTAGCTCAATTTTCTTACTTATCTTTGCGTTTTTCATTCCACTCTATAGTGAACACGATATTTTCAAAAATATTAATGACACGGTAAAAGAAATTTGTACAAAGTTAGTTATGATTCAATACTACAAATAAATGCTATAGTGAAAAACACATTAAATAAATAATAATTGCTAAACTAAAGAAAAAAAATAGAGTTACTTTTGAGTAAAAAACAGAGAAAGACGAACAAGAGCAAATCCTTGATTTAAAAACACAAATTCTATTCTGATTGTGTACTATAATTTAGGTATGCCTTATTTATATATAATAATATTGATATTTTTCTCAGAAACCATGATTTATCTTTAAATATGTATTTCCATTACACAATACCAAAATATAATTTTGTTAACATATTATATTTATCTTCGTGAATAATTTTCTTTTCATAGATTTGTCACTGTACGGATTACTATCTACTTAATATGTAATAAGTACATATTTTAAATATTTTACGATGCTACCACGGATACCATTTAGTGGTGAGACGTTGCACCAAAACTCATAACGCGAATAAAACTCCAAATTCGAGTTTTCTTAGTATTTTAGTAGTAATATAAAAGTGCTTAATAACACTTATGTTAAAGTAATTGACACTTATGATAAAAGTGCTTAATAACATTTATGATAAAAGTGCTTAATAACATTTATTATAAAAGTGCTTGATAACACTTATGATAAAAGTGCTTAATAACACTTAAGATAAAAGTTCTCAATAACACTTATGATAAAAGTGCTTAAAAACACTTATGATAAAAGTGCTTAATAACACTTCTGAAAAAAGTGATTAATAACACTTCTGAAAAAAGTGCTTAATAAAACTTACGATAAAAGTGCTTTAATTTTTTTTGATAAAAGTACTTAATAACACTTATGATAAAAGTGCTTTATAACACTTACGATAAAAGTGCTTAATAAAACTTATTATAACCGTGCTTAATAAAACTTATGATATAAATGCTTAATAACCCTTTTGATAAAAGTGCTTAATAACACTTAAGAAAACAGTGCTTAATAATACTTATGATAACAGTGCTTAATAAAACTTATGATAAAAGTGCTTAATAACCCTTATGATAAAAGTGCTTAAGAACATTTCTGATAAAAGTGCTTAATAACACCTATGATAAAAGTGCTTAATAACACCTATGATAAAAGTGCTTAATAACACTTATGATAAAAGTGCTTAATAACACTTACAGCCTGAATTGTTCATTCCATCTCGGATTAAGGGTCTGCGGCTTGACAGAAGTCGTCCTTATGAACTTCGCAGGCAGGGTCTCAGATATGCTGTTACTTCTGATCCTGTCTCTTCTCTTGAGGGAGGCCCCCAGCTTCTTCAGGCCCCCTTGCCGACGGCCCCCGGGGCTGCCCTTGCCTCCGCCGCCCCCGCCCGATCCAAACTCGTCGTCTGAACTGTTCCTGCGTTCCAGGGTGTTGGCGGGTTGGATTCCCAGCATGCAGTACGGATCGCTGAAGCCTGAAAGGAGAAAGGTTATACGAATAGGTTGGTAGATAAAATTTATAACTGTTTATGAATATATATTTTTAAAAATACCAGTGATTATGAATACACTATAAAAAAAGTGCTTAAAATCAGTACATGAACGTTCTTGTATTTTTTAGTACAATTGCATCGCAAATGAGCGATGAAGTACTCAAATTTTTGCAATCGTACTTTCGCAAATAAGAACAGTGTGATTTGGTATTGCTATTCTTAGCTTCCGTTCAAGCCGTATTAACAAAGCGACCTGACACACTTAAAATAGTTGTTCAGATGATGGTTTTCCACATTATTTGATGACGATTGCTTAAATTTAAAATGAGTTATTACAATTCAATTATCTTACATCCTATTTCTTTGGCACGTCTTTTTAACAGTACTTCTGTTACATCGCGTCTGCTTGATAGCTTAAAGGTGAAGAGTGTGAACAACGGTGCTGCAGACCTGGGTTCGATTCCCTGGTAAGTCTAACTTGTAATTGTCGATATTTATTAAAAGTGCTTTAGGAAGGTCTATGTAAGCAAGTTATTGCTCTTTTATTCATTTTTACTCATCATTGAGTACATGTCTTTTTCAAAAATGAAACCTACGTATTCGAAGCCATGATAAACATAAAAAATAATCAAGAATGAGTACATTTTACTTATTTTTGAATACCTATTTTTAACAGTGTACCAGTGGTTAGCAATTTTTTCTTATCACGTACCACATGATAAAACTTTTTAATTTATGATTGCCCCCTTCTCTTATAATCTTTCTAACCCATTCCTCTAAGAAAAATAAGTTTGTTTTTGTTAATTAATGCCCCTGGCAAATTTATCAAATTACTCAAATTAATGGCGCAAGCTTTTAGCTTTACTTTTTACATTCATTGTTTTTATTTTAGGTGTTTTCCTCCATTGTTAATATTATTTTCGCCTACCCCCAAACAGATTGCCATGTACCCCCAGGGGTGCGTGTACCACAGATTGATTACCATTGTATTAGATTGAGTGCTATTGCATGTTACGTTAGAAGAATCTTTAAGCTTTTTTTAATATAGAGGGTTACACTGAATAACCAGAATATTATGATCATAATTATCCCATACCCTGAAGTGTATGGCGAATAGTGAGTTTGGAGATTCTTTGAGAAGACACGGTTAAAATCCCAAGTGCTGTCATTTGATGAGTCTTCCGAATATCACAAATAGAGTACGATACCGAAAAATTAATTGAATATCGTCCCTGTAACATACATTTTCTTCGTCTACATTTCCAACTGGGCATGATAGAAACGATATTATGTATGATTTAAAAAAAAAATTAGTTTCGGAAAAAACGCATTTCAGAAAAACGTATCATATTCGCACATGCTTGTTGATACAAAACTGAATTCGATATTCAAATATATTGTTCAAAGGCAGACAAAGATGTTAATATATGGACTCTTGTTTTACTCTTTACCGTATGATTTAAAATCCATTGGGCAAGCTATTTCACTGTTCGGTACTCTTAAAGTGACGATCCATCCCAAGCTTCCTATTACATATACAAGGTAGGCGGTTTGGGTTTGCGTGATTTTCAGTTGGTTAATAAAAAATCACATCTAAGACACAATGCACAAGTGTTACAACATGCTACAGTAATACAACCGACCTTTATTTTCTCTTATTTAAATTCAGTATGTTCAGCATACATGTTAAAGCAAAATCCTAATAGTTTTTTTTTATTATGTCAAGCTATAAAATTGTCTTCCGTTTTTTTTAAGTATTATTAATTTTACTTTATATCTACGATAAGTTATAAATGTCATACATTCAGAAATAAAATAATTCTTTTGTTTGGTTATTGTCGTTGGTTTGGTAATATTTCTTATATTCAGATTTTAGGTTAAAATAGCACGCCCATGATATAATTATCGCATGACCCCCCCCCCCCCCAAACACATTCGTTGTAAGGGGTAAATAATTAAAGTATTTATTATATCCAAAAAATAATAAAAGTTTAACGCTTATACTCATTCATAGATGGCAGCACTATCAATGGTTTGTTTAAAAAACAGGTTTAAATGACTTATTTCAAACGCATTTATTAAAACCGCTGATATTTATGAGATAAGAGTACGATTCGTCACAGCTACTAAAAATTCTCTTTCTTTTGATACTTCATCTGTTAAGATCCATTGAGTACAAAAGCCGTTAAAAGGATATATACTACAGAAATAATATATATGATGATTAATTAAATTAAAAAAAAATAGTTTCGGACTAGTAGTGTACATTCTTCAATATTGTAAAGCTTTAATAAAAGTTTATTTTTATTACGAAACCTTAATTACTGCACTCATAATTTTAACTAATCAAATTTGATCTTTCAATTATATAAAAAATATCACAGACTTTCAGCTTAATTTTGTTCTTTTTAACCGATTTGAAGAGATAATTGAATTCTAACAGTAAAAAGTTTTTCTGAGTTTTTCTACTAGGTCTGTCGCAAGTTGTTATAAGTCTCCCATAAAATAATTAAATCAATGTGAAATCAATTAAAAGAAATAGTGCAAAAAACACATTGATAATTAAATAAAAAATCTGACCAAAATAAATTAATTTTTATAAAAGAAACTGAATTAGTTCTGATGTTTTCCCACATAATTTTATTCTGTAGAGTATTTTTTTTTGTTAAAGAAGAAATATTTAATAACATGATTTCGACTTTTGATTTTGCTTATGAATTTGTGCTGAATTTTATTTGAAGAGACTGTTTTATACCATTAAAATGATTTTTTTTAATTTTAACTTTGTTTTTTACTTGGGTTTACTTGACTGTTTCACTAAATTTATCTAGTTATATATTGAAATATTGTTTTTGAAAATAAAATAAATAGATATGTGAATGTAGAGGAATATTATTGACTTTTAATAGGCTATTTACAAAAATATTAGTGATAAAAAATACTTACCATTCGGATCTTTTGCTTCTAAGCCCTGTGCTTCGACCACTGTGATATTTAACACAAGAATAGGAGGCTAGAAAGAGATTAAGAAAATTATCATAAAGGTTGTTTATGAATTATATTTGAATTAAAGGGAGACCCGATCCCCAAATTCTAATTTGTTTATTAATTAATTCAGAAATACCATTTTTTTAATATTATTAGAACATCTTTTTCTGAACAATAATCAAAAACAAAAATCTATTTAAAAAAATAATTTTTGTTATTTTTTGCATTTTTTAAGCTTAAAAAGACTTTTTTTAAAAACACTACTCCTCTTTCAATTTTAAATGTTTAAATTTTTTTAATTGATTAAATAACGTCAAAGTACATACTATAAACGTATGAATAGCCTTGTGTAGATTTATGTTTGACTTGTCTTCAAAAACTTATTTTAAGTTCAAAACCCAAAAAATATTAAAAAAAATTATGTTTAATAATTTGTAAAAAAATATTTTAACTTAATTTTAAAAAAAACTATACATACGTTTATAAAACAAATATTAGAGCTTCAAAAACTATTAACAGTTTAGTTTTAAGTTAATTGATAACACAGCTTTAGCATTTTAAACGTGACCAAAATTTAAAAATAATATTTTGAGTAAATGACGATTGTTGCAGAAGAAAAGTATGTAGAAAGATGATAAATGGTATATAAACATCTAAAAAAACATGTGTTCTGTTTCTTTTACTGGTTTGAAATTTTGTTCACACCTTCTTATGTACGTTTGGCATCGTTTTATGAAGAAAACATTTTAACAATTTTTCCTGATTTTGGGGCTCGGGTCCCCCTTAACTTTGACAAGCAATAAAACATAAAAGAAATAAAATAGTTATTTTATTTTGTTTTAACATGAAAGAGAATGTATGAAGTTTTATTAGTAAGGATTCTTTCTCCAATATCACGCATGTACCATTTCAAAAACATCAGCTCACTGGGCTTTCCCCTGAGGATGGGAGTACTAAAATTATTTTTACATCTTTGACACGCAATAAAACCTAAAAGAAATAAGATAGCTAAGTTATGTTAGCTCTAGTTAGTTAAGATAGCTAAGCTTGTAAGAGCGAAACATGAAGTTTTATTATTATGGATTTTTTTCTCCCAAAATCACTAACGAACCAATCAACACACCATTTCAAAACCAAACGGAGATCCGAGCCTTAAATACTAATTTTGTTATTAATGAATTCAGAAATGCCATTTTTTGTATTATTAGAACATCTTTTTCTGAACAATAATCAAAAATAAAAATAATATTTTTTTAAATTTTTTTTATTTTTTAGCTTAAATAGTATTTTATAAACAACACTACTACTTCTTCGAATTTTAATGTTTAAATAATAAAATTGATTAAATAACATTAAAGTATATACTACAGACGTATGAATAGAATTTTGCAGATTTGTGTTTTAATTGTTTTCAAAAACTTATTTTAAGTTCACAATTTTTTAAAAAAAAATTTTTGTTTATGAATTCGTAAAAAAATAATTTATAACTTTATTTAAAAAAACTATTCATACGTTTATAAAAAAAAAAAAAAAAAAAAAAAATTAAAAACTATTAACTGTTTGATTTAAGAAAAATTTTACAAAGCCTTAGCATTTTAAGCGTGACCAAAATTTAAAAAAATATTTTGAGTAAATGACGATTGTTGCAGACGGAAAGTGTGTTGAAAGATGATAAATGGTATATAAACATCTAAAAAACATATGTTCTGTTTCTTTTATTGTTTTGACATTTTGTACACACCTTCTTAAGTATGTATAGCATTCCCTTTATGCAAAAAATAGATTTTTTTTTTAAATTTAAAGCTCGTGTCTCCCTTAAGAGAGACCAAAGCACCGAATTCCGAAATAATTAAAAAAAAATCCTCATAAAACGATGCTATACATACTTAAGAAGGTGTGCACAAAATTTCAAAACAATAAAAGAAACATAACCTGTGTTTTTTTAGATGTTTATATACCATTTATCATCTTTCTACATACTTTCTGTCTGCAACAATCGTTATTTACTCAAAATATTTTTTTTACATTTTGGTTACGTTTAAAAGGCTAAGGCTTTGTAACTAATTAACTTCAAAATAAACAGATAATACTTTTTGAAGATCTAATATTTGTTTTATAAAAGTATTAATAGATTTTTTAAATTAAGTTATAAGTTATTTTTTTACGAGTTATTAAACATAAAAAAATTGAATATTTGTTAGGTTTTGAACTTAAAATAAGTTTTTAAAAACTATTAAAACCCAAATCTGCAAACGTCTATTCATACGTCTGTAGTACATACCTTGACGTTATTTAATCAATTAAAATTATTTAAAAACATTAAAAATTGAAGGTGGAGTAGTGTTTATTTAAAAAAAATCTAATTAAGCTTAAAAAACGAAAAAAATAACAAAAATAACTTTTGGAACTATATTTTTGTATTTTATTATTGTTGTTCAGAAAAAGATGTTCTAAAAATATAAAAAAAAATTGTATTTCCGAATCCATTAATAAACAAATAAGGATTTGAGTCCCCCTTACGAAACATGCATAACGCAAATCCTCAAAGCTTACTAAAATACATTCCTTATTTAAAATGTCATACCAAAATAATATATTGGATAAAAAAGACAGATAATTGCAAAACTACAAATTCTGAACTGCGTAGGGGAAACAAGCATCCAATTTCGTTTTTTCCCTATCCCAATGACATGTTTCCCTACATAAACCTGGACAAGAACATTTATCCCTATTCCTTTCACCTTTCCCCTACGACGACAGAAAATAAAACGCAAAATGTGAAACTTCCATTTTTAGAAAGTGCATTCGCAGTTGACGAGTCGCAATAAAAGTTTTGTAAGAAAAATAATAAACTGGGCTTTGGAACGTTTTTTAGGCGGGAAATCTTCGGCGACCGTGATTCTTCGGGAGATAGTAAATTACTCAAACTCTGCGAAATAAAATCTGCGCCGGATTTTTTGATGTGAGGCGGATATTTATAGAATTCGCGGAATGCGACAAAAATGTTGTCAAAAATGTCGTCCTTCTCCAAAAAATTTCTTTCGGAATAACGTAACGAAAAGATCTGACGCCATTTTAAATTCTCTAATGTTTGGAATCCTTTGACAGCTGTCTAGTTTATTCTTGAGCTGTCTAACTGTCTAGTGAATGCTTAAAATCACTCGCCTTGTCAAACATTCTGTGTTTGCTAGTTAAAAATTTTTGACACTAGGTCTTTGCTATAAATACGTGAGTTAATTAGCTATTATTTATGTGACCATGTTTGTGACTATTTTATTCACGCTTCTGAGGATTAGGAACATAGAATAATTTAAGTTAATATTACGGAGAATTTTGTATAAAAAATATAATTGTTTGTATTCCATGTAGTATTAAAAAAGTATTTATTTAATAATAATGTGATGGAAATATTTCTTTTTCATAAATTACATAATAGTAAAAAAAAAATATATGTTTAAGAAATAACCCATTAAAAATATTTTAAACTCTTTAAACACTAACTATACAAATCACAATACCTTCGAAAAACTTTTTCTCCTAATGTTTAAGTTAACTTTTTAAGCGGTCTGAAAATTACAGAATTTTAAAGTTGTTTTCTTTTTAAGAATTGTAAATTAACATAACAAAACGATCTGAATAAAATTTAGGAAAAACTATGATGAATGTAATTTAATTAGGGTAACTTTCAAATTCTGCCTTAAAATATTAATATTGTAAAGTAGTCTTAACTACAAAATAGTTTAATTTATCTCTCTCTCTCTCTCTATCTATCTATCTATCTATCTATCTATCTATCTATCTATCTATCTATCTGTAATATTTCAATATATAAGGATTTAAAAAATAATTCAAAATGTACATGCATTGGTAGGACAACTGGAGATCCACGGATGACTACAGACATTCAAACCCGCTTAACGGTTTAAAAATAATAACTGCAAACTATTTACACATAATTTATATAAAATTAGCTGATGTACCCGACGTTGTCCCCCCGGCTTTACACATATTATTGGCCGATTTCCTCGCAGTGGCGCCATACGGTGGTTTTTTAAGAAATCATTTCTCCTTTAAGGGGTAGGAAGGTGGTTTTAGAAATCTCATTGTTTAGTCACCTTCCTCATGTTCTGAAGGTCAGGCATGCCAAATTCAATTAATCTCGGGAAAAAAATTTAGATTTGCATAACAGACAAACCCACTGACATTATTATTTGTATATATAGATAACAAGTACATAATAAAAACCATCATTATTCAAACTATTCTCAAGACCCGAACATTGAAAAAACAAATTATCCTTCAAAAGCTCCACTACTTATATCCACAATAAGTCGACTCGCATCACGATCCATGCCAGAGAAATACCCAACAAAAGCTCTTGTTATCCAGCACTATCCGCATCGTTTTCTTCTCAATCTCCTTGGAGCTCTAACTCACAATCTACAGCTCTAACACACAAGCCTGCAGCGATTAACTTGCTAGAGCGCAAAGTTTCGAAACTGAGATAATGGCTGAGTTGCCTTGCTTTCCGATTTCATTTTGCGGTACTTAACACGCCCGTGTTGCTAAAAGGGATAATTAGAACTCGAGTTGAGGAATCGAGATTTGTCTCGCGGCTATTAAAGTTTTAATTGAATTTTTTTTTTTTTATCTCCTTTTGTTTGTGATCCTAGTCGCTCATTATATTAATATAAGTGTTTGTAAGTAGTTGTTATTATGTCGCTGGTTTGGTAATTGAACTTTTTGAATTGTGTTTTTAATTGAGTTTCAGCAGGATTATTTATAATTTATTTTTAAATGACATATATGTATGCTTTCTTTGTATGTATCATTAATTGTTTATTATAATATAATATATGTTAGGTTTCTAAGTACTGATAAAATACAGTGACATTAATAGCATAATTAATGAGTTGTATTTGAAGGGTCTATGAACAAAAATTATAAGGGTTCACTTAATTAAGAAAGAAACTTCACTTAAGTTAAGAAATAATTATTTTAATTATACAGAAACCACAAATGAGTGCTTTTTATATTCCTTTTAATAGCGTTACAAACTTTTTAGTATATATTTTGCTAACAGAGGCCGATTTAAAAAAATATATATAGTATAGGTACAATGCTACTAAGGAGCCACGCTTTTATTAAAAAACAATCCTGTAAACTAAGAAATATTAAATTTACTATATATCACATTCATGTTAGAATGAAATTTTTATAGAATTTAGAATAAATATTTGTAAACATTACAAACACAATAAGAATTTTTACCAAGGATATGTCATATTTGAGTCATCTATTTTCAAAACCGCATTGATCGAAATTCTTCGAAAAATTGTTTTTTTGAATACTTTTCACAATACTTCACACCTTGCAAATAGGTATATTGCAATAGGTCGGAACCCAGTCAAAAATTGCAAGTAAAAGTAATTTAATTCTCAATTTAATTAAAAGTAATTTAATTGTCAATCGTTTTTGTCTTATCCAGTAAACCCCCCAAAATATACACTGGTCAAAACTGTCCCAAGTCCATCACTGTACCTGTAAAATCAATGGGACCTTTCCCAGCCCACACGTAAAGATTAAAAGATAATATATTTGTAAGGTGATAAATCTCTTGCATCGGAATTGCAGGTGTTAGGATTGTGCTTCACCTTCTCATCTTGAGCAATGCTGAGAAACCTCTTGTGGTCTTCGTCCGACATGCAGAACGCCTCCTGCGCGTACTCGTACAGGTCTTCTGCGTACACCGAATACCCGCTGCTGTTGGCGCCCAGCTTGTGCTTGATGGTGTACAGCACGGCGATGTACAGCTCCTCCCACTGGAAATACCACAGGGGATGTTACGGGAATGGAAAGTACGTCCGTGAATGGGAAGTATTTATAATGCACGTAAGAAATGTCTGGTTTGTTACTACATATAAGTTTTTTCATCTACTAAAACAACTCTTTTACGAACACGAAGCAAAGTAAAAAAAAAAACACTTTTACCAGCTGGAAGCAAAGTCAAAAAAATACTTTTACCAGCTGGAAGCAAAGTCAAAAAAATACTTTTACCAGTTGGAAGCAAAGTCAAAAAAATACTTTTACCAGTTGGAAGCAAAGTCAAAAAAAATACTTTTACCATCTGGAAGAAAAGTAAAAAAAACACTTTTACCAGCTGGAAGCAAAGTCAAAAAAATACTTTTACCAGCTGGAAGCAAAGTCAAAAAAATACTTTTACCAGCTGGAAGCAAAGTAAAAAAAATACTTTTACCAGCTGGAAGCAAAGTAAAAAAAATACTTTTACCAGGTGAAGCAAAGTAAAAAAAATACTTTTACCAGTTGGAAGCAAAGTCAAAAAAATACTTTTACCAGCTGGAAGCAAAGTAAAAAAAAATAATTTTACCAGCTGGAAGCAAAGTAAAAAAAATACTTTTACCAGGTGAAGCAAAGTAAAAAAAATACTTTTACCAGTTGGAAGCAAAGTCAAAAAAATACTTTTACCAGCTGGAAGCAAAGTAAAAAAAATACTTTTACCAGGTGAAGCAAAGTAAAAAAAATACCTTTACCAGTTGGAAGCAAAGTCAAAAAAATACTTTTACCAGTTGGAAGCAAAGTAAAAAAAAATACTTTTACCATCTGGAAGAAAAGTAAAAAAAACACTTTTACCAGCTGGAAGCAAAGTCAAAAAAATACTTTTACCAGCTGGAAGCAAAGTCAAAAAAATACTTTTACCAGTTGGAAGCAAAGTAAAAAAAAATACTTTTACCATCTGGAAGAAAAGTAAAAAAAAAATACTGTTACCAGCTGGAAGCAAAGTCAAAAAAATACTTTTACCAGCTGGAAGCAAAGTCAAAAAAATACTTTTACCAGTTGGAAGCAAAGTAAAAAAAAATACTTTTACCATCTGGAAGAAAAGTAAAAAAAAATACTGTTACCAGCTGGAAGCAAAGTCAAAAAAACACTTTTACCAGCTGAAGCAAAGTAAAAAAAATACTTTTACCAGCTGGAAGCAAAGTAAAAAAAATACTTTTACCAGCTGGAAGCAAAGTCAAAAAAATACTTTTACCAGTTGGAAGCAAAGTCAAAAAAATACTTTTACCAGCTGGAAGCAAAGTAAAAAAAATACTTTTACCAGTTGGAAGCAAAGTAAAAAAAATACTTTTACCAGCTGGAAGCAAAGTCAAAAAAATACTTTTACCAGCTGGAAGCAAAGTAAAAAAATACTTTTACCAACTGAAGCAAAGTAAAAAAAATACTTTTACCAGTTGTAAGCAAAGTCAAAAAAATACTTTTACCAGTTGGAAACAAAGTCAAAAAAATACTTTTACCAGTTGTAAGCAAAGTCAAAAAAATACTTTTACAGTTGGAAGCAAAGTAAAAAAAAAAATACTTTTACCATCTGGAAGAAAAGTAAAAAAAAACACTTTTACCAGCTGGAAGCAAAGTCAAAAAAATACTTTTACCAGCTGAAACAAAGTAAAAAAAAAACTTTTACCAGCTGGAAGCAAAGTAAAAAAATACTTTTACCAACTGAAGCAAAGTAAAAAAAATACTTTTACCAGTTGTAAGCAAAGTCAAAAAAATACTTTTACCAGTTGGAAGCAAAGTCAAAAAAATACTTTTACCAGTTGTAAGCAAAGTCAAAAAAATACTTTTACAGTTGGAAGCAAAGTAAAAAAAAATACTTTTACCATCTGGAAGAAAAGTAAAAAAAAACACTTTTACCAGCTGGAAGCAAAGTCAAAAAAATACTTTTACCAGCTGGAAGCAAAGTCAAAAAAATACTTTTACCAGTTGAAAGCAAAGTAAAAAAATTACTTTTACCAGCTGGAAGCAAAGTCAAAAAAATACTTTTACCAGCTGGAAGCAAAGTCAAAAAAATACTTTTACCAGTTGGAAGCAAAGTAAAAAAAAATACTTTTACCATCTGGAAGAAAAGTAAAAAAAAAAAAAATACTGTTACCAGCTGGAAGCAAACTCAAAAAAATACTTTTACCAGCTGGAAGCAAAGTCAAAAAAATACTTTTACCAGTTGGAAGCAAAGTAAAAAAAATACTTTTACCATCTGGAAGAAAAGTAAAAAAAAATACTGTTACCAGCTGGAAGCAAAGTCAAAAAAACACTTTTACCAGCTGAAGCAAAGTAAAAATAATACTTTTACCAGCTGGAAGCAAAGTAAAAAAAAACACTTTTACCAGCTGGAAGCAATATAAAACTAATACCACTTTTACCAGCTGGAAGCAAAGTAAAAAAAACACTTTTACCAGCTGGAAGCAAAGTAAAAAAAACACTTTTACCAGCTGGAAGCAATATAAAACTAATTCCACTTTTACCAGCTGGAAGCAAAGTAAAAAAAAACTTTTGCCGGCTGGAAGCAAAGTAAAAAAATACTTTTAACTGCTGGAAGTAAAGTGAAAAAATAGTTTTACCAGCTGGAAGCAAAGTCAAAAAAATACTTTTACCAGCTGGAAGCAAAGTAAAAAAAACACTTTTACCAGCTGGAAGCAATATAAAACTAATACCACTTTTACCAGCTGGAAGCAAAGTAAAAAAAAAACTTTTGCCGGCTGGAAGCAATATAAAACTAATACCACTTTTACCAGCTGGAAGCAAAGTAAAAAAACACTTTTACCAGCTGGAAGCAATATAAAACTAATACCACTTTTACCAGCTGGAAGCAAAGTAAAAAAAAAATTTGGCGGCTGGAAGCAAAGTAAAAAAAAACTTTTGCCGGCTAGAAGCAAAGTAAAAAAATACTGTTACCAGCTGGAAGCAAAGTAAAAAAAATACTTTTACCAGCTGGAAGCAAAGTCAAAAAAGCACTTTTACCAGCTGAAACAAAGTAAAAAAAATACTTTTACCAGCTGGAAGCAAAGTAAAAAAATACTTTTACCAACTGAAGCAAAGTAAAAAAAATACTTTTACCAGTTGTAAGCAAAGTCAAAAAAATACTTTTACCAGTTGGAAGCAAAGTCAAAAAAATACTTTTACCAGTTGTAAGCAAAGTCAAAAAAATACTTTTACAGTTGGAAGCAAAGTAAAAAAAAAATACTTTTACCATCTGGAAGAAAAGTAAAAAAAAACACTTTTACCAGCTGGAAGCAAAGTAAAAAAAATACTTTTACCAGCTGGAAGCAAAGTCAAAAAAATACTTTTACCAGTTGGAAGCAAAGTAAAAAAATTACTTTTACCAGCTGGAAGCAAAGTCAAAAAAATACTTTTACCAGCTGGAAGCAAAGTCAAAAAAATACTTTTACCAGTTGGAAGCAAAGTAAAAAAAAATACTTTTACCATCTGGAAGAAAAGTAAAAAAAAAATACTGTTACCAGCTGGAAGCAAACTCAAAAAAATACTTTTACCAGCTGGAAGCAAAGTCAAAAAAATACTTTTACCAGTTGGAAGCAAAGTAAAAAAAATACTTTTACCATCTGGAAGAAAAGTAAAAAAAAATACTGTTGCCAGCTGAAGCAAAGTAAAAATAATACTTTTACCAGCTGGAAGCAAAGTAAAAAAAACACTTTTACCAGCTGGAAGCAATATAAAACTAATACCACTTTTACCAGCTGGAAGCAAAGTAAAAAAAAACTTTTGCCGGCTGGAATGCAATATAAAACTAATACCACTTTTACCAGCTGGAAGCAAAGTAAAAAACACTTTTATCAGCTGGAAGCAAAGTAAAAAAAACACTTTTACCAGCTGGAAGCAATATAAAACTAATACCACTTTTACCAGCTGGAAGCAAAGTAAAAAAAAATTTTGCCGGCTGGAAGCAAAGTAAAAAAATACTTTTAACTGCTGGAAGTAAAGTGAAAAAATACTTTTACCAGCTGGAAGCAAAGTCAAAAAAATACTTTTACCAGCTGGAAGCAAAGTAAAAAAAAACACTTTTACCAGCTGGAAGCAATATAATACTAATACCACTTTTACCAGCTGGAAGCAAAGTAAAAAAACACTTTTACCAGCTGGAAGCAATATAAAACTAATACCACTTTTACCAGCTGGAAGCAAAGTAAAAAAAAACTTTTGCTGGCTGGAAGCAATATAAAACTAATACCACTTTTACCAGCTGGAAGCAAAGTAAAAAAACACTTTTACCAGCTGGAAGCAATATAAAACTAATACCACTTTTACCAGCTGGAAGCAAAGTAAAAAAAAACTTTTGCCGGCTGGAAGCAAAGTCAAAAAATACTGTTACCAGCTGGAAGCAAAGTCAAAAAAATACTTTTACCAGTTGGAAGCAAAGTAAAAAAAAACTTTTGCCGGCTGGAAGCAATATAAAACTAATACCACTTTTACCAGCTGGAAGCAAAGTAAAAAAACACTTTTACCAGCTGGAAGCAATATAAAACTAATACCACTTTTACCAGCTGGAAGCAAAGTAAAAAAAAACTTTTGCCGGCTGGAAGCAAAGTCAAAAAATACTGTTACCAGCTGGAAGCAAACTCAAAAAAATACTTTTACCAGCTGGAAGCAAAGTCAAAAAAATACTTTTACCAGTTGGAAGCAAAGTAAAAAAAATACTTTTACCATCTGGAAGAAAAGTAAAAAAAAATACTGTTACCAGCTGGAAGCAAAGTCAAAAAAAAACTTTTGCCGGCTGGAAGCAATATAAAACTAATACCACTTTTACCAGCTCTAAGCAAAGTAAAAAAACACTTTTACCAGCTGGAAGCAATATAAAACTAATCTCACTTTTACCAGCTGGAAGCAAAGTAAAAAAATACTTTTAACGGCTGGAAGTAAAGTGAAAAAATAGTTTTACCAGCTAGAAGCAAAGTAAAAAAAAACACTTTTGCCAGCTGGAAGCAAAGTAAAAAAAACACTTTTACCAGCTGGAAGCAATATAAAATTAAAACCACTTTTACCAGCTGGAAGCAAAGTAAAAAAAAACACTTTTACTGTGCCTACTCGATTTTTTTTTTTTGCGCAATGGATATTACTTCCCAATTTCTTGTTACATATGTCACGAAAATTATGAATCTTAGATGTACGTTTCTTTGACTATGAAAAACTTTGACTATTGAAAAATATTTATAAATTCTGAACGGGGATTCTTGGTTTACAGGGATTTTTGAGCAATCTTAAAATAAACACAGTGTACAATTTCAAATTTTAGACTTCAGAGGTTTGAAATAGTAAAAGTGTGGATTTTTCTCAAAATCCAACTGTTATGATTTCTCAGTCATAATTAAATGAAATGATGTATAATGCAACTCACTTCTCTGCGTCCTATTTTATAGGGAGAAACTCCTATGCCTATGTCGCATTCTGATGGGGGAGGTTTGTCTTTCTGAAGTTCATCCTGAAAATAGAAAAATGTGTTTCTATAGTAACAACCTTTAAAGAAATCTGCATAAAAAGTTCACGTATTAAGCTGATTCGTTTGCTATGTATCGATTACGATACTAATAATAAATAATCAAATTAGATGAAAAACTTAATTCAAAACATTAAAATTATTATCATCAAACTTTTAAAAATCCTCCAAACCTCTTCATTAAAAAAATTGTAGTTTTGTAAGGCTAACTGTAAAAAATTAAGTGAATAAATTTTGGAATATTTACCAAAATTAAATAAGAGTAATCAGGAAATTTAATTATCCATTTCTATTGTATTTTATGTTGTAATTATATAATATATTATTAAACAAAGTTATAATATTATATATTTATTTACATAATATTACGTAATTAAATAATATATTATTAAACAAAGTTAATAATATTATATATTTATTTACATAATGTTACGTAATTAAATAATATATTATTAAACAATTTAATAACATTACATAATTATTTACATAATGTTATGTAATTAAATAATGTATAATTAAATAAAGTTAGTAATATTATATAATTGATTACATAATATTATATAATAAATTATTAATATTTTATAATAAATTATTTATATTTTATAATAAATTATTGATATTTTATAATAAATTATTGATATTTTATAATAAATTATTCCTATTTTATAATAAATTATTAATATTTTATAATAAAGTATTAATATTTTATAATAAATTATTCATATTTTATAATAAATTATTCATATTTTATAATAAATTATTAATATTTTATAATAAATTATTACTATTTTATAATAAATTATTAATATTTTGTAAGAAATTATTAATATTTATTAATATAATAAATAATTAATATTTCGTAAGACATTATTATTATTTTACAATAAATTATTAATGTTTTTAAAAGAAATTATTAATATTTAAAAGAATATTAATATTTTATAAGAAATTATTGATATTTTATAATACATTATTAATATTTAATAATATATATAAATAATATATAAAAATTATTAATATTTTATAATAAATTATAAATATTGAATAATTCAGTATTACTATTTCATAATAAATTATTAATATTTTATAATTCAGTATTAATATTTCATAATAAATTATTCATATTTTATAATAAATTACTAATATTTTAGATTAAATTATTAATATTTTATAATACATTATTAATATTTTAGAACATTTATTTTTAAAAAACCAAAAATAAATTTAATGGCAAACTATTATTTTAGAACTGGTTTCGAATTCTACATTCTATTACTCATATAAACCTCTGGCAAATCTAATATTAAACATCTTTTATTGTTAAATAAGCCCCACTAGATAGAAAACGTCAGGATAAAATCCCAGAAATTCATATTTCTCATAATTCTCTGAATCTCAGGAGCTTTATATTTATTGATATAATCCCATTACAAAGCAATTATTATCACTGAGACTATTATGAATAATTTATGATTTCACTAATGCAGTTGAACTGAGTGGTTTTCTAATCCCTTTTAGGCTTTTGAACAATAAAGGCTTCTTTACCGATTTTCCGTTTCTTTTAAGACATATAAATAGCTCTAATAAAGTTTCTTGTTTTCATAATGCAATTTCAGGTCTTTGGGGTATATAATTTGAAGAATGAAAATTTATGAATATCATTTTGATTTTTACTTTTTTTCTACTTTTTTAATTCTGTGTGTTGATTTGATTTTAATTTCCATTTCTCTATTTAAATGTTGGTGTTTCCTTCGAGATAGACCTCGAACCGTCGATAATAGCCCAACGTGGAGCTCTAGTGCGACGTTAATGAACCAAACTTTATTGGTGTAGTTAAAATAACTTCTCACTTAAGCTGCACATTGAGCATTGGAGACGTTTCGGGGCCTGTCTCGAAGGAAAGACACGAGAACAATGCCACATATTTCTGAACTATG